>WEKY01007784.1:64360-156245 GCA_013390045.1 Picathartes gymnocephalus
TCCCATCCCATCCCATCCCAGCCATTCCCATCCCTCCCTCACCACTGCACAGCATGTCTTCCAAAAGACCTTGAATTGTCCCTGGAGGGTCACAGCAAAGCCAGGGGACCTCTCCAAGCTCTCCCCGCTCTCTTCACAGCTTAGACCTCACACAGGTGCCCCCACGGTCCCAAACATCCCAAGAAAAGTTCCCAATGGGCATAAACAGCCATGGACTCACGAGTAAGGGGAGGCTTACAGCAGCCAGGACGTGCAGGAAACTGCTAACAAATTCCTTCGTGCTGGGTTCCCTGGAAGCTAAGCCTTGCTTTGGGGTAAACTCGAACCTAGGACCTGGAAGATGAGTGCAAGTCTCTTCCCTCATGAATTTGTGGGCTGTGGGTTGATGATTTGTGCCTACACTGGCTCTGGCAAGAAGGATTGGGGTTTTCTTGCAACCCTTTGTCCTTCCAGTATCCTAAATCCTTGCCTGAGCTCCCATTTCATGGGTGCATTGATGAAACTGGTGCCATAAATAAGGATTTCCCCTTCTTATTATCAGTCCTGGAATCAGTGACCAGCAGCTTGTACTGATTGGAATAAAACAATTACCAAGGACTCCTCTGAATTTGCCCCTCTGCTTCCCTGTTCCCTGTGTTGCCCTTGGCCTCAGGGCTGGGAGGATGCTCTGTGGGTTCCGGGGGGCTGCCTGGGCTCCTCAGGGTGCTGAGCTGTGCTGTTTTCCAGACCCTTCCGTGCCTCCTGCTCTGCTGACCCCCAGCTCCACGGGATCCCTGACCTGTCCCTGCGGCTCCTCCAACGGTGAGTCACAGTTTGGAGCTTCCATCCTTTCCAGTTTTTCAGTTTTGGTCAGAGCCCACGGGACAGGATGTTGAGACTGCAGCAGTAACTGGGATTTAGAATTTCTCTAGCTTGTGTAGGCTCAGGGGAGAGCAGGGAAGTCCCTCAGGGTCCATCCTGGGACCTGTGCTGCTTGCAGGTGACACCAGCTGGGGCTGCAGCCACTACCTTGGAGGACATAGAGAGACCTATTGAGGGAAAAAACATCAATTCTGAGGACAGCTGGTTGCTGGGAGAGGCCGTGTGTGCTCCATCCTTGGAGGTTTTCAGCCCCCAAAGGGAGAAAGCCCTGGGCAGCCTGCTCTGACCTTAGTGCTGGCGGGGCAGTGAGCATCAGCAGGACTGGAGACTGACCTCAGGAGGTCCCATGGGGTCCCCTCCCACTGACAAGCTCCTTCCCACGGCAGGGAAGTGCCCAGGTCACTGGGGATGAGCACGGAGGTTGCTGAGTCACCGGGAAGGGGAAGGTTTTCCCTGTTAACAGACATGGTGCCCCAGCACACTAAGAGCGGCACCAAGTTCGAGCAAGGGGTCTGCAGCTCCCCCACCCTGCTGCCCAAGGAATGTTTTGGGTGGTGGAGAGGTTTTCCTGCCCTCTGGCACTGGGTTTATTAGTGGCTGAGGCTGCTTCCATTGATTGTATTGATGGGTAGTGCATGCCCCAGTAAACTTAGTGGGAGCAGCAGCAAAAACCCAGCTGGCCGCCGGCACTGAAGGCGCTGAAACGTGCTGAGTTCTTTCCATCACCACTGGATTTCTGCAGGGAGCAGAGCCCTGGCTCCACAGCTGGGCAGGACCACAGGCAGGTGACCACAGAGGAGGAGTGCTGGGCTGTGGTCACCGGGCAGGTCTCTCAGGCACCCCAGGGATCCCCTCCTGCACAGGATGATTTCCCGTGGTTGGCGGATGCTGAGGATCTGCCCAAACCTGTTTGCAATGTAGAGAAAAACACAAGTTCTGCTTGCCTGCTCCAAACACGGCCTGGAGGTGATGCTCCTGATCATCTTCCCCCCTGCCCCCAAGCCAGTCTGTGTTTTATTTCTCTCTGAAGTTCACATTAAGCAGCTTTGGTCTTTCCTCTGTGCTGTGCCTTAACCTCTGCCATGTCCTGGTCTGCAGGCTGGTGCCGTGGACTGCTGGGCTCCCCCCCATGCTCAGCATGCCCTTTTCTGGTGCAGCCAGACACTCCCAGGAATCACTCTGGAGCTCGAGGCCATCCTGCAGGGTAAGGTAAGGTCCTTTCTGAGTCATGCAATCCCTGAATGGTTCGGATTGGAAGGGACCTTAAAGCTCATCTTGTGCCACAGGGATCCCTTCCACAGGTCCCGTCCAGCCTGGCCCTGAACACTTCCAGGGATGGGGCAGCCACAGCTTCTCTGGGCAAATCCTGGGAGGAGGGGTTTCTGCAGGTCCCTTAGGCTGTGAAGCACCTGCAGGGAGGGTGCTGGGGCCTCTCTCCTGCATCCCTGCCCTCGCCGCCTGCTTTCCGCCACGCTGGCCATTCCATTAAGACCAGCACAAGAGCTAAGCTGGGAAGTGCAGAGCCGGGGTGATTTTCATCAGCCACTCTGCCTTTGTGACTAGAATAGATCTGCAGTGGCCCCAGGCCATCGTGTTGTCCCAGGCATTGACTGGCACGAATGGATGGCGGGGCAACATTTTCCATTAGCGGAGAGGAGCACGTGCGTCTCCGAGGGAGAAGACAGCTCCATAAAGCAGAAATGTTGCAGTGACAGGCAAACCCATTTCTCTTTTCTCCCATTCCTTTTACAAGTGGCACTTATCCCTGTTTTCTGCAGGGAAAACGCTGGGAGGGACAGGCCAGAACAAACAGCCTGCACCTGCAACACGAGGGTGTGTTTTGGATAGGGAGTGGAGGTTTCCCAGAGGAGCTGCAGGTGACCCAGTAAGGTGCAGCAAGGGGAGAACTTGCCAAGAAAACCCGTGAGGAGGTTTATCCATGGCCTCTGGTCATGTGGTGGTACTGGTTGTGTCTGGTCTGAGGTTTCTGCCATCACCTGTCCAGCAAGTGTGTTTTATTCTCTTGCTTTAGTGAAGACACTTTCCTGAAATAATTGGTTATTAAGGCTAAATTTGGGTGAACATCACATCTCATGGCTCCCATCTCCCTCTGGGAAGGTCTCTGACATAATTTTTCTGCCTTCTCATGCTGCCTTGTCCACCACTCCATCCCTTCTCCCAGGTCTGTGTCCCAGCCCCTCTCCCACATCCACAGGAGGGACAGGAGCCCGGTGCCTGTCTCTGTCCGAGCCCTCCTCAGGGCTGTGTCTTGGACCTCTTGCCCTGTGGGATTCCATCCTCGGAACTCAAGGCTGACCCTGTGTGTGTGGTACCATGACTTTTTTATGGAAAAACTTCAGGTGGGAGAGACACCTGGAAGAGCACAGGACGGGATGCTGGGGGTTGTCCTGTGCAGGCCCGGGAGCTGGACTCGATGATCCTTGTAGATCCCTTCCAACTCAGGAGATTTTAGGACTTCACAATGGAAAAGCTGCTACTCCATCTCCCATCAAGGAGATGGGATGAGCAATCGCTGCTGATGCTGGAAGGTGGAGATTCTACAGATTTAGCAATGTGCTCAGGTGGGAACGCTGATTCTGGAGATGCCGTGGGGTAGGAATTGCCATTCCCAGCAAGGCAAACAGCTGTGACACGAGGCTGCAGGGTGGTGATGGGGACGTGCCCGCCAGTGCCAAACCATTTCCCAGTCTGACCCTTCTGCTCCATCGGAACCTGAAGGTGAACAAGCAGAGCTCGGCCATCGATCCGGGCTGGGCCGATGAGCGCCATGCCCTGCGGAGAGCTCGGCCCCCAGCGCCAGCTCCCTCTCTCCCTATTTTTTTCCTGCCTCCCCTTCACGCCTTTCCAAAGCCATCAGTCAGAGCGCAGCACCCCGGGCTGCTGACCTTGCTGGGGGCCAGGGGGACAACATATAGGTCCCTGCAGAGAGCTGTCCCGCTGTCTGATGGGCTTCTCCCAGCTGCCACTGCCACCACTGCGCTTCTGGTAAGCCTGGCATGTGCCTGCCATCAGCTTGGGCTGTGGGGAGGCGTGGGACAAGGCAAAGGGGTTGGTGCCCATTGTGCCAGGAGCCACATTTTTCCTAGACAGTGACGTTACCTGCTGAGCCATGTGCTGGTTCTGCTGGTTTAAGGGCTCTGATGGCTTCACGTGGGCAAAATACAGCTTGAAGCATCTCTTAATCCTTAGCTAAAGTGTCATATGTGAACTGGCAAAGTGTGCTTTTTCGCCTGTTAGGAAGCAAAACCTGATTTGAGGTTGGAAACTTAGAACTTGTCTTGGCTGAGAAGGTCGGGTTTTGGGGGGAAGGAAGATGGTGCACCTTCACTTCACGTCTTCTGTGCTTTAGCCACAGATTTCTTTTTCCCCGCAGCTGAAAATAACAAACCATTTTAATCTAAGTATTGCTTGTTCTGATCTTTTAATCCAGCTTGCTTTCTATTGGCACAGCGGCCTGAAATGATTTATCTGCCTGCCTCTCTATTATATAATTATTGGGAAGATTACTGGGGAGCCAGCTTTGGCTTCCCTGGGGAAGGAGCAGGGGGCTGGAAGGTTGGGGCGGGGGGTTTGAGGAACCACAGAGTCATGGAATGCTTTGGGTTGGAAGGGACCTTAAAGATCATCTCATTCCAACCCTGCTATGGGCAGGGACACCTCCCACTGTCCCAGGTTGCTCAGGTTTCTTCTCTGTGGCCATCAGAAAACATGGGAGGGGGAAGCAGCAAGTTGGGTGCTTTGGGCTGTGGCCGTAGTTTGCATTGGAGTGTGGGAAGTTTCTCCCTCAACATGTATTTGTTGGAATTGAGTGCCCCTGGAGGAGCGTGACCCTCCGAGCCTGGAGATGATTTGGGTGAAACCCTGCACTTTTCCACACTGTTTGGGGCCTTTTATGGCTGTACTTGTGGTTTTGGGAACAGCATGGTCTGGCCTCAGGAAGAATCTGGAATTAGGGGCTCCTGATGCTTCCCATCCCCATGCAGAGCCGTGGAGGGGGAACATCCACAAGGAAGAACCAGCATTTGGGACATGGTGGTGATGCCAGGAAGGGCTGGAGGTGGCATGGCTGTTTCACCAAGCCCAGCTGATTCTCCAAGGAGCCTTAGGTGACACCACCCCTGGATAAGAAGGGCTCAAGCCCTTGGGTGGTGGGGTGGCTGAGGACAGCTGCTCTGCAGAAGTGACATCCAAGGGCAGATGCCCAAGGCATATATGGCTGGAGCTTTCAGATGAACAGGTGTATCCCTGGCATGGAAAGATGGCACAGCCAAGGGTTGGCACAGCCAAGGTGGGGGAGACTTGGGTTGCCAGAAAAATGCATCTTCCGACTGGTGCGGCCGATGGGCTTGAGCTTTGATGGACAAAACATGAGGATGTCTGGGGCTCCAAAAGTTCCTTTTCCCTTCCCCAAACTGAATGTCTGGACACCGATGGGCTGGTATCTTCCCTGGATACCAAGGGAAGGACAGGAGATGTTTGGCCTGTGGACCATGGCCAGCTGGGATGTGGTGGCTCCGAGCTGGGACAAGGGGACACCCCGAGCACCAGTCCAGATCAGATACTGGGAGCAGTGGCTTGGCTTTCTTTGCTCCGCAGGGTCTCAGGGACCTTTTTGGGCTCCCCAGAATTGTGCTGCATTTTGGTCTGGGTGAGTGTCTGTGCGGGGTGAAACACTGAAACACCCTTTGGGCCTGGCGTGGCCATGGCTGGTGGGAGCAGGCAGTGCCCACCCGGAGTGTGCCACGCTCCCTCCACTGCTCTTGGTCCAGCTGCCCAGAAAGCTGTTCCAGCAGCCTCCAAAGGCGGAGACTTGTCATCTCTTGGAGCAGTGCGTCAGCCAGGAGGGCAGCAGAGGATGGGAACAGCTGAGGAGGGGTCAGGGGCAACGTGGGGGCACGAGATCATCTGGTTTGGGTGATGGAGCAGTTGTAACACATCCCCTTCCCCCAGGGAGCCAGCGGAACTCCGGGACGTGCAGGCAGGGCTTCAGCCTGGTCCTTCCCGCCGTGCTGCTGCCTCAGAGATGGAGGGTTTAGCGCAGCCCTTCTGTCCCTCCCAGGGGCTCTGGCCCCACACTGGGTGGGCAGGCACCCTATAAAACATGCCCAAATTTCCCCCAGCACACGGGCAGCGCAGCGGAGCGCATCTCGTGCCGAGATCCTTTCTCCTTCATATTGGAAGCGTGGGCTGGTTCGCCCTCATCGCCTCGAGGCATCCAGATTTGCTCAGTGGCCTTTAAAAAAAAAATAATAAAAATAAATAAATAAATCAAAGCCCGTGAAACGACAAGAACATCAGCAGTGGGTCCATCCCCCTTTCCAGCAAACCCAGGGATTTGGGAGAAAATAGGTCACGTGCCCTTCATCCTGTGCCACGTGGTGGATCTCCCAGGGCCAATGAGGTTGGGAGCCCTTCTGCGCTGAACGGCGGAATAAGGAAAAAAAAAAAAATCACTGGGATTTTTTTCCCCCCTGTAGCATTTTTCATCCTTTCCAAACGTGAAAAGACTGGCCATCTGTCTGGATCCCCCTCCCACCAAAGCGGCACGAAAGCAGCTCTTGGGGAAAGGTAAGGAGATTTAAAAGATTGTCTTGGTGGAAGACCACCCGCCGCGGGCAACTTTTCCCACCAGTGTAAGTCCGGGAGGAATCCTGGAATGAGCTGTGTCCTGGGCTCCAGTGTGGGTTGGAAGAGCTTTGAATGCTTAGGAACAGTTTTAAGGGAATCTCTGGTGGAGGAAATTTAAGTCTGTGGCAGCGTGAGGCAGGGTTATGGGAGACATCGGCGCGCGAGCAGCGGGATTCCCTCAAGTTAGCGGTTGCTCCCCAGGTCTCTCTCGGGAGAAATTTCCAAAATATTGTTGGGGAAATTGTTTTGCAGAATATTTTTCTGTTTTTCTTTTTTTTAAAAAAAAAAAAAAGTTGAAAATTGCCAAATATTTTTTGCGAGTTAAATTTGACAAACCTTGCTGCGGCGAGTTTGTTTTGTTGGAAGCCGTCGTTCTCGAAGCATGTGCTTTATTTTAGTTAAATTCCATTTTACCCGTGCCCGGCAGCCAATGCCAAAGATTGTCTCCCTGGGTAGGGGAGCGTCCATCTCTTCCTTAACCAGAATATCCAGCTATTCCTAAATTCCGTGATTTGCAGCACAGGCTTTGGACAGTGTCATTTGTGTGTGCGCTTGGGTGGGAATGGCACAAATGGAATTGACTTCAAGAAATGGACACTGAAATAACAGGGATGTTAATCATGTCTTAGTCTGCCAACATAACAAA
The DNA here is from genome assembly GCA_013390045.1 of Picathartes gymnocephalus. Classification (NCBI taxonomy): domain Eukaryota; kingdom Metazoa; phylum Chordata; class Aves; order Passeriformes; family Picathartidae; genus Picathartes; species Picathartes gymnocephalus. Next base: position 71,517 of record WEKY01007784.1, read on the forward strand.
GCCCCCAACGCTGATTGATTTGATTTTTATCTTCTGTTATTTTATTTGGTTTGGTTTTAGGTATTTTTATTTTTGAGTTCCACTATATTTCCAAATTTCTAATATTTTTATTTTAAATTCCATTCTATTTCCAGTATTTAAAAAAAAAAATTATAATCCCATTCCACATCCATTAATTTTTAATGCTATACATATCTCTATTATTTAATTCCATCCTATTTCCATTCAATTGTTTTTCCTTTTGCTGGGGAAATTTGATTTGGAGAGAGAAATCCCTTTTATTATGATGCTCACTTTGTTTTCTGTTCACCCTCAGATATCCATATTCCTCAGGGTGTCAAAATTCTTTCTGATACCATCATGTTTCTGTTGCATTTTCCTTGGTTTCATCATCACTTTCTAAGCAGAAAAGTGAAATATTAGTGGCAAAGGTTGTAGAGGACTTAAAGGCTGTTGAAATGAATCCCAAAATATCATCTCCCTACTATAAAGGGAAAATATTCATGGATATGTTTTTCTCATAATCTGAATTTTCTGGGATAATGTAATTTGAACACGAACCATCTTAGAAAATCTGATTTTATTAATTGGAAGTCACATCCATCTTAAAAATAAACCAGAAACAGTGGCTCAAGGACGTTGTGTTTAAGTTTCCATAAAATGATTGACCTTTGTTTTGACAGATGCAAGGACAGATGCTGGGCTGCATTTTGATACAGAAACCCAGCCCTGAATTTAAAAAAAAAACCAAAAAACAACAGGCATTCTTTCCTAATAGCTGGGGTTTTGCTCTTAATACAGAATTCCAGAATAACTCGGTAATATTTCCAAAGCTCTTAGTCTCAGACTTCGCCCTTTCTTTTAGGGATTAATTTATATAAATATTTTCAGCGTTCTCAGACACAAAAGCAAATTTTTCTTCTTGGGAAAATAACTGCGGGAAATGTTCTTTTAATCTTGCTGAATTAAGAGGACGTTTATTCCTCCGAAGAAAAATGGTCATTTTGAGGTGGGGACAAAAGGCTGCTGGTCAAGGCGGAGGGAAAAATCTCTTTATAAATGCTTCCAGCATTATTTGAATGCCTTCAAAATGGCATTGGGGAAGCTGCGGGAATGCGGCGCGTGGGATGAGGGAAGGGCAATGCTGTCGGCATCGCTGGTGGATGGAGCAGACCCCTTTGGTGGTGGCCAGCTCCCTTTTGGGGTGCACCAGGGGGCATGGGGAGCTGCTCACCCCCCACCTCGAGGCATGCCGCCCTGGGTCCCAGCCAGCCACGCTGCTTTGGTGGTCCCAGGATTGCTTTTCCCAGGGGATCGATTGTTTTTTCCAGGCGCCCTCTTGGAAAACGGGTGTTTGCTGTGGAGAGGGAGGAGAGGGCACCTTGCCGGCGGCGTGGCTGCCCGTGGAGGAGGGGGACACATGCCTGGCACACCGGGATGGGCTCGATCCCAGTGGTGGCGGAGCCCTGGGAGCCCTGGCTCCGGGCTGTGTGTGCCTTTGGAGAGCTGGGGATGGTCCCCAAACCTCTGCCCTCGAGCCCCCCCAGTCCTGCAGCACCAGGGTGGGTGGCAGCCCCCACGACGTGAGGGTTCTCTGCAGCTGCCTTATGGCCAGCCGCGTTGGAAAGGGAATTTGAAGGCTTCCCCAGTTGGTGAGGGCTGTCTCCATCCACTGAGCTTTTTTCCAGCTTCCTGCTGAACGCATCCATCCCGGTGCTGTGATCGCACGCACACACACGCACACACACACACACACGGATCTGGTTTAATTTCTTTAATTTGGGGGGTTGCTGAGTGAGCTGGCAGCGGGCAGTGGGCGCACCCTGCTGCCACCAAACCCCCTCCACTGCATGGGTGCAGCTTTGGAGCTGGATACCACCCCATGGCAGAGGCAGGTTGTGGTACCCGTGATATCGGTGGTGAATTTTGACAAGAGACCCACAGCCCTGCAGGAATGCCACCACTGCGGTGGCTGTGCCCTCGCTGCCGGGGCCAGATTTGGGGACAGGGGCAGTCGTGACCCCGTCTCCGGCAGCCCCAATTCCAGCAGAGCCACTTCTCCCATGCCCTGGCTCAGCGTTGAGACCCGAGGTTACAGAGGACCTAGCACAGGGAGAAGGGGAGAGGAGAGCGGCTCTCTCCTTGATTGTAATCGGGGTTGAGGTTTAGCTGAAGTGAAAACAGATCGGGAGTGACAGTTTTGGAGCCTGCTGTCAGGGTCTGAGCGCAGCGCGCCGGCGATCCACCCCCGGATGCCGAGGGCCCCGTTCTCCTCCTCGCCAGCCGGGGCCGGGGAGAGCCAGCACCGCGCGGGATGGGGACAGCGCAGCCCGGCAGGGCCACCGCACAGCCCTGGCACACGCAGCCCTGCGTCCCTTCCTTTGGGCTGGGGACAGGGACAGGCAGGACACGGCCCTGTGGTGGTCATCGGCGTGGGATCCCCCCTTCCCGCCTGCTCCGGCCCCGCGCCTGTGGGGCAAAGGAAGGATGGAGTCAGTCTGCATCCCGACCGATGCCCTCGGGGTGCTGGGTGCCTTCTGCAGGGCAGGCAGAGACAAGGGTCTCCCTTGCCATGTCTCTGATCAGTCTCCTATTCCCAAAGAGCATCTATGGCCAGGGTGAAAAGTCACAGGTTTGGGATTGTGGACGAAGAGGGCTGGATCCCGCCGGGATTGATGGGACCAGCGTGGTTGGGACTCCCCCCTGTCACCATTGTTTGGTCTCCACCTGTTTTCTGTGCCGTAGCTGCTCTGTCCTTTACATCCCCAGCATGGCAGCTGGGGGGAATGGGAAGACCTGTTTCCCCATCCCTGGATCTGGAGGGGCAAGGACCTGCCCCAGGTGCTTGGAGAAGTTGGGTGGCATTCATGAGAGCAGCCCCAGCCCCCCCATCTTTCTGTCCAGCAGCGCCTGGACAGACCCCTCTGGGGCAGCCCATGTGCTCCAAGCCCTGTTTCCAGGGATTAGAGAAATGGAGATGGGATGAGATGAAGCAGTAGATTGCTTCGCTCTCAGGATGAAGGGATTTGTGGACTGCCCCCAGATCAGTGGATTGAAAATGGAGGGAAGTAGATTGAAAATGGAGGAAATTATTGGGATGATGCTGCCTGTGGGATTAAAGCCAGGGCAGCCGGCAGGCTCTGGAGGAGGAGGGGCATGGGGGGGTCGTGGGATGGCCGCTGCTGGGCACTGTGGAGAGATGCTCCTGGTTGCACCCTCATCTGTTTTGGGAGATGCCCTGGAAGGTGAGCGCTTTCTGCTTTCCCAGGTCCATGGAGGGGCTCTGCTCTCAGCTGTCCCCACAGCTGCAAGGATGCTGGGAATGCGCCTGGAGCTTTTTGCAGTGCTGTGCCTCTCATTCCCAGAATGCTGGAGGACAAGCTGCTTGTCCCTGCAGGGCCACACACCTCCCTGTGGTCTCTCCTTCTTTGTCAGCATCCAGCAGGGGTCTGTGGCCATGAGCATCCTTTTTGGGGAGTCCTTTGGGTTCCCCTGAGAAATGGCATCTAAAATCTGGCACTTAGGGGACTGATATTTGGCTGTCTCATCCCTTGGGGTGTGTTTCCAACTGTGCCGGCTGCTTTGGGGCAAGATATGGGTCCTTTGGGGCTGATGCACGACCCTGGCAGAGCATCTGTGGAGGCATCTCCTGCTGCAAGGTGGCACCTCCTGGCTTCCATTCCTTGGCCTTTGGCCAGGTGGGAAGAAGCCTGAGCTGGGTGCAGTGGGCTCAGTGCCAAGGCTGTAAGTGTGGCTGTCGAACAGAGATGAGCTTTATTTGCCAATACGTGAATGTTTGGGAGATTTGAGGAAGGATAACTGGCAGCATGGCATGGCTGTGGGGGAGCTCTTTTCCTGGGTCTTCTCCAGTGCAGCTTAAGCCCTTCACTGAAGACCCTCTGCCCTCTGTGTCCCTCTGCCCCCTGTGCTGCAGAGCCTTGGTTCTCCAGCCCTTCCCCGTGGGGCCGTGTTTGCTGGCCCCAGGGCTCTGGGGTTGCTCTCTGCTGCCAAGATCTCCTTTGAGGGGCCACTTCACCATTCCTGGTTTCCTTCTGCTGATCCTGCAAGTCAGCTTCTCACTCCCAACCACTTTCAGGTGGATGGGGAGCATTTCCTCCGTTCTTGTGCACTTATTTCAGTACTTTGCCTTACAAAATTCCGTTTTATTTTCCTCACGCTGCCAAGCTCATTTTGGCTTCTTGCTCTGCTCTCCAAGAGCTTCTCCCACCTGGGTTGTCCCCTGGCGTTTTAACAGGAGTGTCCCTGATCAATGTTTGGAGGGGAGGGGGTTGGAGCATTTCCCAGCCATTTTGCAGTGGTTTTACCCACCCCGGCTCCCTTCACACCCCACAGTTACTCCACTCCCCAGCAGGCTCAGCCTGGCCGCCCTCTGCAGCACTGCTTGTGCTGCTTCCCGAGTGCCACCCGTGCGTTCAGGGACGGAAGCAGCAGCTCTCCCGGTCTCTGCAGTGCCAGGCGATGACGTTGGAGGTTTGGGATTCTTCCTCCTGGCTCGGCTGCTGCAGCAGAACCCGCCCTGCTCCGCAGTGCTGAGCCCCGTGGCTCTGCCTCCCTCAGCCCACTGGGGCACCCGGCATCAGCCGGGAGCCTGCCAGCGCTCGGTGCTCGCTGGACCATCCGATGGGTGCTCCCAGCCTCTCCCAAAAGAATGGCTTGGGCAGTGGGAGGGACAGCCAGTATCTCAGGAAAAAGCTGTAGTGGATTATTTTTATCTATCCTTTAATCTGCTGGCAGACCAAAGGAGGAGGGGTTGATGGTCCTTATCCCAGGAAATGTTATTTCCTTGGCACTCAGGGTCTTGCTGAAGGCTCGCAGGCATCTGAGGGTGCTCTTGGTCACTGAGTCGTGGTGGGCCCAGATGCAAAGAGCATTGGCTTTTGTCACCTCATAGGGGGAAGTTTCTGATGCACTTACGCAGCCTGGCATTCACTGAAAATACTGTTTTCGTCGGCAGGTTGTTCCAAAAGTAACTAAGAGGGTGATTTGGAAGTGGCTGAATTAAAAGGTATAAAGAAAACGTTCTTTCCTCCTCACCAAAATCAATTTAATGCAAAACCAAGACAAGCACGATGTTCCCATCCCCTACCTTCCAAAATCAGCTCTAATTAAAAGAAATTAAATGAGGACCCATTATTCTTCTAACAACTCTTAATAATTCTAGTAACTCTGTTGAGGTGGTGGTTAAACACATTCAAGCCACTGGTTTTGCTCAGGGTCCCACGATCAAAAAGCCCTGAAACCAGCCCAAACAAGTTTTTCTGGCTTTCCTAAGGACATCTAATATCCTGCTGCTGGAACTCTGCATTTCCCCCAGTGGTCTGTGTCTGACCTCTGCTTGCAACGCTGCAGCAGCTGGTGTGGGTGAATGGGAATTCTGCATCCTGTAGATCTCTGCAGATACGTCTCTCAGGTACCTGAATTTCCTCTAAACCTGGAAATTGACGCAAACCTCAAGGCTGTGTCTCCCACAGATGTATCAGGGCACAGAGCTAGGTTCTGTCATCCTGCTGTCCTGTTCCAGGGAGGAAAATGATGCTCCAGACCATCATCCTGGGGAGGTTGGCAGGGAAAAGCTGCAGTTTCATCCACTGGTCTTCACACACAAGATTGTGATAACGGCACTGCCATCGCGACAAAATGAGTCGTTCTCCCCAGACTGGGCTTGCTTTGGTGGAGACTAATGCCTGAGCCCAACTTGTGGGGTGCTCCAGATCAAGGAGAAAACCAGGGAATCAGCTGTGAATTTCCTGCAGGGGAGGGCAGGTGCTTGGCTGGGATGTGGCTGAGCCCACTGCAGTGTGACAGCGCTGGAGCTCTGCGTCATCGTGTCAGCGCAGACATTCAGAACAAGAGGAAATGGCCTCGGGTTGTGCTAGGGGAGGTTCAGGTTGGATAGCAGGAATCATTTCTTCATGGAAAGGGTGGCCAGGCGCTGGCACAGGCTGTCCAGGGCAGTGGTGGAGTCACCATCCCTGGAAGTGTTGAAAAGGCATGTGGATGTGGCACTTGGGGACAGGGTTTAGTGGTGGACTTTGACAGTGCTGGGCAAGCAGTTGGACTTGGTGATCGTAGAGGTCTTTTCCAACCTAAATGATTCTGTGAGGCTGTGATCTCTCTCAGCTGGAGGGGAGCAGGTGACTGAGAAAGAAGCCTCCAGAGATGCCTGCTGTGAGGGCCAGAGCAGGACATTTGTCTCCTGTGCTGCTTGGAACGATCACAGGCAGGGGAGAGGCAGGAATATCCTGCTGCCTGACATACCAGGAGGGCACAGGGCACCTTTTCTGGTTAGAGATACCTAAAATATTCCCTCTGAAGCTGCAGAGTAGAGAGGAGGAAAGGCCAACCAGCATGACTACAGCTGTGGAAAATGGCAGCAGCACCATCCACGTGAGGGACACCAAATGCCATTTGGGAGCAAAGCTGCAATTCCAGCTTCACCTCCCGACAGCCGAAGCCCGCCGGTGGCTGATGCGTTTCCATGTGGTTTAAGGGAATGCTTGGCTTTGGGCTTCTGCCTGTTTTTACCTCCTTCCACCCCCGTCCTGACCTGGCCAGACTGTGCCGTCGTCATAATCCCGAGCTGGCTGCACTGCCGAGCTTCCCAGCCCCTAAAACACCACTGGAAATCACCGGATTAGGTCTTAATGGCAGGATCAAGTCAGCGGGAAATGAGTGGGGAGAAAGCTCCTGCTCACGCAGGTGGACAGGCAGCCCTCCTCGAGAAAACGGGCCAGAAAGCCTAAAATGTCAGAAAAACATCCTCTCTCCTGGCCTCTCCGGCTTTTCTCTGCTTTTAACACATCCATCGTTCTCCAAGGGTCAGAAACCCCTGGTCTGAGTTTTGTGGAGAAGATGTTGAGAGGTCAGAGGTGTTTAAACATTTCCTCCCTCCCGTGGAAATGAGTGGTGGGCGTTCTGTCCCAGATGTTAATTCCCAACACGAAATTCTGCCACCCCCTTGGAAATCCTGGCTGTGGGATGTGGCAGTGTGCTGGAGGATGCTGAGGGTTCGTGGCTGTCCCCTCTGCTGGTGGGGCTCCTGGAACACCAGGGAGCCTGGGAAGCGTGGTGGATGTTTTCCAGGGTGACATTACCACCCAGAAACCGGGATGCTCCAGGGTGGGGTCTTGGGGTGGTCCTTTGGGAAGGTGGCACAGGAGGGATTGCACAGACCAGGCCCTGCCCACCCTGCTCGTTACCTGCACAGGTCATCAAGGGCTCTGAAGTGTTGGGTTTTATCAGCCTGCAGTGACCAGGAGAAGCTGTGGCTGCCCCTGGATCCCTGGAAGAGTCCCAAGGCCAGGTTGGACAATGCTTGGAGAAATCTGGGATAGTGATGGTGTCCCTGCCCGTGGCAGGGGACTGGAACGAGATGAGCATTAAATCCCTTCCAACCCAAGCCATTTTGTGATTCTGTGATACACCTGCAAGAAAGTGGGATTTTTCTGGAGGCCCTGTGGTGGGTGAGGGGGTTGATGGAGATGTTCTCCTTTGCATTTGCTCGGTGGTACCTGTGAACTTTCCACCCAGATCTTTCAGGGAGGGGGTGAGTTATGCCGCTGGGGCATCTTTGCACAGAATTGTCCTCTCTGTTTGTTTTTGTACAGCTTGAACAAAACATTGCAATACCCCCCCCAAAAAATACCTCCAGGAAGAAAAGTCTTGCACCCAGCGAGCCCTGGGAAGGGAAGGAGGAGGATAAGGGCTGCACAGAGCCAGTGATGTCCCCCAGCCCCTGCAGGGATTTGGGCTCTGCTCGAGCTCAGCTGAGCCCCCTGCCACCAGGGATAGCATCCCTGACAGGATATCAGGGGCATGATTCCCTGGATCCCAGCATCTGCTTTTCCACCTCCTTATGGAAGCCAGGCTGGAGGCCAGTGTCCAGCCCAGAGCTCCGTTTCCCTCCTCCTGTTCTGCTCCATTTGCCATCTCCTGTTTGGGAGATGATCGTGTTATTAAATTAATTTAATACACACTGTTCAGATTTCGCCTCATTGGAAGGGAATGGCTCAAATTTTAGGGATGTGTTGGTATTTGTGAGGTATGAGCAAGCGTAAACACAAGAGTGCCAGCTGAGGCAGTTGTTCCAACCTCTAAAAAATGGGAAAAGAGAAAAATTGGAGTGTGCACGTTTGTTTGTGGGGAAGAGGAATCTTCTGGCTGTTCTGGGTTTCCATTTTCCTTCCTATTCTTTGGTCGCTGGTTCCTGAGTTGCTTTTTCAGACATTCAGGGGATTCCTGATAGATGAAGGAAATTTCCCAGAATTTAATATATTTGAACCAAGGAAGAACTACATTGCTCTGAGAACTGATCATGTCTCCTCCAGGCACTCTTGCAGAGGCAGCTGCGATTAACAGGCCTATTTATTGTGGAGTGGCATGATCCTTTGGAAGGGCATTGTCCAGCTTTGGGGCAGATCTGCCCTCGCTGTGCTGCAGAAACTTTTGGCTGCTCCCCGTGCATGGAAGGAGGACCCTCCAGTGCTGCACCTGTGGTTGCCCAGGTGTGATGCTTGGCAGAGCCTGGCTTGGCTCACTGTGCCACTTCCCTTTTGGGACCAAGCTTGACACTTCTGTCTCCTCATTCCGTGTCTTTGACCTCTGGAGGGCTGCACCTGCTTTTCACTGGGCTGGAGCGGGGCCCTGGGTCTGCTCTGTCCATTGGGCTGCATTAAATGGTGTCCTCAGGGCTTTCGAGTGGGTGGACAAAGGAGCCATTTCGAAGCTGTGGTGAACAAGGCAGAACACGAAGGTGAAGAGGAAGGGTCTCTCTCTCCAGGCAGGGAATGCTCTGAAATGCTCAGAAAGGCGTTTTGGGGGATAATTTTCCCCAGCCCTTTGTCCATGAAGAATAAGGGCTGTGGGGGGAGGCCCGTGCCCAGGGTAAATGCTTCGGCTCTATTGTTGCCATGCCTTCCATTGGGCCCACGAGCCCCCTGTAAAACACTTACCTTTCACTAGTATGATTAAGAAAAGGCCAATGTAGCTTTCCCACTCACCGGAGCATGAAGCGTGCTTAATTTAATAATGCTGATAAATCTTAAAGCCAGGAGCATTTGGCTAACACATGACCCACTTTTTCAATCAATTGGAAGCATTTACATAACGGCCTGATGCAGGGTTCCTCCTGCGAGGGATGTGGAGCTGGGCATGGCTCCTGCCACAGGACCAGGGGGAATGGCTTTAGACTGAAAGAGGGGAGGATTAGATGAGATTTTAGGAAGAAATTGTTCCCTGTGAGGGTGGAGAGGCCCTGGCACAGGGTGCCCAGAGAAGCTGTGGCTGCCTCTGGATCCCTGGAAGTGTCCAAGGCCAGGCTGGACAGGGCTTGGAGCAGCCTGGGATGGTGGAAGGTGTCCCTGCCCATGACAGGGGGTGGAATGGGATATCTTAGGTTCCCTTCTCAGCCAAACCATTCCATGATTCTGTGATGTCTCCGGTGCAGCAGTTTGTCTCCTGGCACATCCTGAGCACTGGAACTGCTGACCTCCACCCATCAGCTTATTGAACCCTTCTGGCACTGCCGCCCATGCACAGGAGTCAGCCTGGGGTTAACCAACACAGCCAGTTACTCTTTCCCTTCACTGTTCACCTTACAAGGGGCTCAGTCTTGAAAATTCCTGATCCTGCCTGTTCTGTTACAGTCTCTCAGCCCATTCCCCTTACTTTAGTCTCCAATGTCATCACTGTCTTCCTCGGAAATATTCTCTTCCTCCCCACCCTTAAAATCACCTTATGGCTTGACGTAGAACCAGAGAATAACAGCACGGTTTGGGTTGGGAGGGACCTCAAAGTTCATCCCCTTCCACCCCCTGCCATGGGCAGGGCCACCTTCCACTATCCCAGGTTGCTCCAAGCCCCATCCAACCTGGCCTTGGACACTTCCAGGGATGGGGAGACCTCTCTGGGCAACCTGTGCCAGTGAACCTGTTTTGGTGTTCAACACATTTCATTTCTTATCCTTCTTGTGAGGATTCCATCCATTTTTTTTTCATTTGTAACACCCAGCAGCCTCAAGCCCCGCGTTGGCACGTAGGTCAGAAGCAGCCTCATTCCCAGTGAGCCAGCGTCCTTTAGCTTTAGGGAATTCTATCTCTCTGCAAACCACGTGGGTTTATCCATTTTGGGTTTCGTAATAACCTCTGGGGAGAGGTTTTGCATCAAGCCCATCTCCCAGCCGCGGTCTGTGCCTTGCTGCTGTTTATTCATCCCGACTTGCATTAAAGCAGCACTTGAGACCTTGTTTATCTCCTGCTTTTTTGCTCACGTAAGTCCCTGTCTGAGCAAAGGGAAATGCCAGATGCTTGTGAGCGGCATGAAACATCTCCCGTCTGATAGAGACTGAGGGATTAAATAACATGGGGGAGAATTGCTCCCTATCTCTCAGCAGTGCACGTAGAAGGATGCTGGCACCTCCCTCGGGGACGGCACTGCTCTCCCCATGCAGCGGGCTGCAAGGACATTCCACATGCCACGTCCTCATGCAGACATGCTCCTAAAGAGGCATCAGCAATGAAAAATGAAGGATTTATTGCCATTCCGTGGTTTTTATTTCTTTCCCCCGCCTTGCCTTCAAAACATCAGTGGCCCCTCTAGAGGGCAGAGGAGGAAAGAGAGAGAATGGGAAGGGAAAACAGCATGGTGTCCTTAGCTATGTGTGGCATGAATGGCTGGAAGTGGCGTGGTCCACGCTCCGCGCAGCTGGGGAGCTCTCAGGGCAGGATGTGTGTCAACGACACATGATGCCAGTCCTGTCCTTCCCATTCAGTGCTCCTGGGGTCAGACAGATAATTCCTGGTCACTGCAGAGGTGCCTTGTGCTTCTCAGAGTGCCCGTTTACGCTGGAAATGGTGAACTTTGGTTTGCTAGATAGGTGCTGTGAGTCTTTTAAAGCCCCACTGCAGCCGCTGGCCCTTGGCCAGGCTGCTCATCCCATGCCTGGGTCCCGAGTTGGTTTTTGGCTGCTCTGCAGGGTCCATGCCACCCTGAGGAACCCGTTCTGAGAGCAGCCCTTCCCCGCTGTGTCCCCAGGTGATCCGGCCGAGGTGCTGCCTGTGCCGGGGCTGCTCTCCCAGCTCGCGCGCCTCTCCCGTCCCCCGGTAGGAAATGGAGTCCAAGGTGTCCGAAGGCGGCCTCAACGTCACCCTCACCATCCGCCTGCTGATGCACGGCAAGGTAAGGGGCTCCCACCCGGGGGGGTGTCCTCACAGGGCCCTCTCCCCCCTGTCCAGCCCCACACACAGTGTCCCAGCCCCGGGGACAGCTGTCCTGCCGGTGGGGAGGGTGCCATGGTGCTCCTGCTTCCCCTCATTGCTGCCCCTCAACCCTTCCACCTTCCCCTTCTGCTGGGGACAGTGTCCACCCGGTCTTTACTTCATTGTGGGGTTGGGCTGGATTCTCACCACACTATCTAATGCCAGTTCCTCTGTTTTTGGCTTTTTCTCTGCGTAGGAAGTTGGAAGCATCATTGGGAAGGTAAGGATGCCTTTTGGTGTACCTTCGATGCCGTTCCTGCACCTGTGGTGTGGTAGATGCTGTAGTCACCTCCGCCCTGTCATGTCCTGGAAAGTGTGGGGTGCCTGAGCTGGTTGCTGCATTTGTGAGCCAGAAATTAGGAGAGACCCGCAGAGGGGTCAAAGACCATTCCCCTAAAAACCCCACCAAGCACCAGGCTGTTCCCAGCTGCTGCACTGGCTGATGGCTGGGAGTTTACAGTCATGTTGCTCTGATGTTTTAATCAAATAACTTAATTAAGAGGTATTAAAAACATCACACAGATCCATATAAATTACATTTAAAATAACTCTGTAGCCCCTGTCTCTGAGGCCAGAGAACTCCACTTATACAATGCAAAAAAGCTTCCTGAGGTGCTCTGTTGTTTCCACAGCGGTTCGGAAAGTCCTGGCTATACAGGATTAGGGTTTTTTTTTTGTGTGGGTTTAAAAGAAGGGTTTAATGGTGGCAAAGATTTGAAGCATGAACACGTTTTCCCTGTAGGCTTGTGCCTTATTTTTCCATCAGCCTGTCCAACTCTGGGAAGATTCACAGTTGTGGATTTGTGTATATATATATATATATATATTTGATGATTTACCTGCTCAGCTCTTCAGCTGACCATCACATGGGGATGCAGGGCCAGGCATCACAGCTCCCATGTTTTTGTCTGCACGTTGCCATCTATCAGGGAGACGCATTTTTGGTAGGATTGTTTTAAAGGTGGAGGTCTTGAATTTTCAGTAATGGCTTGGTTTCCCGTCTTCTTTCAGAAAGGAGAGACTGTGAAGAAGATGCGTGAGGAGGTGAGCAGCCTGCTCTGTGGATGATTCGTAGGAGGGAGGGAGTGCAGAGGGAGTGGCCAGAGCTGCACATTGCCCTGTGTGACATGTGCAGTGATTCCCAGGGTCAGGAGAAGCAAGCCAGCTGTCCCCAGAGCTCCTTGGACCAGTTTCCTCCCTTCACACTCAAACTCCTATCACATTTTCCAGAGTCAAGTGTTTGCTCTTAATGAAACATTGAAATTAACACACTTGTAAGATGCTTTGAGTTTGTCCAGGGTCTTTGTGCCTGCAGCTCCCAGGGAGTTGTCAGGGCAGTGAGCAAAACTCTTCACAGGCAATGACCCCATAAGCTGGTCTTGCATTGATCCCATGGGTTTCCTTTGCAGTAAAACATTGGAAACCCTTTCTGAGGGCTGGGATAAGGCAGGGCTGGAACCCCTACAGAGGAGGGGTGGGAGTTTGGAAGGTCAGATGGGATGCTGTGAGGTATCAGGCTGAGAGAGGACCCCACCTCAGCCTGGTTGCTTGGCTGTGGCTATTCCAGGACTCCTCTTCTCTTTCCAGAGCGGGGCAAGGATCAACATCTCGGAGGGGAACTGCCCTGAGCGGATTGTGACCATCACTGGCCCCACCGATGCCATCTTCAAGGCTTTTGCCATGATCGCCTACAAATTCGAGGAGGTGAGGAACGTGAGCCGGCCCATGGCTGGGGCCAGCAGTGCCTGCTTGGATTTGCTTAACTGGGACATGGCCTCAGCACAGAACCTTCCAGACATCTCGAACTGGGGTGGGTCTGGAGCACAAGTCTGATGAGGAGCAGCTGAGGGAGCTGGCGGGGCTCAGCCTGGAGAAAAGGAGGCTCAGGGGGCACCTCCTCACTCTCTACAACTGCTTGGAAGGAAGGTGTAGCCATTTAGGGGCCGGTCTCTTCTCCCAGGTAACAAGTGACAGGACCAGAGGAAATGACCTCAAGTTTAGGTTGGATATTTGGAAAAAATTCCTTCGCTGAAAGGTTGATCAGGCCTTGGAGCTGGCTGCCCAGGGTAGTGGTGGTTCAAAAGGGAACCTTCAGTCTCCTGACCACATGTGCGTGTGTAACCTGGTCACTGGGGGGGGCTCTGGTCGGGCACCAAGGGCTGATGTGCTGCACTTTCCCTTCCCAAGGACATAACCAACTCCATGAGCAACAGCACTGCCACCAGCAAGCCCCCGGTGACGCTGCGACTGGTGGTGCCAGCCAGTCAGTGCGGCTCCCTCATCGGCAAGGGGGGCTCCAAGATCAAGGAAATCCGAGAGGTAAGGCAGGGTCCCTGTCACTGCTGCACTGCACTGCAGCTCCTTGGGGCTGATCTGCAGCCAGGAGGAAGCTGCCTTGGAAAAGGGGATCCCCGTGCTGCATCCTGCATCTCCTTGCTTCCCAGGATGCTGTGGCTGATGTGGGAGCAGCATCCCATGGGATGCCACGATGTTTTGGGAGGCACGTGACTTTGGTGAAGGCGTTCAGCTGTGGGATTTCTCCTCCCTCTCTCTCTCTGTCTGTCTCCAGTCCACAGGTGCTCAGGTCCAGGTGGCGGGGGACATGCTGCCCAACTCCACGGAGCGGGCGGTGACAATCTCGGGGACACCCGACGCAATTATCCAGTGTGTCAAACAGATCTGTGTGGTGATGCTGGAGGTACAGTCTGTAACAAAGCGGGTAAAGTACATACGGAAAAAACAATTCCCAGCTGGCCCCACCAGAGCGCTGGGAGCTGTGGAGCCTGTCTCTCTCGCCCCCTTCACCACGCGTTGTCGGACCACTCTCATTTCCTGGTACCTCCGTTGGAAACACACCCCGTGTCTTTTCCCCGCCATTGTCCCCAGTTCCCAGAGCCCCACACTGGAAGCCTGTCTGCTCGGGTGCCCCAGAGGAGGTGGTTTGTGTCAGAGCAGAGGGTGGCTTCAGGGCAGAGGTCTGCCAGCAGGCTGGGACAGCCTGGCACCCGGGGTGCCGTGGGAAGGAGATGGGGGATGCAGCCACTGCTCCAAGCACCTGGTTTCTGCCTCACAAGGACCACGACCAGGAGGAGGAGGAGGAGGCCGGAGCATCCCCTGCACTGGGGGAACTGGAATTGGGAGCACAAGGCTGCATTCCAGTGAGGCACAGTGGGAATGGTAGTGAGGAAGGCTGGTGGAGAGCCGGGGCTGTAGGGCACATGGATAAATGTCCAAGATGCCGCTTTCTGGGATAAATGCTGACAAGCAGAGCTGGAAGATCTCTGCCGTGGAGAGATGCTGCTATACCAGTTGCTGGGGATGACCTCAGCCACGTGCCCCACGTCCACACCTGCCACCTCAGATGGGAGAAGCTCCAGGAGGAAAGCCCCTGGGACACCGGATGGTGCCACGTTCCACTCCTGGTGCATCCCAGAGACGGACAAAGCAGGGATCGATGTCAGGCCCCTCTGCCTGGCTGCACAGCCCTTTCACGGCAGGGAGGAGCACGTTTCCCACTGGAAAAGCTTCAGATGGGGATGGCAAGGCTTGGCGAAGGTGAAGCAAAGCCAAATGGAAGCATCTTCAGCTTGGAAGCAGCAGGAGAAATCTCAGGAGGAACAGCCGGGAGCCACATTCCCCATCCCTGCAGGCTGTGATGCTCTGGCTGCAGTGCAGCTACCAGAGGAATTTTAGGCACTCGACGACTCCAGGTCACAGATGGCAGCAGAGATGAGCCTGAGGTGATGCCTGCCAGGTGTGTTAAAAAGTCTTTCTCACAAAGCAAGATGTGCTGCTCCTCTGTACAGCTCAGCCATGGGAAAGAGAAAAACCCACCCGTCTTCTTGCAATCTGAAATCTGGAAAGTGCCCTGACTTTAACGGCTCACAGAGATGTTCCATATCGCCTTTCAGTCTTAGACAGATAATCCTGGCTCGTCCCCTCCAAGATTTGTAATGCATTAAAAGAACAAGGAGGTTTGGGATGCTGGAGATGTGCTTTGATCAGCTTTGCCACAGACAGGTGCTTAGCTGGAGGATTTAGATAATGCTGCTTGCCTACAAGTAGACATCTATAGAATGTACAGGAAGTAAAAAAGTAGAATTTTCCATGACATAGTGCAATTTCTACTGCCTGTCCTTATATAGCAGTCACTGAGTTGTTTAATTTTGGGTAGAAGCGGGAGGAGAGCTGAAATCTCTCCTGATCCCTGAAAACCTCCATGTTTCCTATGGGCTGTGAGTTGTGTTCAGGAGAAAACCAGGAGGGAGAACCTGGGTGAGCAGCTCCTGTACACCACACCAGCAGCTGATTCACTGCAGCTCTGCTCCGACCTACCCAGGGACTGGGCAGAGGAGCAGCAAGACCACAGAACCACGAAATCACAGAATGCTGTGGCTTGGAAGGGACCTCAAAGGCCATCTAATTCCAGCCCCCTGCCATGTGCAGGGACATCTCTCAGCTGACCACAGGTGCCTGGCAGCACCCATGTCCCATCTCAGAGGGCGATAGACCACACCAAGGCCTGAAGGTGACCCTGTTCCAGCAGTGAGGAAGACGAGGGCAGCCAAAGAGCTTGAGCGTGGTGCCAGGTCGCTCAGATGGGCTGTACCTCCCCATCTGGCTGCTTGAGGCTCTCCTCGGGACGTTCTGGGGAGGGTTGCCAGAGCCAAGAGCAGGCGACGCGGTTCGCGCAGCGCAGAGCGGAGCTGAGGGAGGCAGCGGAGGTCCAGGAGGCCGTTCAGGGGCCCGTGCCTCGGCAGGGGATCTCCCGTGCCCCAGGTTGTCCCTGTGACCCGTGAAACACCTCTTTCCCCCGTGTGCTCCTGTCCAGAAACGCGGTGTTGCCTGGCGCGGGTGTTGCTGTGGCGGCCCCGGGGGCCGTGCTCCGTTAGGTGCTTTCTAACGCTCTTTTTGCCGCCGTTTCAGGAAAGCTGTTCTAATGTTCTCTCTCCCTCTCCTTATCCCTTCTCCTAGTCCCCACCAAAAGGTGCCACCATTCCCTACCGCCCAAAGCCCGCCTCCACCCCTGTCATTTTTGCAGGTGGTCAGGTAAGAGCCGACCCGCTTGCAGCCTCCACTGCCAACCTCAGCCTTTTACTGCAGCACCAGCCGCTGCCCGTTAGTGCACTCAGGTTTCTTGCCTTCTGACTTGCATGGTGTCATCCCATCCGTCGTGTGCCACGGCAGCTGGACTGAAAGCTCTTGGCTTAGCTCCTGTGATGGATGCTGGACAGTGAGGAGGAGGAGGAGGAGGAGGAGGAGAAGGGCCAGCCTGGGGAGACAGCTCCGTGTCAGGGTGCCGCACAAAGGAGAGGCTGGAATTTGCTTCGCTAGGCCCAAGTTCAGTATTTGTCAGTGGCTGAGAAGGAGAGGATTAGGAAAGCGTTGTTGAACAAGAGGCTGTCACTGCTTTCTGGCACCTCCAGCCTGATTAAAAATACCTTTGTGTGGCTGTAATTGATCAGAGGCAGGAAGGGTTTGTCACAGCTACTCCAGGGCTGTGCTCAGGGCAGCCCCCATGGAAGAGCCGTGTCCCCCTCCCTCCCTGGTGCTCGGCTGGTTTGGGGTGCTGCTTCCCCCCTCGGTGACATTGCAGCCCTGCAGACACCACGTGCCAGTTCCAGCAGCCAGTCTTGGGGTGGCTTTTCCTTTGTGGGATAACCATCACACGGGTGAGCTGGAGGTTATTCTGCAAGCAAAAATCAGCAGGAACAAGAGCAACTGAGCACAGGGATGTTTCAAAAGAGGGAAGTTGCCCCGCTGTGCTTTCTCCACCTCATTTCCTCGCCTCCCCTAGTGGCCGAGGGCCTGCCTGTAGATGCCACCATGCTGTGGTGCATCACATCCAGCAGGGGATGTACCTTCACAAGTGTTCCAGCAGCCAGGTAGGGCCAGCACCACAAATCCACAGCTTGTGCCACCTAGAGCAGCTCCACATGAGTTATTTCATTTCTTTCCAACCATAATAAAACAGAAGGACAAACTAAGAACAGGAGCAAAGCCCAGAGCACAGGCTATTTCAGGCTGGATTAGTCACTGCCAGAATCAGGAATGTGTCACTCCATCTGAGCAGCCGTCCTGGAAAAGAGCTTTGAGTCCAGCTGCCCGGTGAACTGATCTTTTCAAAAGGGAGAGTGAGATGGAGGCAGCAATTCTCCTGCTGTGAATGGTCGGTGCCTTGGACAGAAGTAACAGCACGGGAAGAAGCCGCTGTCTGAAGTGAGAGCTCTTCCCAAGGCTGGGAGCCCTTTGGCTCTGCCCGCGGGGTGGCATGGGGCGGGCGGGCAGAGGACAGCTGGTGGCAGCGGTGACAGGTGTTTGGGGTGGGATGAGCCTCCAGGAGCTCAGCAGGCTGAGGGACGTAGCAGTCAATGGCGGCTGCCAAAGGGACCAGCCCTCAAAGTTCAGAGTTGAATTGCATCTGTCCAAGACACCTTCCTGCCCTTAATTACCTTTCTTTGGCTCCGTTTTTCTAATCAAAAACCAATGGCCGAATTCAACCAACCAGGACGGGCAGCTCTTGCGCCTCTGTCCCATCCCATCGTGCTGGGATGCTGGTGGGCGCTGGGACAGCCATTTTCCCTTTTCCCCCTTCAGGATTTTGGGGCTTTCCTTTACGCTTTGCTCTTTGCAAACGATGTGGCAAATTTGCAGGAGGCTGCAAGGTTTTCTGCTTTCGTTTTTCTTGGCAATCTTTACTCTCCCTTTTCAAAGTGTTCTCCATCTCTTTTGCCATTTCTTTCAGAGTCATCCGAATAATGTGTCAAGCAGTGAGATACATTTTGCTAGCCGGTTAAGTCCTAAACACTGGGCTCTAGTGTCTGGCTCTTCACCCACACTGGGGCTTATTTTGGGGTTGCTTGCAAACAAAAAGAGAAAGCATTGCTACAAAGGATGGGAAAAACACACAAACCCATTTGCCTGGCAGATACTTGCATGGATTAGTCAGTTACAGCTGGTGAAAGGCATCGCAGTGCAGGCAGCCCTGGCCTCGATGCCTTTCCAACGCCCCAGCAGAGCACTGGGATGTACTGGGTGGGTGCAAAGCATCCACTGGGACTTGTGCACCTGGAAATATGGAGAGGCTCACGGCACTGGCTTGCTTTTTGGGATCACGCTTGGGTGTGGATGGCAGTGGTGATGTCACTGTGCACCTGCTACACGGGCAGTTCTGGCTACCAGAGAATCACAGGAGGGTTTGGGTTGGAAGGGACACTAAAGATCATCCACTTCCAACCCCCCTGCCTGTGATCCTTATTTTTTGTGCAGCAAAGACCAGCTGGAGCCTGATATTCCTGCTCCATGCAATGCTGGCACCTCTAGAGAGCCGTTCCTTCCCTTCTGAAAAAGCCAAAGTGAGCCCTTGAAGTCAGGTAGCTCAGCATGCTCTAGGTTGGATGGGAGGTGGAACATCTCCCTCCTGTCCCAAGGACTTGCTGCCCCAGGGAGTTTAATGTGGCACAGGGGGGTCCCAGCAGAGGAATGGAGTTCTCTCCCCGTGTCCTGCCAGCCCAGGTAACATCTTTGCTTTTCCTTTGCAGGCCTATACAATTCAGGGACAATACGCTATTCCACACCCGGATGTGAGTTTTACCCTAATTTTTCTTATACCCTTTTCTGTCACCTGCATGCTGCTGTTAATTCACATAATATTAATATTAGCCAATAATATTAATAGCGTATTTTCAAAGTAACTGGCCGTGTGTAGTATCTGTAATACCTCGAGTAGCCTTTTAACCTGTTAGCACTAAACTTTATTACTTCTGAGGACTTGGCCTGATGCTAAATTGTTTGCATTATTCAGTGCTATCCCTTCGTTCTGAGAGAAACCATTCTTCATGCATTTTGTGCCTCAAAATGATCAAAACAAAAAGAAAAAAAAAAGGAAAAAAAATTACTTCCCCTCTATTTTTCCCTTGTCTTTAAAATGTTGGTAAGCCAAGGGCATATTTAGCTGCTGAGTGCCTTGGTGGGGTGGGAAGAAGGCAGAGCTCCAGGGGTTTTGTGTTTGAAGCCTGGGCAGGGATGTGCCTTTCTGAGGGGGTGCTCCTTTGGGTGACTT
Source organism: Picathartes gymnocephalus (assembly GCA_013390045.1). NCBI lineage: Eukaryota > Metazoa > Chordata > Aves > Passeriformes > Picathartidae > Picathartes > Picathartes gymnocephalus. The sequence goes on from WEKY01007784.1 coordinate 90,855, forward strand.
GGAAATTTCACCGAAAACCCCCACCCCGTGTCTCCCAGAGGGATGGGGAAGGTGTGTGCTGCTGGATCTCACCTTGCTGAGGGCCCCCAGACTGTGGGCACCCCGGTTTTGGTGGCTGTCCCACTGCTGTGGGTGGCTGTCACCCGCAGCGGGGACAGCGTGGGGACAGCCCCCGCTCCACTTGGGCTCCTTGGTGCAGGGACAGGAGCTGCTCTGAGCTGCTCTGAGCTGGGTTTGCTGATGCTGGGATCCCCTGGGCCTCTTGGAGGGTCAGGGAGCAAATTTGTGGGGGGGACACGTAGGGATCATCAGCTGGAATTACCAAGGGAAATAGAAAATCAGTCTGTTTGAAGGATTTCTTGGAGGGAAGCAGCGAAGCTCAGCTTCTGAGGTGGTCATGCCTTTTGGAAAAAGCAGGGACTTTTCTAAATGTGTTTCCAAGGGGATAAAATACCCATGGAGGGTCCCTCCTGCTGTGAGTCAGGGGTCTGCAGTGGGGCTGAGGATGTGGCAGAGGGTGGAAAGCCTTCTCCAGCCACCCCACCCATGGGAAGGGATTGATGCAGCTCAGCATTCCCCCTTCCCAGTGGGTGCATTGGCTGCTACATAAAGGAATTATTTTTTCCGTGGCTGAGAAGGTGGCAAGGCTGTTTGATACCACAAATGCCCGCTCCACATGGGAACATTTGGGAGCTGTAGGCTGGATTTTCACCTTAGAGGAAGTGGTTTCACTGGAATTAGAGGAATCCAGGCTTTGGCTTTCCATGTGACACCAGTATGTGTGTACTATGAATAGCCTGCTGTGATGGTTGATAAGAAATTTTCCTAATTATGTACTCCTTGCTTTTGCTCTGTAAGCAGAATATAACTAAATAACCTGTGTATTTAGGGTGGATCAATGCAGTCTCTATCCCAGTTTTTCTTTGCAAGTGGTGCCAACAGCTTAGTATTTTCCTTGTTCCTATATTCCTCTGATTGTCAGGATTAAAATACATTTGCTGGCTGCACTCTGTCACACTCCCAGATTTCCTCTGGGAAGCTCAGGAACAGGTACAGGGGTACAGGGGCCACTCACTCCATCCTTACTCCCAGGGTGTTCTCACAATGATTGGTCATTTTAAACAATGTGTTCAGTGCAGAATCCAGTCTAGAATGTGGTTTTAGGACATTTTAAACACGTTTTAGGTGTCTGTTTAGTGGCTTCCTTTTGCAAAACAGGCAGAATTTTGAATGCCCAGCATGTGCTCCTGCCTTGATTTTCTCCCCTGGAGAAATGCCCCAGGGCAGGGGAAGCTTTGGCTCATGAAGGCCTTCAGCATTGCCAGGGTGTTTTTGGCTGTTTGGGATGTGAGGTGTAGCTGCCTGCTTTCCTGAAAGTTGTGGGCTCATAGAATAACAGCATGGGTTGGGTTGGAAGGGCCCTTAAAACTCATCTCACTGCAAACCCCTGCCATGGGCAGGGACACCTTCCACTAGCCCAGGCTGCCCCAAGCCCCTTCCAGCCTGGCCTGGGACACTTCCAGGGATCCAGGGGCAGCCACAGCTTCTCTGGGCACCCTGTGCCAGGGCCTCCCCACCTTCAGAAAGAAGAATTTCTCTCCAAAATCCCATCTATCCCTGCCCTCTGTCAGTGTGAAGCCATTCCCCCCTGTCCTGTCACTCCAGGCCCTTGTCCCCAGTCCCTCTCCAGCTCTCTTGGAGTCCCTTCAGCCCCTTGGAGCATCTCCGTGGCCTCCTCTGGACTCACTCCAAAAGATCCATGTCCTTCCTGTGCTGGAGACCCCAGAGCTGGATGCAGTACCTCAGGTACAGTCTCACCGGGGCAGAGGGGGACAATCCCCTCCCTCGACCATGGAAGAAGAGCTGGAAGAGATGGACCTAGCAGCTTTTCCTGTGACACCTGGGTGCAGCCATCCCCTCCTCTCCTAGGCTTGTTTATTGCTCTAATTACAGGGGTTGGCCAAATAACCACTATCCAGACTATGTCTGGAAGGTCTACTAGGTCAGTATTAGGGAGGATTTTGGTCTCCCCCCACCTGGCAAAGCAGGACCCCTGTCCCAAGGCAAGGCTGGAACCCACAGGGCAAAGAGGTTTCACCTGGAGTCCGGGTGTCACGAGGAATTCCAGAAACAGGGTGCAGCTCCAGAAAACAGGATAGCTCTGAAGTTAAAAAGCAGTGGATGCTGACGTCCCTGCTCCCTGCAGGAGCAGTGGCATTCCCAGTCTTACCTGGAGACAGCTGTGTTGTGGCAGGAACCCACGGTACCACACCTTTGGCAAAAACAAGCCAAGAGCAGCCAAAATAAGCACAGAGATGTGCAGACACCTCTTTTTGTGGTGTGGTGAGACCTCTCCCCTGAGCCTGCAGAGGCTGGGTGTCCTCATGTCTCTCCAGGCAGCACAGAGACCCCAGGGGTACCTGTCCAGGGCTTTGCAGGTGTTTCACCCCTTCCTGCTGCCTCCCTCCAGCCTCCCCTGGTGTGTGCAGCCCCCTGGGTCAGCTCTTCCCAGCATTTCCCCCTCACCACTGCCAGCCAGACCTCCCTGCCCTCCCTCCCCAGCCCTGCTGCAGCAGCAAGGAGGTGTTTTGAGTCTTCTTGTCCCCCAAAACATTGAAATTTTAACTCCTGCCTCCCCACTGCCAGGGATGATGGGCAGAACAAGCAGTGTGAGTCTGGGGGGGGTGATGCTACACTGGCAACCCCCTGAGCAACTGTGGAAGATAAAGAGCCTCCCTCCTGCTCGCTGCCAGACTTCGGCCCAGTTTGGTTTGTTTTCTTTTCTTTTCCTACCTTTTTGGTTTTTTGGTTTGTTTGGTTTTGGTTTTTTGTTGTTTTGCTTTTTTTTTTTTTAATTTGGAGCTGTAAAACCGAGCACAAAATGTATTCCAAACAAACAAACACCTCTCTATAAAACTGCTTCCTGACCGGGCAGCAAAACCTACCCGGCACAACAAGGGATACAAGGATCTGAAATACCTACTGGTCACGGCTGAAGCCCATCATTCCCCATATTCCTAATGAGCTGGCAGTTAGAAATGCAGCTTATCTATCTCTCCCAGAGGCACTTCCCATCGGGGGCACAGCCCAAGAATGTGTGCTGGGGGGACAAGCGGTGACAGTGCGGCTCTGGTGGCACACAGAGGCAGTCTGCGTGCTGGCTGTGATGCCCACCAGCTGGCCCTGCGCCGAGGCAGAGGGGTTGAACTGACACTAAGAATGGGCTTCTTGCTGGTATCGTACTTCAGACCCTGACCAAGCACTTCTGCCAAAGATTTGGGCTTTATTGCACTATACCCAGGCCAAGTCCTTTCTGCTAATGGTTTTGCCATGTCTCGCCATGGCTTCCTGGTTTGTTTTTGGTTTTTTTTTTAATTTTTATTTTTATTTTTCGGTTTGTTTTCCTTTTTTTTTCCCCCCCCTCCCTTCCGTTATAATTTTGTTCTTGCTTTTCGGTGTGACTTGTTGTACTCTATGACAATAACCTTCTTAGCTCTAATGTCCCTCCTACCCCTCAGCAGTTGACCAAGCTCCACCAGTTGGCTATGCAGCAAACCCCCTTTACTCCCCTTGGACAGACCACCCCCGCTTTCCCTGGTACGTACCCACACGCCCTTTCAAGATATCCTTCTCTTACCTGTAGAGTTTCTCTCTCTTTCTAAACTCTTGCTGTTTAATGGAAATGAGCAGGGCGAGTAAAAAAGTCGCAGTGGGGAGAGCTTAACGAGAGGCTTGACGGATGTTTTGGGGGCTACGGTGCTCAAGGGCGACCTCTCAGCCTGGGCTTTCCCAGCAGAAACCGTGAGCACCGTCCCTCCCTCCACGGAGAAGGCAGCATCCCCTACCCCACGCCGCTCCGGACCCCGGTGGGACATCCGCGCTCCCCCGGCGGGACACCCGCGCTTTCCCGGCGGGAGCGGCTCGGGACCGGCCGGGGATGCTGCCTCGGGGAGCGGTGCTGAGCCAGGCAGGAGGCACCCCTGCAGTGGGAAGGAGTTGTGGCCAGAGGGGGCCATGCTGACGTGGCCCGAGCCTTGTTCTCAAGGCCGGTGTGTTCCCGGTGACCCGGGAAGCAGATAGAGCACAGGGGATGGAGATGCTTAAAGTACCGCTTGGAAATGACTTTTCTGACAGTATGTTCATCATATTTTGAGCTTCCTAGATGAAGTGACATTGCTTATCTCCTCGAAGGCAAAAGCATTAAACCTGTTTCTTCTTTGCTCTTCAGGAGAAAAGCTGCCCTTACATTCCTCCGAAGAAGCTCAAAATCTGATGGGCCAGTCATCAGGTAAAACACAAAGCTAGAGGGAAGCAAGCAGGCTTTGGTTGAAGTATATTCCATACGTAGGACTGTGCCGTTGTCGTGCTCCGAGAGGAATCATGGTGATCGTGGAGAAGACAGCAGGTTGTCTTGGTGGGCAGGGAGAGATCGGGCAGCACCATTCTCCTTGGTGCAGCATGCCAAAGGAAAAGTGCCTGGGCTTTATTGCCTGGCTCTGTGACGTTTGTGTGTAACTGCCATAGAACCACAGGATATCCTGAGCTGGAAGGGACCCACAAGGATCAAAGTCCAACCCCTGTCGCTGCCCAGGACACCCCAATGATCCCACACTGCATCCCTGAGAGTGTTGTCCGAACACTCCTGGAGCTCTGGCAGCCTCGGGGCTGTGCCCATTCCCTGGGGAGCCTGGGCAGTGCCCAGCACTCTCTGGGAGAAGAACCTTTCCCTGATACCCAGCCTGACCCTCCCCTGGCACGGCTTCATGCTGTTCCCTTGGGTACTGTCCCTGGGCACAGGGAGCAGAGGTCAGTGCTGCCCCTCAGGTATGGTGAGGTCTCCCTCAATGCCATCTGCAGAACAGGAAGGTGCCACACTCATCACCCTCATTCCTGCATTTAATTTTGCATAAACTTTGCTCAGAAACAGCAGAGCAGTGCCGGTGGGATCAGCCATGACATGCAGCTCTAGCCGTCTCCAAGCCATTCAGGGTGAGTTGCAATTTTAGTGGGACAGGACCCCGAGGAGCCAAAGCGTGGCTGCAGCCTTGGGGAAGTTTTGCTGTCAAATGTCCCACGTTCATCTATGTGTGCAGAACAGATTTCTCTGTTTCCTACCACTGCATAGAGGAGCTATCCCAAGACCTGGAGGCTCTCAGGCAGGATGAACCAGACCTAGGACACACAGCCATCCCATGCATGCCTGAAAGGTTTGCGGACTGCACCTAACTAAGAAAGGAAGCCTAGCCCAAGCAGATAGACCCCACAAGACTGTAGAAATATAGATTTCATGACAATGACCTGTGCAGCCATGTCTTCTGCATGCCCCCTTTGCCCTTTTGCAGTCACCCAAGGCATCAATCCTGCCCTGACACCCTGGTTACAGCCTCAAGGACTCTTTGTAGGTATCAGAGAGGGAGTGATGACATAAACAGTCTCCAGGTCATGGAGAACGATGTGGCCATTCCACAAAGGCTGTGTGATGCAGTGATGGTGCAGTGCTATGGCACCAGGTGTCCCAAGGGCTTTCAGCAGCATCCATGCCATCTGAGTGTGAGTCTGAGGAGCTTAGCATGTATTCCCTAAGATCCCTGGATGCCTCAGCGCTGCTCGGAGCCCTCACTGGTGCTCTGCTCCCTTCAGAAGACATTTTCTGCCCTACCCAGGCTGCTGCACATGGCCAAGGGACAGGAACACCCTCACCAGAGGGACATGTCTGTGATAGGTGCAGTCCACCTTGCCCCAGACTGTGAGGAGGCTCAGTGTACAGGACGGTTCAGGTGAAGTGTGTGCTGTAAAGTCAGCATTGAGCATTGCCTGTGGTGTAATACCTGGGCAGGAGATGTTTCGTGCAGGTTTTGGCATTTGTACCCCTGGCAGGGGTGAAGGACAGCAGAGGGCTGCCTGCTGGAGGCTCTGCATCCTCATTCCCTGCATGTCCTCTCCTCTCTGTGCTCCCAAATGAAAAATCTGGTGAGGAAACCTCCTGCAGGCAGGTGTCAGCAAGGTGTGTCTGGGAAGCTGCATTCTGGAAAGCACGGGAATCACAGAGCCACAGAATCATGGAATGGTTTCGGTTGGAAGGGCTCTTAAAGCCCATCTTGTCCCACCCCCTGCCATGGGCAGGGACACCTTCCATTAGACCAGGTTGCTCTAAATCCCATATACCCTGGCCCTGAACTCTTCCAGGGATGGGACAGCCACAGCTTCTCTGGACAGCCGGTGCCAGGGCCTCCCCACCCTCATTTCCTAACATCCTAAGATCATCCATGAGCACATCAGAGATACCCAGAGCTCCTCTCCCTCAGTGCTGAGGCCCTCCATGGAAATATGTGAGGAACTGGGTGCTGCTGCTGTCTTGTTTTGCAGGAGCCCTGCACTTCCAGTCTCCCTGCACTTCTTCATTCTGCACCTCCTTAACCACCCTCTTTCCATGGTTACAGATCTGGCAGCCTCTTCTGCTCTTACAAGCCTTCATCAGTGGTTTATATCATAAGGATAAGGGTTTTTTTCCAGTTGCTGCAAATTCCTGTCAGCCACCAGACAGCTTCTTTCTTGCAGATTTGACATAGGACATCCCTGCTTTGGCACTGAGGTGATTTAATATGGAAAACCATGGGAGAGGCAGGCTTTGAGCCAGGAGCACCACGGCATGGTGTCCTCTTACCTCTGGAGATGCACTCACAGGGTATCCTGCTGGCTCCAGCCATTCCCACCCCGTGGCAGAGAGAACTCTCCCTCATCTAGCAGAGGCTGGGAGGAAGCACGCCGCTGCCTTTGCTCCTCGCTGTGTGATTTTGGAGGGAGGCAGGATCCAAATCTCCACCCTGTTCATCTTGCTTTCCCTTGGGAATAAGAGGGACAGCTGGTCCCAGGTCCAGCTAGTTGCATGTCTTAGCAGTCTGGCTCAAATTCAGCGTGAGAGTCTGTGGGGCTTTAACTTGCAGAGGACTTGTGCCGCCGGATCCCCGGGGGACACCGGTTTTGGGGCGCCAAGCTGCTGTCACACCCCAGCAGCTTAATGCTGCTGCATCCGGAAAGGGCTGGAGGCTGCATGGCCAGCATTCCTGCAGGGCTGGTGGGTGTCCCACGCTCTCTGCTGCTGCATAGGAAGGTGTTTCACCCACCTCTCTGTGCTGATGCTGGAGCCTTGCACCCTCCTCTGAAGCCATTCCCAGTGGGAGGATGAAGGGTGGGAAGCGAGGCGCTCGTGGGATGCAGGGAAGGTGACACCCAGCTCGAGCAGAGTCAGGTAGCAACCGTCTTCCTCCTCCTTGTCCCGGAGTGTGTGATCCCCTTCCCCTCCCAGCCCGGAGCAGGACGCAGCCTTGGCAGTGTTGCGGGAGAGCAGCGGAGCTCCGTCGCGCTGCCCCTGCCGGCTCTAACCATGTTCCCTTGCATCTGCCCAGGTTTGGATGCCAGTCCCCCGGCCAGTACTCATGAACTCACCATTCCCAATGATGTAAGTAAATCCAAGTGCTTCCTTGGCATGTCCGTGTGTGCGTGCGGTGTGTACACATATGTGTTTATATATATACATACATTTATCTATGTATAAGCTGCAGCCAATGGTTAAATATATTTAGAGGTGCCCCTTCCCCATGTTCCCTCATCCATGTGCAGTCCGTTGGGGATCAACCTGCAGCACAAAGCACCCACTGGACTTTACCCCGTCGGTGGCTTCCCTAGGCACAATCCGTGATGCTCCGTTTCCCTTTCCGAGTGAACTCAGTGCTCATGAAACATGCCCAGTTGACAGCACTGGGAAAGGGAGAGAGCTCCCATGCCAGCCCTGATTAAACTCCTAATGGCTTAATCAGGCCGTGGTGAGTCTGAGATGATGTTCCAGGTCAAGGGTAGTGACTGGGTGGGGGATGGTGGGGAAGAGGAGGTAAGTGACATTTCTGATGCCACAAAGTGCCACACGAGTGTCTGAAGGACGGTGCGTCTCAGTGCTGCTGGCAGGCAGCTTTGGGGTCTGGTAGTTGGAAGCCTTGTGGTAAAGTGGGTGTTGGACTGGGATATTTGCTGGGAGGAGCTGGAGCTGTGCTGGGCAGGGATGCTCAGCGGGGAGGAGGTGGGATGGAGAGCACAACACAGCCAGCACCTGGATCCATGAGTCTCACTTGCTTCTGGACTGGTTTCTGTGGATTAAGACCCAGCCTGTGGTCAAACCAGGATGAGGGCAAGTGGGGGGATGCCATCCAGTCTCTGTTCCCATCTCCATCACTGGCAAGCACCTTCAGCCCATCCTCATCAAGAGTCTCTGGATGGGGTCTGGCAGCTGCTGTTCCTTCTTCCTGCTGTTCTCCAGCAGCCAGAACTGCCAGGGAAGGGTAGCGATGCCGCTGCATCTGCCAGGCACCTTTGCCAAGACCTCTGTCCACCCAAGAGACGTGGCAGGGCAAGAGCATCTGAGCACCTGCTGACTGAAGCCCTTGGAGATGCTTCTCCCTGGGCCAAATCACCAGGGGAGGGATCTGCAGAGGAGCCAGTGGGGGCTGATCCCAGATCTGCTCCTGTCCACCCAGCAAGGACCCCTCTCCAGGAGGCTGCAGGGAGCTCTGCAGGCGCTCCTGAGGTTCCAACAGCCACGTCTGCTGAGCATGGAGCACCGTAGCAACGAAGGCCTCTTCAGAAATATGAGACCCTTTGCAAAAGGACTCACGTGGGAGGAAATGATGCCAGGAGACCTCTGAGAACTCAGGAGCACTCGGAATATTCACTCGCCAGAGACCCAGCTCTCACCAGACCTGGGAGGCATTAGATGTCAGCACCTGCATCTTGAAAAACTCCTCCTTAGCTCTCCCCACTGTTGTTTCAAAGGCTTTTAAACACCCACTGCCACCTTCTTGGGAAGCAGAGGACTGGTTTGGGTTCCTGTAAGGCGAGTTTTAGTGGTGTAGCTTGGAGTTGTGCTGCCATGGAAGGAAATCTGATGATACCCGTCTTGCTGCTCCTCTGACTGTCAGGAGAAACTTGAACACTGTTCAACTTGGGTGTAGCTGAGCGTCTGCCTAAATAGTTTGGCTCCTCAGCTCTCCCCAGCAGGTTTTCATTTGCTGAAGCATCTGGGAGTTATTTCTGTGCTGTGAAGACCCGGATGGGCCGAACACCCCTGGATACCCTTCCAGTGTATATTCAGGTCCATATGGGATAAATCACCATGGCAGCCCCTTGGTCTGGCCAAAGGATCAGGGAATATTTGGAGGAGTAACCATCTCCATTCCTACTGTGCAGAAATCCAGCGGCTGTCAAGATGAACATCCCATGTATGAAATGCCCTTGGAAAAGAGCTCAAACGGCCAAAAAGGACACGCAGAGCACTTCATGACTGTGTTGGTCAAGCTGGATACCCTTGTGTTAGCAGGCTTTGGAGATGCTTTGAGGGAGATGCACAAATGAGCAAAGACCACTGAAGAAATTCAAGCCACTGAGGACTGTTGAGGAGATTCAAGGGATGAACAGTTGAGGAAATTCAAGCCTCCAGCAGGTTCTGATTTTTTCACAAGAGTATGAAAAACGTGTTTTTAGGTAGGGTCCACCTTTTCTGTGGGTGCCACAGCCGCGTGGTGCTCTCCTGGCAAGCCACTGGATTGCACCAAAAGAGCTGAAGGGGGTAGCAGAGGCACTGAGGGTGTCCCAGTGGGTTAGAAGAAATGTGGGATGGGGTCACTGCAGCAGCTGATGAGGGGGCTCCTGGGGCTGGCCTGTCCCCAGGGAAGGCAGCAGGCTTGTTTCCTTCTAGTAACGTGTCCAAACCACCTTTGGGTTTGCTGTGACTGGCAAGGAGATGAGCACTTGCAAAACACTGACCATTTATTAAACCACGAAAATTATTATTTCTGAAATGAGCCCTCCTTGAAGCCCTCTGAGATGCTGAGCACCGTGTGCAGATAATGGAGATTCTTCCCCCGCAAGGAGCAGAGCAGGGCAGGTCTCTGGATGTGTCCTTGCAGGACTGTGCTCACGCACACGTGGGGTTCACCCCGGGCTGTCCCTCTGCTGTTTTCATGAGCATTAAGGTCACTCCTGTCCCAGGTGTGCTCGCGTCCCGCCGGTGACTGCCAGAGCTGCCGCTTCTCAGATGTTCCCTCCGTGCTTTCTTTCCTAGCTAATAGGCTGCATAATCGGACGCCAAGGGACCAAAATCAATGAAATTCGGCAGATGTCGGGAGCGCAGATCAAAATCGCCAACGCCACGGAAGGGTCATCGGAGCGCCAAATTACCATCACAGGAACCCCTGCAAACATCAGCCTTGCGCAGTACCTCATCAACGCCAGGTGAGACCTCCCGCCATGGCCGGTCCCGTGGGCCAGCAGGGGCTTCCCGAGGCCGGCTGGGACGGACGGTGTCTTGCTGAGACCTCTGAGCGGGGACCAGACGTCGCCAGCAGGACATCTACCCCCAGCTGGCACCTTGGCTGGGGACCGGGCCCTCCCGCCACCCTCGCTCAAGGATTTGGCTCGCGGGTGGGCAAAGGTGCCGCCGTCTTTGCCCGCGGACGAGGCAGGGGACGGGGACAGGAACGGAGCTGAGCCGGTGGCAGGGAGGCATCACTCAGGACCTGCTTGCTGGGATGCCAGCATCGCTTACTGCCTCTTCCACGTGCTTCCAGGCCTCCCAAAGGCTTTCCTCCAGTCAGTGAAAACAATCGGTCCAATAAACGCAAGACGTGGGAACGGCCTGACTGCTTCCTTTTCATCACGAAAAGCTTGGCACTGCAGGACTTCACAGGGGCAAAGGGTTCCCAGCACTGCCGCCGGCTGGGGGGGGACGCAGCCCGTGCCATGGGGAGCAGGGGAGGCGTAGCTGCAGAGATGAGCTGGTGACCTGCTCTGTGCAGGCAGTGAGCTGTGTCCAGGGTGTTCACTCAGACCTGCGTGTGCCTGTGTCCATGGACTCGTGGGGAGCGAGTTTAAGGGGATACAGGACCTTTTTGGTAGCTTTGCACCCGCCTGGGCAGGATCGATGCCGTGCCAACGCGCCGCCAGCCCCAGATGCGTGCCGGAGGGAGGCTGCTGGCAGGGCCCCGAGCACGGGGGGCTGCCGGCGGCGACTCTGACGCTTGTTGGGGTGTGGGCTGGCAGCACCGCTGAGGTCTGTATGTGCTTTCTCCTCCTTGCACCCAACCCACCCGAGCCCCGACCCGCAGTAGACTCCCTGCCATCCCATCCCGCCCCGCTACCCCGCTGCCCATGCCCCCCTCCCCCTGCTCGGGTGAGGGATGGGGCATGGCTGAGCGGCTTCCCCGCAGATCCTTGCCAATCCCCCCCCCCTCCCCACTCCCTGAGACAGGAGAGAGAAAGAAAAGAAAAAGAAGCAGCCCTCCGTTGCTGGGAAGGGCTGGCTGAGCTGCCCCTGTGCAGAGGTGACCTGGTGGGGCGGCAGGATGGGGCTCGGCCTCTCCCATCGTTTCCAAACCAGAGCAAAACGAAGCAGCCAGGGGAGCTGCTCGCACAGCTGCCCGTCCTCCGTGGGAGGGATGCTGCTGGAAGAGAAGCTGTGCTCTGGAATGATTCCTGCCAGCACCTCTGGTAGGTGGCACCCCTGCCATGACACGGTGGCAGTAAAGGGCACCACCTGGCCGCAGCGAGGAGAGGGGAAGGCAGCCAGCCATTGTGCTGGCTCTGTGCTCCAGCCCCCGCGTGCCCTCCACGGGGGACCCCCAGGCCACCCAGTGATGCTCTACCCACCCCGTCACTGCGGGGCGTGGGCAAGAGGAGGAGCACTGCCCCGCAGGGTCTTCATTTTCTTTTCTGCTCCGGTGATTAAGCGCTTGTTTTTTGTCTCCCCCCCACCCCTCTCTCTGCCCCTGTCTATTCTAGGCTGACGTCTGAGGTCACTGGAATGGGCGCACTCTAATTTCCACCCACCATCCTCCACTCCGCACCACCCGACCCTCTCCAGCCACCGGCACTCCACCCAGCCTGTAATGCCTGTACATTTACCGTCTTCCCTTTGCCTCCACAGATACTCTTTTCTTTACTAACGAATATATATATATATATCTCTATAAAAACACACATGCTCATATGCACACACTGGAACGTTTCTTTATGAGCTCTTTACTCTGTGCTCCCGAGGCTGCTCCCGATCTCTTTGGTTATGGTCCTTGTTTTCAGCGTTACGGTGTTAATTCTTCATCTGCTTTTTGGGGACGGGGGAGGGGGGGGGGCGTTGGTTTTTTTCTCTCACTGGCGAGACTTCAGGAGCTGGCGGGGTCTCTAGTGTCAGTCTAGCGTAGCTATCCACACATTTGAGTTGGCATTGGCGGTACTTTCTGTAGCCTACGGACATACGTGATGCCACCCAGAGCTGTGCGTGCTTCAGGCGACTTAACTTTTCTCACCCTCCTCCCTCTGGTGCTCCCCCTTGCTTGTCCTGGCCCACCTCGGCCACCTCACGCCCCTGCCCTCGGGGAAAGGGCGTAGTTTTCACCCCGTGTTATTTGGGAAGGGGAAGCCAAGCACGGGTTCAACCCGCGGGCTTCCCTCTTGGAACATGGCATGGTCCAGACAAGCCCTTTTTCCTACTAAACTAAGGGAATCACACCCACACACCCACACGTACACACAAATGTTCATTTTTTTTTTTTAACTAACGAGCACCTGGAAGTGGGAAGAACTCAGCCGTATGGGATTCACACCCCCAGGGGCCTTTGAAAGCACTCTTTTGGCAATCCCCCACGAGCAAAAGCTTTGGACGATAGCTCAGGAAGCTCTGTGAGCCGGCTGTGTTTGTCATTGTTTGTGTTCAATAAATGTCTGTGCAGCTCTGGTACCGATGGGCTCCGACTGTTCTTCTCCTGGGTTGCCCCGACAATGCCAGCCCCATCCTTCCCTCTGCATCCTTCCACACCTTTTAAGCTGCTTGGAGGGAAGGTGGGGGTTGTATGCAAGAGTTCTTCATTTTTTTAAATTATTATCATTATTATTACTATCATTACAATTATTATTTATCATCACCATCATCATAATTTTTTTTAATTTCTTTTTTTTTTAGAGGCGGTCCCCACGAGTGATGCGCTTCCTGAGTGATTCCATGCTTTTTTTTTTTTTTTTTTTTTTTCCCCCCCCCAAAGGGAGAGTATTTGGCTTGCATAATCCTTTGGTTTTCCCTGAGATTAATTTACAAATTGTGGTGTGACAACCATCGTCTCTCACTGCCCCCTTGTCTGGACGGATCTGCCATGTCTGTGCCCCACACCCTTCCCCAAGATCCCCTCTGCCCAGCCCTGCCTTCTGCTTCCAGGCTTTTCTTCTCTCTCCTACCTCTCCAAGCGGGAAACGAACATATTCCGTCTGTTAACTCCTGACTGTCCCTTGTCCCAGACTGCAGACGAGGGGACCATGATACCCCATGTCCCCAGACAGCTGAAGCAGCCACACAGTACATTTTTGCAGTTTACCACATGGGAAATACATTGTTTTTCCAGGTGAGCCCCAAGACTTCATGGCCTTTCCCTCTCTTCCACCCTTTTCCACGTCTCCTCCTGTCTCCAGCACTGCCTGCTCAGCACTCACATGGGCTGTGCCAGGGATCCTGGACGATGCCACTGCATCACTGGAGCCAAGGATGGGCAGGGGATTGTGGGCTCCAGCAGAGAGCTGGCAGGGATGAGAGCCCAGCCCAGGAGCCTGGGAAGGTGAAGGTGGTGCCGCCAAGTGTCAGGGTTTGCTCTGCCCAGGTGTCCCAAAAGCTGTTCGTGCTCAGCTCTCCAGAGCATTCCAAGCCTCTGTGGTTAAAGGTGCTCCCAGATCCTCCATAAGGTGCTGTGCTGCCTGTCTCCAACCCTTTGCCCTGCTCTCCCTGGCACTTGGGGTTCAGCTGTGCCTTTTGGGTGGCCCAGCAGCCTCACAGGCTCAAGAGCATCCCCTGGTTCCCCGTCCTGAGGAACACAGGTGCTGTAGGGAGTGCTGAGGGAGTGCTCAGGTGGAGCTGGCAGCCTCTGCTGGCACCTCCTCGGTGTATTTGTGCTGATGCTGAGGATGGAGGGAGGCAGGCACCAAACGGGGCCTCCTCCAAGTCGCCGACTGGCCAGCAAAGCACAGAACCACCTGCTAAGGTGGCCAGTCAGCTGTGGGCAAGGGGCACTCCTCATCTTCTCCTGTTCCTCACTCTGCTTTAGACCAAGTATTTTTCCTGTTGGAAGAAAGAAATACCCGTGTGTGAGACCCAGTGAAAATGAGCACCTAGGGGGTGAGCCACAGCAAAAGCTCCACATCCCACTGCCACCACCCTCCACGGTGCACGGAGGGAGCCAGCCCATCCTGCCGCTCTCAGCTGCCCCGTGGGGCTGTAGGACAAGCTGGAGGACGAGGAGAGCTTCTTCCCAAGGCGATGGAGGCTCAGCAGCAGCAGAATCACCTTGGCCAAGACTGAGAAATCCATCCCAGGCCAACAAGGCTGTGGGGTTCGGACACCCAGGGAAGGCCAGGGAGTGTGACAGCATCCTGGACACAGAAATGGCTTCGCACGGCGCCTGCAGATCTCAGCTGCCCTGAATTCCTCTGCTCTCTGCGTGTGCTCCCGGTGCCGTTCCCCACCTCCACTGAGACAGCGCTGCCCAAAATAGCAAATGCCAGATTGGCTCTGCCAGATGCAGCCGAGCTCAGAGGCTGCTGGAGAGGGGGAGCAGACTGCAGCAATACCTCTGCACCCAAACCCGCGGATAAGCCCCTCCTCTGGGTACCATCCCCATCCCAGACTGCTGCCAGGCACCCATCGCTCAGCCAGGCTGCGGAAAAGCTGCCCCAGGAATGGGTGGTGAGGGAGAAGAAGGTGGATGTGAGCGTTGCTCTGGCGTCAGGCGGGTGTCGTGTGAAGGCTTGCGCGGCCACAAGGATCTGTGCTGTTGGGAGTGCTCCAGGGAATGCTGGATGTGGTCACAGGGGGACAAGGGACAGTCCAAGCAGTAGCAGTCACCTGGGTCACCTCACAGGAGCAGTAGAATCGCAGAATATCCTCAGCTGGAAGGGATCCACAAGGATCATCGAGTCCAGCTCCTGTTCCTGCACAGGACAACCTGAAGCATCCCTCCTTCTGGCATTCCCTTTGACTTTGCAACTTTTCTTTGGGGGGGTCACATCACCAAGGTTATTTTGCAAATTTAAAAAAAAAAAAAAAAAAAGGATGAAACTGCAGTGTTATGTGCACATGTTATATCAGCTTATCCATCATCATCTGGGCTTGAGCGAGGTTTGGAGAAAGAGGTGTTGAAACCATTGCAGCATCTCCTGGGAGCATGTTGATGACAACAAGGATAACAACCAAATCAAAAGGAATTATCAAACTCAGCTTTGATTTCTTTGGGATGACTCAAAAGGAGATTTGCTGTTTTCTTTGGAAGGAACCTCAGTGTTTTGCTTTGATTTGTGATAGGTCTTGGGTTTCCATTCTGGATGAACTTAAAATACTGTGATGATGCATCCCCAGCCATGCCACTGGGAAAAGTCTCTCATATTGGAGTGAATATTCAGTACAAGGTGAATGTCCCAGTTAATCAACAGAATAGCTTTAATACATTGCTTTCCTCTCCCAACAGTGCAGTGTTATCCAGCCAGAATGATTCAACATTTCTGGAAGCAACCAACTCAGTCAAACTCTTTAGGAGTGAGTTATTTAGGGGGAAATTTTGACTTTGACTGGAAACTATTGGTCCAATGTCTCCCCACGCCCCTGGAGTGTGGGGGTCTCCATAAGAGAGGGGCCAGTTGAGGTCTCTGCTCAGCTGCTTGGCCTCAGCTGAAGGCCCTCACTACCCCTGCATATCCTTGTTGTGCTCCCAAAATTGTTTGGAGTATTGTTTTGTGCATTTCCACACCCCGCCCCCCCCGGGACTGTATTTGCAAATCTAGTGCAAAATAAGGCTGAAAAAACCAGACCGTTTCCCTTAAGGGAAAGTGACTTTCACTGGGGAGACTTTAAATTTCATACTCTCTTTGAGCTGTTATTCCGGCGTGTGTTATGTATCCATGCTAGTCACTTTTAATTATGCTAATTCCCAGCTTACGCTCCATTAGCAAGGGTAATTTCCTGCCTCCGGTGCCGGCAGAGGTGGAGTTTCTGGGGGATCTCTGCGTGGTGTGGCAGGGATGAATGCTTAATCCCATTTTCTCCTTGGCCACAGGGATGGAAGGCATCTCCCCTAGCCCTGCCTGGCTGCAGCCCCCCAGCCCCGGGGGGGACACTCCAGCTGGTCACTAGATGTCCCCATTGTCCAGCTTTTCATGGATCCCGCTCCAGCCGGGGTGTGGGCGGCACTGGGCTATCTGCTGCTTCCAGCCGCTGCTTTTGTGTGTTTGTGTGTGTGTCCCTGACCCTGGTGACGGGCAGTGACATCCCGCGAGCGGGTGACTGGCACCGCGTCCCTCTGCAGGAAGGGTCCCGTCAGTGCTGGCACCTTCACGGAGCCAGCCCACACGGGCAAGGGTGTGTGGAGAGCATCTCCTTGGCCATGGGTGGCACAAGCCACCCCCTTGTGCTGGCCCGAGCCCACTCGGGCTGGCAGAAGGACAAGGTTTTGCTGGGGTCCCCATCCCTGGGGTCCCCAGCGAGGCATTCCCGAGCTGGGGGCTCTGTGCCTGGGCTGGCAGCAGGAGCCTCCTGCAGCTGGCAGAATGAGTTGCAGAAAGGTCACGCTCTCCGTGCAGTCCCCCAGCTCCCTGTTGGATGTTACAGGGAGCTGGGGCTCTGCTCAGAGGGATATTTTTGCTCTCCCTTCAGAAAGAACGCAGCTGCAGATCCTGATCTGCTGTGCTGTGCAGCGAGCCGCAGGCCCCCGTCCAAAGGGTAACGTGGCAGTGACTTTTAGGAAGTACTGAATGTACCAGATGTGCAGCTCCCTCCCCTCCAGATGTGCGGCCCCCCTCCCACTCTGCCCCAGCGCCCTTGTCCTGCAAAGAGGAAGACGAGACTCCAGATCACTCCGAAAGCATCCCACCGACCACATCCAGCCAAGTGCAAAGCCAGCCCGGCTCTGGATTCCCACACTCGTGTTTGGGCTGTTTAACCACAGCGACGTCTCTTCCCAGAAATGATGATCGAGCCCGCTCTGCACATGGGCAACAAAACCAGCCAGGAGATGGGGATGGGGATGGGAGCAGCGGGAGGAGGCTTTGGGTGTGAGCCGCACGCTGAACCGCGGCCTGTGGCTGATTTAGGACACACGTGCTGTTTCCAGAAGGAACTGCTTTGATCCCGAAAGGATAGGCTGGGATGTGCATGAGGACTGGAATATTTGAAGCACACTTGGAGCGCTGTCTCCCGGTTCCCTGCAGGGAGTGTCAGCTCTTTATCCCTGGAGGAAGCCTGTGTCTGGCAGCATTCGTGTCTGGATCACACGGGATGAGCGGCACTTGGCTCTGGAGCTTCTCCGGGATTTGTTGTGTCCGATGGCTCTGGGTGGCACAGGGCGGCCCATGGGCACGGCGGGGGTGTGAGACGCTCTGTGGAAGTGTGGGCACGGTGGTGATGGGGCAGCAGCCAGCTGGCAGCATGGCCAGGCACACACAGCACCGAGGGATGGGGCGGCATCGCTCCGGAGCTCAGGATTGTGTGCGCAGCTTGGGATCAAACCACAGCAGATATCCAACAGGATTTCCCCGTGCAAAGGGGAGCGGGCCGTGATGTACTCACCCAGAAGCAGTTAATTAGCGGTGTGGAGGGCTTTTTGGTGGGAGGACATGGCAGTGATGTAACCTGAGGCTGCTGCTGCAGCTGCTGATGTGGTTTTCCCAAGGGATGCTGCTCTGTGCTACCAAGCACGCAGCCGTGCTCCCAAATCTCTTACAGCAGCGCTGCAGGAACTGTCAGTAAAAAGCCAGTTAAAAATGCAAACCCAGAGAAACCACCATCTCTATGCTTAAAACAAATTTTAGGTTGCAGACTACAAGTTATTCTAGCCGCAAGTAGATCTCCCCTCCACATATTTTTGGGCTGAAATGTGGTGATTTTCAGAGAAGAGAGTGGTGCAGTGCCATGCCGTGCCAGGCAGAGGCTGTGGGGGATGTGTGCCCTTCCCCAGTGCTCCTCTCTCAGCTGCCCATCACCTCCATCTCTTGCTGATAGGGTCCAGCAGAACCAGCTCTCCGCAGTCACCATCCCTGCAGCCATGGGTTTGTAGGGCAGAGAAAGGGCAGATCCTCAGCCTGGCAACAGCCTCAGTGTGTTCAGACGGCTTCTCTGGAGCTCCCAAAAAGCCGCTCTCAGCCCTCAGTGAGAGTCCATGAGGCAAACGCAGCAGGCCGGGCAACCACTCGGGCTCCCCTGGCAGCCCAGCTCACGCTGGATGTGTTTGGGTGCGAGCTCCCATGGAAAACAGGGAGGCTTGTTGTGGTTTAGCAGAGCTCTGTGGGGGCATGGCTCCCCCTGCCTGGCTTTTGGGGTGTAGGTGATTTCAGCACCACGCTGGAGGGTTGCTCGGGATGTTGAAGCAGCCTCACGTTCGTGCAGCCCGAGAGGCCAGGAGGCAGCGGTGCCGCAGCCTTGGCTGAGCCCTGACCATGTCCCTTGCTTGCCCCCCAGCTCTGCAGACCCTGACCCCCACGGGAGGAACACCTTCACCGCCTGACCGGAGCGCCGCAGCCGACCTGGTGCCAGCGGCTGATGCTTGAGCCCCCTCCGAAGACGCTGCCGCCTTCCCACGAGCTTCTCCCGCTCCTTCGTGGCGCCCTTGGGGCCACTGCCCGAGCCCCCCTGCCCACAGCTGCCCAGACCCCGCTCCCCCGGCCGGGGCAGGGGCAGCAGCAGGCTCGGGGGGCTGGGGCAGCAGCTCTTGGGGGGACACTGCAAGCCAGTGCTTCCCACCGCCCCTGTCTGCGCTTCCTCATCGCCCCTGCCGCTTTGCAATGTATTTTGTGGCTTATCTGTGTCATTGCAATAAAGCTTTTGTTGCTTGAGGTGCCCTCCGTGGTGAGTGGGGCGAGGCTGCGGAGCCGTGGTTTGGGCAGCGGGGTGCTGGGCGCGCCCCAGGAGCGCAAAAGCCTCGGTGCTCCCAGAATGGTTAATGGGGAAACTCAGCCCGTGGTTTGGAAAACGGGCCTCAGAGCCCTGGCTCCACTCAGCATCAGGAAATGATCCCACATGGCGGGGCTGCCAGGAGGGAGGGGGAACGGGACAGGGGGAGCGCCGCAAAGAGAATCCAGAGCGTTCCCAAAAGGCGGCGACGACCGGGATTCATTATCTATCGGGAGACGTGTTTATGGCAAGTGTGAGTCACTGCCGGGCCCCGGGAGCAGCCCAGCGATCCGGAGGGGATACAGGCTCCCCATCCAGCCCCACACAAGGGCAGCTCTCAAAGCAGCCCCACCAGCCCACCACGCGCCACCTCTGCTGGACATTGGAGCTATTTTTGGACACACTGGGGCGAGGTTTTTCTCTGGGATGCTTCTTTTCTACTGGAGGAGAGAAGCCAGAGTGCTGCCCCAGCTCTGTGTTTTCCCCTGATGCAGTGAGGGTCTCCATCTCCAGCCCATCCAGCTTGACACACATCCAGGAGAGGCCAGCGCTGCCTGCCCAGACCTCTGCCCTATGTGGAAACAAAAGCAAAAAATGCTATATCCACCTTTTTTCTCCATCTGGAATTATATTTTCCGAGTGCACATCACCCCTGCACCCGTTTGGCTGGCTGTGGGCAGGCAGGCAGGGCAGTTCACCCTTCTCTACACCTCAGGGAGCAGCAGCCCCAAATGCCTGTGGAACCTGGAAGTCATCCTCGCCTTGTCTGTGCCACCCCTGACATGCCCTTGGCTGGGTTGCCCAGCCATGCTCCCTGACAAGCCACAAAGCCAACCAACACATACAGCTCCAGCCCTGGCACCCACTTTTGACTAAAAACCAGGTTTTCTGGGTTTGTCCTGCCCAGGAATTGGTTGAATGCTTTCACTTGGAGAAAAGCCCCTGTCGCTGTTCCCATCCCATTCCCAGAGCAGCAGTGCCATGGAGACCCTCCCAAAGCAGGGTGTCACCAACTGAGACCTCCCTTCCCACCTCCCTGCAAGCCCTGAGCTGTCCGTGAAGCACCTTGTGTGGCCTTTGCTGAGCTGGAAGACTTTCCCAGAGCCAGAGCCAGCCCCAGGTGGGAGCAGCCCCGAGGAAGGAGTCAGTGGGGCTGTGTGTGTGTGCAAACACCCCCAAAGGTTGTGGTGTCCACCCACCCCAGCACAGGGCTTGAATCCCTGCCCAGGCTGGGCAGGTGGGATGCAGAGGGATGTGAACCACCTGCATGCACTGCATTAACCTCTGCAGGACTCCTCAGCTGCCAGAGGAAAATTCTGTGCCCCACTGAAGGCATTTAAGGGTGCAGAGGCCTCCACACCCCCATCCATTGCATCCAGCCCTTTGTGCTGGCTGCAGCTCCGTGGTTTCCTGCTGAGAGGGTGAGTGTTTGGAGATTAAAACAGCCTGTTTACCTTTGGCTGTGCCTCTACAAAATAATAAAGCAGTGGTGGGGAGATGCTTATCTTTACACCCTACTGGGATTCCCCTGGCTGCAGCTTGTGCTGGGATCTGCTGCACAGAGCAGGGGAAATGGGCTTGAGGAGAGCAATCCTAGAATCACGGGGTGGTCTGGGTTAGAAGGGATCTCAAAGACCATCACATTCCACCCCTCTGCCATGGGCAGGGGCACCTTCCACTGTCCCAGGTTGCTCCAAGCCCCATCCAACCTGGCCTGGGACACTTCCAGGGATTCTGGGGCAGCCACAGCTTCTCTGGGCACCCTGTGCCAGGGCCTCCCCACCCTCACAGGGAAGAATTCCTTCCATGAATCCAACCAAAACCTACTTTCAGTTTAAAGCCATTCCCCCTTCTCCACGGCTGGATGGTTTGTTTGCATTTGCTCCTCGTTGTCTGCGAAAGATCCGAGAAGGATGCTCAGCACTGCTTGGAGTGGGCTGGGAAGGCATTCTTGCCAGGAAGGGTGGCTGACTTGTTTCATCCTTCTAGGAAAAGGCTGCAGCTGGATGTGGATCAGGCTGTGGAGCGCAGGGAGCTGGGCTGCATGCCTTGCTGCATCCCAGCACAGCTCTGGGAGGGCACAGCCACACCCGGGGCCTGGATGGCTGCTCGGGTAGTAAAAATAACGAGGAGTGTGAACCCGCATGCTTATTAAAAATGGGAGCAGAGACAGCCTGGGAAGGGGCTACTGGGAAGCTCTGGGAGTTTGCTAGACACGTGCAAGCTTCTGGGTTGGGGTGGATCATCCCTGTGGAAAACTATGGAAAGGGGCTGGGCTGGCTCTGTGCTGCTCCGAGCCAGGAAGCCAGCTGAGCTATGCAGAGGGCAGCCAGCCAGCAAGGTGGATGCTTCTCTGCCCTTCCCAAGGCTTTGGGGTTTGATGCCTGCATCCACACGGATGCAGAGAGGAGGGGCTGCAATCCCTGGCAGAGGAAAAGCAGGTTTTCAACCTGTGTAGCTCATCCCTTCGCAGTTTGGTGGTGCAGGAGTGTGGGGCTGGGTGGAACCAGCGCTCGCCGTGCCCCCAGCTGGAGGCAGGGCCGTGTCTGGCGGCTGCTCGGCTGTTCCTCGAGCGCCTGGGGCCTGCCTTCCCCAGGGAACGAGTGCCCTGCCTGGCAGGCACCCCCTGCTCCCTGGGAATCATCGCCCAAGCCGCGCCTTTTATCGCAGAGGAATGGAAAATATTCTCTGCTCAGCTGCCAGCGGGGTTAGCGTGTGCTTTTTCCACCCGTTTCTCCTGGACGTGCTCCACGAGAGGGGGTTCCTCGTCCCTCCAGTGGTGTCCCCAGGGCTGGCGGTGGCATGTCCCAGGGTGCCGCCTTTTCTCCGAGAACAGGAAGACAGTGCAGGTGCTGCTGATCTTTCTGGTTTGGGCCAGTTTTGTTCCCAAACCATGATGCTCCCAACTTCCCAAACCCCACGCTTTTGGGCTGTTTCCATTTTCTGAGTGTAAAATGGAGGCGGGGGGGAAGCTCTGGAAGTGTATTTTGCCTTCAAGCCTCCACTGTGGGACAGAGGAAGAGAGTGGGACTCTTTCACTGTGGGGAGGCTCTTCCTGGGATCCCAAATGTGTGACATCCTGGCATCCCGTGGCTCCCCTGCGAGTTGGGGATCCCTGCAAGTGCTGGGGTGGCCCAGGAAAAGGATCCCCAAAGCGTTATCTCCTCTCCTCCAGCTCCCACGCCGCATCCGCAACCTCCCCACTCACTCGACCCTCTCATCTTCCCTAAGAAGCTGAGCCAAGCTTTCCCACAGACCCAGACAGCTATTAGGGAAATATTATTACCAGATGGTTTGGTTTTTTCCATAAGAACAGAGGCCAGAGTGAAGTAATGGGGAAAACATTAACCCAGCACGCACCATCCTGGGTGTGGGGACGTGGATGTGCTGCTGGCGCCGTGTCCTGGCTATGCCAGCGTGGAACGGGTCTGCAGGCTGGCCTGGAGGGGGACACTCACACCCTGGAAGTGCTGGATGGATGGGAGCTGGAAATCCCTGCTGGAGTGGCGGGGACCCCCTGAGGTGGCTTGGGAAGGGAAGAGTGTATCCCTAGGCAGTGCTGGGAGGGGAGGGAAGGCTCCCCAGGCCAGCTCGGCCGCAGCTGGCAAACAGCACAGCAGGGAAGTTCGTGCAGGGTCGGCGGGTGGGAGAAGCACCATGTCCCAGCCGGACTGTGCCTTCCAGGGTGGCTTCCAGCCCCTGGCCAGGAAAGAGTGCCTCTGAGGAATACCAAGGTGTTTGGAAGATGGCTTAGTCTCTCCCACGGGGTGTTTTTGCAGGTGGGTGGATACCAGACCCCACTCCGGTGCTGCCTGGGCCCGCTCTGTGCCATGGTGGGATTCTCCCAAGGCACCTCTGAGAGAGTTGATGTTTTCCTGCTCGGAGGGGTTCCTCCACTGCCTCCTCCTGCAGAGATCTGCTGTGGGAAGCTGAATTGTCATGTGCAGAAGCACCACGAGCCACGTTCTTTGCAGCGGGGTTTGTGGTTGGCGCAGCACCACGGCTGCTCCTGAGCACGGAGATGGGGAGGGCACCTGGGGGTCCTACAGCCACTCTGGGGAGGTGCAGGCCCCTGTAACCAGACTCATGGAAGCATCCATCATCCCAAACATTTCCCTCACTGGGTTGCCAGGAGAGGCGGGAAGGTGACAAAGATGACGCAGGCATCACTGGTGTGCTTCGTGTGCTTACAGCCAGGGAAATTCCGCTGTTCCCTAACTGGGGCATCTCCCAGCACCTGAGGGGACAAAGTAGCCCCAGCTGCACCCTGGCACTCGGCCCTTGCCTGCTTTCCAAAGCACCTTTTGGTTCTGTGTGTGCTGGTGGGCTTAATCCTGGTTTTTCCCGTGGGAATTAATTTCAGCTCCTTTCTGTATTTCCTATGGAAGCACAATTTTACATTTCCAAGTGGATTTGACTAAAGGGAAGAAAAGGTTATGTGGAAGAGTTAAGATCAGAAAAATAGACCAAATCCATTATTTTCTCAGTCTCTGGGAGGAGAAAAAGCAAAGATTCTGTCCCAAGTGCACTTTTTTTTCCCCCAGTGCCCAGTTTGGTCTGGAATTGGACTGAAAGTTAAGTGCAGTGCTTTGGGCTGGGACTGGGGATGGGGAACACCCATTCCTTGGGGCACTTAGGCACCCTGCAGGGGCTTCCCTTGCCCATCTTCATGGCACTCCAGAGGGAGGCTGATAGATGGAGAGGGTCCCCATCTCCTGTCAGGGGGGACAGAGCCATAGGGCTCAATTTCCCTGGCCTCATCTGAAGAGGAAGGGAAAGGGGACATCCTTCACAGGCATGTGTTGTTGGATTTTGAGACACGATGGCATGCTGCTAGTCCAAGTGACTCGGGAACATTTTTTTTTCCCTGCAAAACTAGCCCACACTTTTCCAAGGAAATGGCTGTTCAATGTCCTGGGGACACTGCTGGCTATGGTTTAGCACCACCACAGACCTGGAAAAGACAATGACTTAGAACGCTTTGGAAGCCGGACACTGCTCCAGTCCAGCAGTCCAGTCACATGCTCCTGGGACGTGGTGCCTGATGACAGCCAGGCTGGGTTCCAGGCGGGGATTGGGGTTCCAGGTGGGGATTGGGGTTCCCACTGGGGTGGGAGGAGCTCCCCGGGGCACACAGTCTGACAGGCTGCAGCTGCTCGGGGCTTTGCCCGATCAGCAGGCGCCTTGCACAGGCCATTCCACGATCATTAAGTCTTTGCTGACACAGCCAGCTGGCCTCCAGCTTGCTCCAGCTCTGCAGAGCTGCTCCCGAGATGGGTTTGCTTTTCCCTGCCCTCAGGCAGAGGGAGGTCGGCTCTTCTGCTGCTGCTTGGGATAATCCCCTGTGAGGGAAGGGGAGAGAGGAAGAGAGAAGGCTAAGAGGAAATGACTGTGCTGAGCTGATGCATGAAGACGGGTCCCTTCCCAGCAACTCCCTTCTGGGAGCTGCTGGCTGGCTTTCAAAATCCCAGTGAGGTGTGTTGGAAAGCCAGATCAGGTCTGATCCCCGTGAAGTGTCAGGCAGCAGGACTTGTCCCTGGGCGTGCTTGCTCTCTGGGAGAGCATCTTCAGCAGGTTTGAGACGTTGTGAAAATTTGCCCTCATCTCCCGGTGTCTCCTGTGCAGCCCAGCAAAGCCCACACACCTCAGTGCCTGGGTGGTTGGTTGGGCTCGACGGTCCTTGACAGTCCCTTCCAACTCAGCTTATTCTGTGATTCTGTAAATGCGTGTTGGAGTGGAAAAAAAGGGTGCCTGAAGTTTTTTGGGTTCATGAGGTTTCAGTTCAGCACAGGCTGCAGATTATTTTGCACTGGTTTTGGATGCTGTTTATCCAAAGAGTGATTATTTGATGCATCTGCCTGTGTGGGGCGGACAGGCTCCTCCACAGTTGTAATTTGTAATCAGTGGAGCTTCTGGGTTCTTCTGAGTTGTCTCAACTTGGGACACCTCTGACAACCAAACCTGCAATGTTCCCTCCTGACAATCCACACAAAGATGCTTTCAGATGACAGGCAGGGTGACAGAGGTGGCAGTGGCAGGTCTCCTGCTGCCTTCGTGCCACCAGCCTGGGTGCAAAGAGTTTGTGCCAGCTGCGTTTGTGCTGTCCACTCCTTGCTCTTTGGAGACATCGGCTTTTTATTTCAGTACAGCTTTTGGTGCCCTCCTGTGCTTTTGGGAGCAAGTTACAGCTGCAGCTGTACCGGGGTCAGTCCTCAGGTACTTCACCTCTCCTCCCTCATAGCAATTAATGCTCCCACTGTGATGGTGGGGTTGGCAGGACCTGGGATTTCTCCAGGACTGTCTCCAGTTCTGGCCATAAGGAGCAGATGGTCAATAGCACCTCGGGGTGCCTTGCTGTCCAGGTCCTCAGGCTTTCTTTCCATCTTACAGAGCGGGAAGATGCCCATCTCCAGATATCCCTAAGGACTTGTGCTCCTGCTGGCCCTGGAAGCTTTGACCCTGTTCCCAACTACCTGCCCTGAGCATGGCCCTGGGGAGAAGAGTTCTTTCCAGTCTGGGGTGACTGTGTGGGTCTCTCCTCAAGAACAACCCTCTTCTTCCCCTGACTGGCTTGAGCAGAAAGCCCTGAAAGTCAGGGAAGAAAGTGCTTCTCCGAAAACGTTGTGCCTCCATGGTGCCCCCATGCCTGGGGCAGCTTCAACTGGGACAACCCAGACTGGCTCTCGTGCAGGTCGGGATGTGATGGGAATGCCTGTGCCCCTGGCCCAGCCTTTTTGGCCCAGGAGCTGAGAGGAAAGTGCTGGCAGGTGCCCCAAGCCCCCCTGCTCCAGCGAGCAGGCTGAGCCCCAGCGCTGAGCACTGGCTGCTCCAGGGCTCTCTGAAAGGTTTGTGGAGGTGCCAGGCACTGGTGGCCAGGCTGCCACTGCAGGTACAGCGACATCCATAAAAAGGGTGAGGAGAAATGCTTCCTAAGTTTGACTCACAGCTGACAGCCCCTGATCCCTCCCTCCGTCCTCGGGCTGGAGAAGTCTCCTCCTCACCCTTACCCTCCTGCCTTCTCTTCCTCCCACGGAAACCAAGGCGAAAGCGGTGGAAAAAAAAAAAACCAAAAAAACTCTTCAGCGACTCCTGCCTCCGGACCGTGGCCTCGCTCGGCTGCTGGGTTCTCCTTCCCTGCTTTTTGCCTTGGATCCAGCTCGATGGTAATCTGAACCGAGAAACATGAGGCTGCGAGACTTTCTTCTCACTCTGCTGCTGCCGGCCGGCTGCCTGTGGCGGGGTTCATGTGCTCAGCGCCTAGATGCCGTCACCCAGGTCTCAAACGCAGAAGGTAAGCCTGGAATGCTTTCCAGGGTGGTTTTCCTTCCCGGGATCAGCAGAGAAGCCTGACTGCTCTTTCCCTCCGGGGCGGATGCCTCTGCTGCTGACACACCGCAGATTTGTCGGGACGTTCGGGCTTGCTGAGGAGAGCAGTGTAGGATTAGGGAGGATCTGCAAGAAGTACCCACTCTCGTGTTTTTTGGCTCTTTTTCCTTGGCTCTGTCTGGTCGGGAGTTACCAGTAGCACTGGGATGCAGGAGAGGGGGATAACAGCAGATACCAGTCCAGCTTTCTGAACTATTCTGGGCTTGACGCTGGCTCTTAAGGGAAGTTCATGTTATTGCTCTTTCTTAAAATTGTATTTTTGACAGGATGTGTCAGAAAAGTTTTACTTTCTTATTGCATTAATTGCTAAAATGATTTCATTTTTTTTGCGTGGTTCTTGCAGCTGCATGTTATTTGGTATAATAAGCAGTATAAGTCTTGCAAAGATATCCTTTGAATGGAAACCGGAAAGAAAGTACAGGAAAGTGTTAAATACCACAAAGCTATGTTTTCTGAGGAAGTGATCTTGCTTACTCTTGATGCCAAGGGGGTTAGGGTGTGAAAGCATTCCCCTTCGTCCAGATCCCTGCTAGGAGGGAAACGGGGTGGGCAGCGCGGGAAGCCTGGGATGGCGAGGCAAAGCAGCAGGACCGCCGGCCAATTCCTGCCTCTCCGCTTCTTCCCAGACTGCCCCGTGGACCTGTTCTTCGTCCTGGACACCTCGGAGAGCGTTGCCCTGAGGGTGAAGCCCTTTGGCGACCTGGTTACCCAAGTGAAAGATTTCACCAACCGGTTCATTGATAAGCTGACCCAGAGGTACATTCGCCGGGGGTTAGCCCGGGCTGCTCTGGGGACGGAGCCTGCTGCCGGCGGCGATGCTGAGATCCCCCTGCGTGCCTGCTCACAGCAGGACAGAAGGAAAGCAGGGATGCTGGGGAGTGGGATGGGAGCCTCTCCTCCCTCTCCCAGTCCTCGGCTGCTCTGTTTTGGCTCTGGCTGTGCTGACAGCAGCAGCGTGGCTTTAGCAGGGCCGCCTGCATCCACCCTGGGGACAGACAGGAACTGCTGGAGCGGCAGACATGGCAGCCCAACCCCACCGCCTCTGGCTGGCTGTGTGGTTATTGTGCAGTGCCAAGGCGCTGCTGGTCCCTGTGCTCAGGCCCAGAACCTCCCGGGGCTGCGGGTGGCAGCAGGACACCTCAGGGGCTACACCCAGCACTCACAGGCATCCTTCAGAGCAAACCCTCTCCTGCCACAGGTGCACCCCTGCCCCTTACCCACCCCATTCCCCAGCTCTTTATCTGCCTCCTCCCCACCCACCTCTACAGCCACCAAGGGAGGTCTGACCCTGGCTTTCCCAAGGGGATACCACCCAGGGATGCCCAGGGACACCAAAGCTCCTGGATCCCGGAGGGAGTGGTGCTGGGCTTGCCTTCAGGCAGGAGATGCAGGGATGCACAGGAGCACCACAAGTCCTGGAGGCACGTGGGTCTTGCTGAGCCCCTTAGGGCAGCAGGAGATGTGCCAGATGGGCACATCCGTGGGGATGTCCCAGTGCTGCACCAGTTGGAAGGGCAATGCCCTCTCTCAGGATGAGTAGGAGGGGGCTATCAGCTCACCTGTCCATTGCCCAGGCAGAAGAGTTGTCTCACAAGGCTTTGAGTGAGCCTTGTGCTTGGGCACAACCTGCCAGGCCTCCATCAGTGCAGCATCACTCTCCCCGTGCAAGGCTCTGGGCTCAGTCCAGAGGTGACTGCCTGCAGCGAATGGAGGGAACAGCAGTGGACAGGGCTCAGGTGGCTTTAGGACAGGTTCTGCTGGGCAGAGAGAAAATGTGCCATGCCATCCCTTAGGGATTGGCCCTGCCTCCTGAAAAAATCCTGAAAAAGAAATCGTTTCCCTTTGGGATTGGTCCCCATATCCTGAAAAGACCTTTTTTTGGGGCAGTGGCCAAAGCGCAGGTGATGCCACTGCCCCAGGGAGTCACAGGTGTTGGATGTGTCACTGCACAGGACAGGGCTGCAACATCCACACACGCACTCATCCTTCCCCAGGTCGGAGCATCCTTCCGAGGGAGTCATCCCTCTCTGAGTTTAACACATCTGCCAGTGGAGAACTGCTGTGTGGGGTGTTTCAGTGGTTACCTGCCTTGTACGCACACACCTGGCCGTCGGGCTCAGCCCCTCCTGCCCAGCTCCAGCCCCTGGCACCTCTTCCAGAAGCCTCTCTGCCAAGCTGTTCGATCCCTGCCGATGCCCGCTCACCGCACCGCTTTGCCCTTCCACCCACGGCACCAGCTGCCCTGGGCTCCCGTGCTGTGCATTGCATGGGAAGCACATTCCCAGCTGTGCAGGAGAGCGGGGAGCCCTGGCTAAGCCCCGTTTGACAGAGGATTTGCATTTTCCGTGCCGGTGCGAGCGAAACGAACGCCGTGTCCCGGCCTTTCCATGCAGGTACTACCGCTGCGACCGCAACCTGGTGTGGAACGCGGGAGCGCTGCACTACAGCGACGAGGTGGTGCTCATCAAGAGCCTCACGCCGATGCCCAGCGGGCGGAGCGAGCTCAAGAACCGCGTGTCGTCCATCAACTACATCGGGAAGGGCACCTACACCGACTGCGCCATCAAACGCGGCATCGAGGAGCTGCTCATCGGGTCAGGCAGCGCGGCCGCGGCGGGCACAGCGGGGAGGGCGTGCTGTGGCTCCGGGGGCTGGAGGGTGGGAGCTTCCGGGTGGGGACATCCCTGTGCATCGTGCAGAGTTGTTCCCAGGCTGGGAAAAGAGCTCACGGCATGGGGACAGCGATTGCTGCAGCTTTGCCCTGACCACAGGCTGGGGCACTGTCTGGGGCCTGAGTCCCCAGGTGTCCAAGCCACTCCTCTGCAGCTGAATCCTTTGAAAATTAAATCCTGTGTTTAAACCCTTCCAGCGGTTCGCATCACAAGGAGAATAAATACCTGATTGTGGTGACTGATGGCCATCCCTTGGAAGGTTACAAGGAGCCCTGTGGAGGCCTGGATGACGCTGCCAACGAAGCCAAGCTCCTGGGGATCAAAGTTTTCCCCGTTGCCATCTCCCCCAACCACTTGGTAGGGACCACACAGGCAGGGGGTCCCCAGTGGGACCATGGGACCCCCGCCGTGACCAAGGAGGGGCACTCAGAGCCTGCACAGGTGCCCGCAGGTCTCACCGTGCCCTCCCCACCCGCAGGACCAGCGGCTGAACATCATCGCCACGGACCACGCCTACCGCCGCAACTTCACCGCCACCAGCCTGAAGCCCACCCGGGAGATCGATGTGGAGGAGACCATCAACACCATCATCGACATGATTGTGAGCACTGCCCTCCCCCTCCCCAGCCCGCCCCCTCCCCAGGCCCCCCTGTCCCTCTCCAACCCCTTCTCTCTGCTTTCTTGTCTTGCAGAAGCTCAACACGGAGCAATTGGTGAGTGTCCCGCTGCGACTGAGCCTGTCCCCTGTGGGTGACCCGTGGCTAAGGGGAGCTTGATGGCACAGCCCTGCCCTGCAGGCAATCCCTGCTAGCCTGGGAAGTCCCCCCAAGCAGGGTGCAGCCTGACCCTGCTGCTGCCCCCTCCTCTAATGCTGTTTCCTCCTTCCCTCTGTGCAGTGCTGCTCCTTCGAGTGCCAGGTGAGTCAGGCTTTTGAGAGCCCTGTCCCCTTCCCTCTTATCCCTGCGGTCCCAGGCCATGCCTCGGGCTGGTCTAACCCACACCTCTCTCCTGCAGCCTCCCCGAGGGCCCCCCGGACCTCCTGGTGACCCTGGCCACGAGGTGAGGGACTGGTTGTGGCTGTGCTGTGGGACTGGGGCAGTGGCATGGGCTCACTGGGGATGCTCAGGGACCTGGAATCATTATCAGAGAACCAAGAAGGTTGGAAAAGGCCTCCAAGGTCACCTGTGGGGCGTGGAACCACCCACACCATGCTCCCACGTGGCCAGCACGCTCCCCATATCCATGGAGCATTTCTGCTCCCATCCTCCCTGCTCTCCTCTCAACAGGTCGTCATTCTATTCCTGGAGATGATGAGCTAACTGTGTTTCCCTCCTGTATTGCAGGGAGAACGAGGCAAGCCAGGTCTTCCTGGCCAGAAAGGAGAGGCTGGAGACCCAGTAAGTGAAGAACTCTGCACAGGGGCTGTGTTTTGGCTGCTTCTGGCCAAACCTCTCAGGCACATCCTCACCAGCATCACCCTGTTTCCGTGGGGTGTGCAGTCATGGTGTGCAGTGGGGTGGCTCCTCCTCTTGCTACAAGGCTTCCTTGTTCCTCACCCAAAATAGCAGTCCCTCCTGCAGGACACGTCTCTGACTCATGTGTGCCAGCCCAGGGGTGGACTCTGGGCTCCCTCCCGTGTCCTCTGACACAACAAGCGCAGCAGTGTTACAGGGAAACCTTTGGTAAATAACCTGAGAGCATGAGGAAACTCTTTCCCTCCTCCTCCTCCCTCTTTTATTGTACTAGGCACACTTATTTTTGGGAGGCACGTTTCTCCCACACACGTGAGAGGGCAGTTACCCATCTCATGTGTTCCCAAACTGGAAATCCCATGCCATGAGTTCTTCCTTCCCAAGAGTTTTCCTCTCTTCCCCTTCATCCCAAATGATATGCCCCCAAGCACCCCGTTTCCCTCACCTCCATGAAGAGCTGGAGATGGTGGAAGGGAAGGCAGGTCCTCTTGGCCCTCCACAATGATCCCAGACCAGGAAAACAAGGAGCAGAGTTATGGGAGAGGGAGGGAGAATGGCAGCTGAGCCCCATGTCAAGAGTCCAGGGAGATGGTGTCCCATGCTGGTGACTGTATCTGCCACTGTAACACCGCGTTTCTGTCCCCTAGGGCAGGCCAGGAGACATGGGACCTGCTGGCTACCAAGGAATGAAGGTATGTGAGGCTGCAGAGGTGCTTCAGAGGTGGGCCACAGGCTTTGTGCTGCAAGTGTTCTCATTCTCCCATTCCCCTCTCTCCCTTCCTCTCTAGGGTGACAAAGGAAGCCGAGGAGAAAAGGTGAGGACAGCGGGGATATTTGGGGGAGATCCCCGTGCCCCCCTGCGTGGTTCTCCTGGGCTGGCCCTGCAGCTGCATGGTGTTGGGGTCTGGCCTGTGCCCCCACATCCACCCCTCCTGCTGGCACTGCCTGAGCCAGGAGCAGGCATCCAGTGGGATCCAGTGGTGTGCAGAGCAGTGGTGAATGCCTGCACCCTCAGACTGAGCTGGTGTGGGCACTGCACTGTGCTGGGGGGATGGATCCGCTCTGCATGGGGGTCTGACGCCTCTCTCCTTCCCTCTGCAGGGCTCAAGAGGAGCCAAAGGAGCCAAGGTCAGCCTCTGCTTTTGCACCATTTATTTTTCTCTGTTTGATGTCTGGGAGGCATTGGGAATTTGGGAGTCACTTCATGGTCCTTGTTCTCTCTTTCAGGGTGAGAAAGGCAGGCGTGGAATCGACGGCATTGATGGCATGAAGGTAGATCTCTGCCCCAGGGCACTTTGCTCAGCTTGAGCATCCTGAGTTTTGCCCCTCCAAAACCATTGTGGGGCCTGGAGATGAAGCCTGTGGGGCAGTGGAGTTCCCTCCTTGCAGAGCCATCCATCTGCCAGCCAGGGATGGGGCTGGAATGTCCCTTCCCTGGCTGGCAGATGTCACTCTGGATGTGATGGATGGGGTCTTTCCGTGAGTGTCACTCATTGGGGACCCCTGCTTTGCCTTCCTGACAGGGCGAAGCTGGATATCCTGGATTACCTGGCTGCAAAGGCTCACCTGGATTCGATGTAGGTACCCTGTGGGTGCCCCTTGCATGCAAGTGAACAGCTCTGCCACGATGGTGTGTGGAAACAGGGAATCGCTTGGAAATGTGCAGTGCTTATCCCAAGCACGGCCCCTCGGGAGTGACCCTGGGGCAGCCTGCCTGCTCCCTGCCTGAAGCTGTCCCCAGTTGCCCTAGGGCTGCCTGGGATGCAGCTCTGGAAAACATGATCCTGACCTTGCCTTTCTCCAGCTTCCCTGCTTTTTCCATGCTCATGGCAGGACATATTTGTTGTGGCACCAGTGTCACTGTGGTCTGCCCACAGCAGCTAAAAAACACCTTTTCTGCCATTTTCCTCTGAGCTTCAGAAGTGTTTCAACAATGCGGGTGCAGGAGTCCCTTCTGGCCATGTCCCTCCTGTCCATCCCAACGGGGAGCCACCTGCCAGGCTGCTGGGATGCTCAGTCTATGCCCAGATGGTGTCACCAGTTCAGGTTTCAGTGATGCTGCCTTTAATTTCAACAGGGAGCTCAAGGCCCGCCTGGACCAAAGGGGGATGCCGGTGCTTTTGGACCCAAGGGAGCAAAGGTGAGTTGCTGTGCCCAGCCTCATGCCAAGGAGGGAGTGCTGGGGCCCCTCTTTGGCAGGAGGGAGAGGTGGAAATTCCTTGCGTTGCTTGGGGCAAGTCTATCACAGAATCAGAATGGTTTGGATAGGAAGGGACCTTAAAGCTCAGCTCATTCCACCCCCTGCCATGGACAGGGACAGCTTCCACTAGACCAGGTTGCTCCAAGCCCTGTCCAACCTGGCCTCTTCACTAGAGGATGGCCCCCATCACCCACAGAGTGCCCAAGGTTTGTGGGTGCCCACAAGCCTGGCACAAGCATCCCTGAGGTATCAGGGGAGTGCTGTGAAAAGGTGACTTTCACTGGGAGTGGAGTAGGGGGGGATCTGCTGGCATGGGGAGATACCACAACCCTGAGAGGGGCTTGGGGGGCACTGGGGCTCCTGAGAGCCTCTGTGCTGTGGGAGCTGAAATCCACTGCTGGATGCAGTCTCATGGTGCCTTGTGTTCTTGTGAAGGGGGAGCCTGGGGATGATGGAAAGCCTGGCCGACAGGGGATGCCTGGCAACCCTGGAGAGAAGGTGGGTGAAGAAGTGTCTGAACATGCTCTGATCTCTGTCAGAGGACCCCTGCTCCAGCCTGAGCTTTGAAGCAGAGCCTGCCCAAAGCTCTGCAAGTGTGCAGGGCTTTGCTCCAGCACTGGCTGATTTCTTGTTTGCATCGCTGTGCCTTGCAGGGCGCTCCTGGGAACCGGGGTGAGCCTGGACCAGCAGGAGAGACTGGTGATGAGGTGAGTCCTCTACCTGTAATGCCTCTGTGTGTGTGCTTGCTGGCCATCCCCACGCCCTGACCACCCCTCTTGTTTCTCCACAGGGTGCTCCAGGTGCAGATGGTCCTCCTGGAGAGCGGGTGAGTGAGAGCACCTCTGCCAGGCATCCCACCAGGGCAGGGGCTGGTACCCTCTGGAAGAGGAGGAGGGGGGCTGGGGCTGAGCCTGCTCAGAGGTGGCCAGTGAGGGAGGGCTTTGCCCTGCAGGGAGCAGCTCCTGACTTTGTGATGCCACGCTCTCTTTGCAGGGCAGCAATGGAGAGAGAGGAGCCCCGGGCTCGCCGGGTGACCGCGGGCCGAGAGGACAGCCGGTAACTGCACCCACAGAGCAGCTTTCAGCAGCTCCTTGCAAGCAGGGTGATACTCAGAAACCAGGGGCTGGGAATAGGTGTCCAGTGGCTAACTCCACCAGCCTGTGGGCCAGCAGGCAAGCTCAGTGCCTTTAGCTGCCACTTTGGGAGGGACCTGCTGTTGTCCCCTAGAAATTGCCCCTCTGTGCTGGCAGGTAATCACCCAATGGCGAAAATCCAGAGGAGAGCATGCCCAGCAAGCCAAGAGCAGGTGAACAGCTGGCAGTTCCTTCCTCACAGCTGGGAAACTAGTTAATGGAGAGGAAAGAGCCAGGGTGTCCTCCTCTGGGTGCTCAGGAGCTGCGTGGGCTGCTGGTGGCTCGGGCAGGAGGGCACAGGCACCATGGGCAGCAGGGCAGCACGCGTGTGTGTGGATGGAAGGGGGAACCCTCTTCCCTCCCTTTTTGGGTGGCAGTCACTAGGAAAGTATGTTTCCAGCCTGCTGGCCTGAGTCATCAAGCGTGAGCGTGGGAGGGACAGGCAGGAGCCCTCAGCAGGCCAGGACAAACATGTGGCAGGCGACAGCCATGCCACACGTCGCAGGGAGGGGCAAGGGGCGCTCTGTGCGGGGTGGGGGTGGTGGGAGCCGGGGCATTCCACAGCAGCATCCCGTATCCCCACTCACCGTCACACCGCTCATCCCCTGCCCCTGCAGCAGCTTGGGGTGGGGCAGACCTCTGCCTTGGGGAGGGGGCAGCTCCGGCAGGGGGCTTCTGGCAGCCTCCCCCTTCCTGTTTACTGCTCAGGGGTGTGCGGGGCAGATGTGCGGGAGATGAAGGCGCGCCAGTGTCCTGCAGTTAAATGGTTCAGCAGGCCATGGGCTGCTTCCTTCCAGCTCTGGGTCCAAGCACGAGGCTCTGTAACCTCGCCAGAAACGTCTCGGGGCCATTTGGAAGTTGTGTTTTATATTTGCTCTTTGGCTTCTGCATCTGGACGCTTCTAGGTTGCAAACAACAGCCTTAGGTCACCAACCTCTCAAGTGCTTCCCTCAAATTCCCCTCTCCTCTGCCCCCCTGACTTGCTCTCTCCTGGCCGTGGGTCTGCAAGGGGAAGGTGCTGCAGAAGCAGCCTGGGTTTGGCAGGCACGCTGCCCTGTTGGGATGCAGCTCTGCTGGACTGGTGGAAGGCTGTTCAGTGAAAGGGAACTGAGCCATGTCCAGTCCTGGGGTGTTTCCTTCTGTTGGAACTGTTGGGGTGCGAAACCACTGAGAATCGGGTTTTCTGGGCCCTCCTGGGCTGTCAGTTCTGTGCAAACAGCCCGAACACTGGCAGTGAGGTGAGGGTGTCTCTTCATCTGTGGCTCATTCCCATGGAAATCCCCTTAGCTCCATAGGGATGGCAGGCTGGAGGAAGGATGCAGCGGCCCTGGAAGCTGTGCTGCTCTCCATGCAGACTGCCCAGGACAGGAGCTGCTCTAGAAGAGCAGCCATGGGTGCAGAGTGTGGCTGGTTTAAGTCTGGGCCCAGCTCTGTGTATCTGCAGAAGAAGAATCTCTCCACACTTTTGCTTTTCTGGCATAAAACGGGCTGAAAAATGTCCCCTAGAGGCAAGCTTCACAAGGCCTTCCTCTTAGGGCTATCTTCTTGGATTCGAGGTGGCCACACTAGCCTGTCTTTATCTCCCTGCATCTCTGACAGTTCCCTACTCAGCTCCTGAATCTGCCCCAAACCCCTGCCTGTTGGGGTGACTGCATTTCCATCCCGCTGTGGGTGCTGCAGCCCTGCTCCCCTTTGCACACAGGTCCCTTTGCACCCACACCTGCTCCTCTTTGTGCTTCTCATGCCCTCTGTGTGTGCTTCCAGGGAGAGCCCGGACCACCTGGTGACCAAGGGCGGGAAGGACCCCTCGGACCACCTGGCGACCAGGTAGGAGCTTGGTTTAACCCTCTGGATCCCAGATGGGAGAGGTTGGGACAGCAGAGAGAGTGGGACAGGGGGTTTAACTGGTGCTACAGCATCTTGGGGCGACTTCTCAGCATCTTCCAGACCAGGAAGTAAAGCTGGTGAAGGAAGGCAGGGATTTCTATGAGAAGCCAGGGCCACAAAAATGGAGATTTAGCTGTTGGGCTGTGGGCAGAACAACCTGCACACCGTTTCCCAATCCCATGGAAACAGATGTCAACACATCTGGCAGAACTGGAAACTGGCAAGTGCAAGCTGCAGCCACACACAAAATGTTCAGGCCTGCGGCCAGAAGCTGCTCACCTCAGTCAGGGGTGTCAATGAGACATCTTGTGTTGGTGAGGATATCCTGACGTGGCCCCAGCAGTGTCCCTGACACCCCTGGCACCCTGCAGAGACAGTCTCTCCCAGAGCCTTGCTGGCTGCAAGGTGTGGCCCTCCTGCTTGTGCAGGGGTCTGTTTGTGCCTTGTGTGCCTCAAGGAGAAGAGCTCAGACCCCAGGGACTTGCTGGAGGCCGTCTCCAGCCTGAGGAAGGCTTCTGTCCCCTGCACAGTTGAAGGCTCTTTCTTCCCAGCTGGTAGCTTTGGTTTGGGAGGTGTTGCTGGGTCAGTCTTTCATGGCCATGGCACTGATTGCAATGGCCAACAGGATCTTTGCACCTGAGCAAGCACACTTTGACATCACCCTTGGATGGGGCTCTGGGTGACAACTCCCCTTCTACCCACATCGTTGGAGTTTTGATGGATCCCAAGATCCAGGGATGTACCAAGGTAAACACTCCCACACTGGTGGAGCAGGACTCCCTGAGAGGTGAAGCATGGAGGCCAGCGTGCAGACAAATGGGAGACAGCTTTTAAACTCCCTTCTGCTTGGCCAAGTGTTGGAGGGCCCTTGGAGGAGATCTGGAGGGCAGGACAGCCACAAAGGGGTGGCTGTTGCACTCACATTGTCCCCAGCATGGGTGACATCCACATCAGTCCTGCCACAGCCTGGAGAGAGGCTGTGCTTGTGCCAGGTTTGTGCTTGTGCCAGGTTTGTGCTTGCCTGGAGCTGGGCTTCCCTTGAACCTGCCTGGTGCTAGTGAAGAGCACCAAATCCCCACAGGAGGATTGTCCAGGTCCTCCTGTTCTGATATTGTCCGGATCCTGTAGGGGAGCTGAGCTCTTGAAGCGACCAAAGAGAGTCTGGCAGCATCCAGCTTGCTCAGGTGTCTTTTTGGGAGGTGGCCCTGGTGGGAAGGCAGCTCTTTGGATGTGTGCATGTAACCATGCACTGGTCAGTGCTGCAGGCTGGTGCCAGCAAAAGAGGCTGGAGCTGCTCTCTGTGTGGTGGAGGCACATTCCAGGTTCAAGGCAGGAGAAAAATCGTGCAGAAGGCAGAAATTTGATGCAAGCGTGGTGAGGAACCAGGCTGGGATAGATCCTGCTTCCAGCCAGCCTTTCCTGCTGGGGAGGAAGAGGAGAAAGAATGGTCTCCCTGCTTCCACTGAGCCTGTGGGCCACCAGTTTTCCCTCCCCACCACCGAACTCAAGGCAAATCCCTGCCAGAGAGGGAAGTATTACAAAAGCAGCTCTGGTGCCTCCCCAGGCCAGAAGCTGCCCCAGCTCTCCCACCACTCCAGGGAGACTTGAAAAGCAGTTGCAAAGTGCAGATGATTTTTCCATGAGCTGAGGAAGAATGCTTGTGTTTGGCCAAATTAAAAATAAATGCGTAATTAGGTTTGGGTAAGAGCGGGACCTTGGCAAACACAAGTGTTTTTCAAGACACGTTATCTGCAAGCTCT
The DNA here is from genome assembly GCA_013390045.1 of Picathartes gymnocephalus. Lineage (NCBI taxonomy): Eukaryota > Metazoa > Chordata > Aves > Passeriformes > Picathartidae > Picathartes > Picathartes gymnocephalus. The sequence goes on from WEKY01007784.1 coordinate 128,323, forward strand.
GGATCTTGCAGTGTGTTTCTCTTGGCAAGGGGAAAGTGCTCCCGCTAACCTGTGACTCCCTTTCATCCTGTTTCTATCTGAGAGAAGCTAAAGGGCAGCATGCTCTTTCCCTGAGCCTCATGGACAGGTTTGGTGGCCCTTCTCTCTTCCTGGCCACGGTGCCCATCCCTTCTGTCGGGTCCTTGCACCCAGAGAAGCAGTGGATAAGATTTCCTCACCCAAAGCCTGCGTCATCCATCATCAACTCCTCCAGGGCCGTGAGGGATTTGTGCTGGGCTGCTGCAGTGAGGACGAGAGTGGCCAGCGTGAGCCAAGGGTGCCATGGCTCCAGCCTTGGCTGCTGTGAAGGATCACAAGTTCCTGTCCTTCCTTCCAAGATTTCTCTCTTCTGGGCTTTTGTGCAGAAACAAGGTCACATGCCTTGGAGCAGTTCAGTGCTCTGCACTGTGCAATTTTAAGATTTCTGCGCCCACAAGGACGCTTTTCCTTGGAAAAAGGGTGCATACAGCATCTATGGATATTTGACACCAGCTCTGCCTCCCTCTGTCCTCTCCCTCGCCTGGGGACTCGTTGCACACGCAGCTCCACAGGAAATGCTGCCTGAACATTTGGACCCATGGGCCAGAACATCACTACCCAGCCGTTGTCCACCATTATCTCCTACCTCCTGGAAAGCAAACCCTGCAAAGGACTGTGGGCACTAAGCAGAAGGTGAAGGGGCTCCCTTGGGCGTCTGTGGAGCTCTCAGAGCAAAGAACCCTCCTCCTGCCCCCCCTCCTGTCTCCTGCTGCCTCTGGGCAGCCCTGCAGCTGGCGGAGCGAGTGGCAGAGTGACAGCTTTGCTCTGTTCCAGCACACGCTGCTAGGGCTCTGCAGCCTCCTGAGGACAGAAACTCCCCAGAGCCAGCCTGGCTGTGACCCAGACGTGTCCAAGCCTCGAGGTTTGTGTTGCCTTCAGGGTGATGTGCTTGCACCAAGGACCGTCCTCCAGGGACACCTCTGTCACGGCCGATGAGGTGCTACTGTGCCACCCAGCTGTGCTTTGATGCTGGAAAGCACCAGCCTGTCCTCCCTGATCCTCATCCCACCAGGTCCTCTCTTGCTGGGGTGAGCTCTGAAGGAGAGGGATGGCTTTGGGGGCCTCGGCTGCTGCTGAAAGCACTCGATGTTCTGCCCATACCTGCAGTGTCACACCTTGGCCCAGAAAACTTTCGGGTTCAGTTCATGCTCAGCAGGGATACGCCTCCCACGGGCTTTTGCGGAGAAAATGGCATAAGGGAGGAAGGAGGAAAAGGAGGAGCCAGGCACGGCTCCTGAAGCACCTCCCTAGAGAATTAGCCCTCATCTATAGGTCCTTTCTGGGGCCGGCCCGAGGTGGAGCTGACTCACTGATGGGCACCTCTTACCCATCAAATCCCAAAACAAAGGGACCAGCGCCTCACGGCAGGAGCGGCAGCAAGAGAAACCCCCCTTGAGAGAGCTCTCTGTGTTTTCCTAGGGTGAGACCGGACCCCTAGGACCCAAAGGCTACAGGGGAGATGACGGCCCCCCCGGCAGTGAGGTCAGTGCTGCTTCATCACCGCTTCCTTTGCGGGGAGGGGGTGCAGGGATGAGCAGGAGGTGCTGCCCCTTCCGGCCTTCCCCAAAATCTCGTGGATACTCAAAACCTACTGAACCTGTTGGTACAAGCCTGGCTTCCTGGCAGACACATCGAGGTGTTTCCGTGGGTCTCTAAGGCCACCACTGCCTTTTTTGCCACCTCCCCCAGGTCATTTCTTGGAGAGGTTATAGCCACACCACAAACCACACAGCTTCCCATCACGGGAGCTGGGAAGATGCTCTCTAGGGGTAGCCACCTGAATCTGACACAAGGTTTGATCCCCAGGGCAGGGAGCAAGTGGAAGCTGAGTACAGCTGTTGGCTTTCACAGAAATCCTAGAACAGTTTGGGTTGGGACAGACCTTAAAGCTCATCCTGTTCCACTCCCTGTCGTGGGCAGGGACATCTTCCACAATCCCAGGTTGCTCCAAGCCCCATCCAGCCTGGCCTTGGACACTTCCAGGGATCCAGGGACAGCCACAACCTCTCTGGGCAACCTGTGCCAGGGCCTTCCCACCCTTTGAGTAAAGAACTTTCTGACATTTAAGCTAAATCCTCACATTCTCTATAAGCAGAACACCTCCACAGTGGGCTTGTGTTGATTGCCTCAGAAGTCATTGTCTTCCCAGCTCAGATGATGTTGTGCAATGCTTGACTCCTTCTTCTGCCCCTTCCAGGGCCCAAAGGGATTGCCTGGAGCACCTGGGCTGCCTGGGGACCCTGGGCTGATGGGAGAAAGGGTGAGTGGTTCTGCTGGGGAGATACACTGTCCGAGGAGAGCAGGATCCTGCTGCCATGCTGTCTGAGGGCTCTACATTTCTTTATCTCATCTATGTCTGCCTTCCTTTCCAGGGGGAGGATGGTCCTCCTGGGAATGGCACAGTTGGATTCACAGGTGCCCCAGTAAGTTTTTTTTGTGCTGCCTTGGAACTGTAATACCATTGTGCCCACTTGTCCAACCTAACACGCTTCCCTTTTCTCCATCCCCAGGGGCAGCCAGGAGACAGAGGCAACCCTGGCATTAACGTAAGTGTGCTGCTTCCTCGGCCATACAGGACCTGCCTGTGGTGGTGGTGGTCTGGCACTTGGAGCTTTTCTGTCAGCTGTGTGGTGGCATGGGCTCCCTGAAGCAACCTGCTCCCCAAAACCCTCTTTTCCCTGTGCCCACCTCTCCTTGCAGTGGATGCTTCCAATGGAAGTGTTCTGCTGTGCTTGTAACACCCAAGGGCAGCAGCCTGGGCTGGGTGCTCTTCACTGAAGCAGTCCCAGAGCCAGAGTTTGGGGTTGGGAGTGTCACCCAGGGGAGCTGGACGATGCTATGTTGGGGGCTTGATTTAGTGCTGGGTTAATGGTTGGACTCGACCTTAGAGGTTTTTTCCAATCTAAACAATTCCACGATTCTGTAGCAGTGAAAGCCACTGAAGAAGATCTCTCCATCAAGAGCACTGAAATCTGGCACTGGGTAGCCCATGTGCTGGTCTCCACCCCTGTCCCAAGCCAGCTTTCATGAGGTCACCACACACCAGCACCAACTTCACCACACTAACAACAGCCAGTCAGTCACACAGCAGTCTCATCCGTGCTGTTTTTCAGGGAACAAAAGGCTATGTCGGACCTAAAGGTGATGAAGGGGAAGCTGGCGACCCTGGCAATGATGTGAGTAACCTGTGCAATGCTGAATCCTCTTCCTCTGTGAGCACAGTGCAGGAGCCTTGGGCAATGATGGGCCAGAGCCCATCAGACTTGGTAAATCTTCAGCCTTTTGCCTTTTGCCATTTGCCTGAGCAGTGACGGATGGATAGCAAGGCCAGCTCTCTCCAGGTGTTCATTTTGTGTCCTACAGCTAGCACACCTCCACATTTGTTAGGCTGAGGTGGGCATCACCTCTGCAAGGCTTTGCATGCTTCCAGGTGGCACTGATGTTGGCACTGGTGATCTGAGCTTCACTGCTGCCCAAAGGAGTGAGATTTCCCCAGCGTCCCTTCCAAGTCCTCATTTAGTTGGGTACACCAACACTCAGATGAACACTTCAGTGGTGAAGCAGGGCCCAACAGACATCTGGAGGGAAAGGTGCTGCCCCCTGACACACACAGATTTATGAGTTTTGGTTTTGTTTTCATTCCAGAACCTGACCCCTGGGCCCAGTGGCATCAAAGGAGCAAAGGGCTACAGGGGACGTGAAGGTCCCCCGGTAAGTAAGGACCCTGACAGGGTTGGCCCCAATTCCATCCATCCCTCCATCCATTCCTCCGTGCCCTGGGTGCTCTGGGAGCAACAGCAAGCCATGGCACACCTTGTGTGTGCTCACTGCCTTCCCACCTCGGTGTGCCTGGCACATGTGAAAGTGGATCTCCTCCTTCCACCTCTGTGCAGCACCAGGGCATCATGCAAACAAGCAGATGTCCCTGCTCCAAGCCCAGTGCAGGCGCCAGCACCTGAGAAGCCAAGAGGCTTTTCACAACTCTGCATTGCTTGGCAAGGTATCATCAGAGTCCACCACAGATAGGACTGACTGCTCCTGTAACTCCTCTCTCTGTGCTTCTGTCTGACAGGGACCACCAGGACCAGTGGGGCCTCCAGGACCAGATGTGAGTGGGACAGGATTGGGGTGCTGCTTGCTGGCCTGCTCTGTGCATTGCTTTAGCTGTTAATCAAACTTTCTTTTTACTCTGTTTCAGGAATGTGAAATCTTGGACATCATCATGAAGATGTGCTGTGAGTATCCCTGTCCCTCTCCTCCCACCCTGCTCAGTGCCTTCCTAAGCAGGAGGCAGCTGACCTTTCCCTGTCCCCAGGCAGGGGAATGCCACTCATGGGCATCTCTCCCTTTTCAAGAGTCACAATTAAGTCCCCTTGATCCAGGGACCTCCAACTCCATCTCTAGAGTAGCTCATTCAACTTTGTCTCACTTGTACGTGGCGCAGACTGGTTTGTCTGGGGTTCTGTACAGGGAAAATATGAGCAAAGTTGTGGAAAATCCTTGAGAGGCCCATTTTGCAATGCTCTTTTTTTCCTAAATATCATGGTCTAATATTCCCCCCTGGAAAAGAGGGCCTGGTTTGGGGTGTCCTGCCATGGGGAGAAGCAGCACATATGTCTTACAGAGGACTTCTGGCCCATGGCCAGTAGTGAAGTGCTGGAAGGACACAGGGTACTTGGGGAACTGACTCTGACCTCTATACTCTGGTGATTTACTTAGCTTTTATTTTTATTTAAATAAGAGCACATCAGTGTATGCAGAAACAGCTCTGCTGTGTGTGGTGCTCCAGGTCAGGGCATCACAACCTGAAACAGGAGAGAATATGGGTATTTCAAGTGGGAGGGAAACCTCCCTGAGCTTGGATTGTTCAGGCCGGGTGCCTGTGGGTTTGCAGAGACACAAACCTGCAGTGTGCATTAGGGTGTGAAAAACCTTTTTGTCAAGCATTTTAACATTCTCTCTTTCTCTCCCTTTTCCTCTAGCTTGCTGTGGTAAGTGTTACTTGGCAAAATTGCTCTGCAAACATTTGACAGTCCTTCTCCTTCCTTGCACCCCTCCCTTTCCCTGCTCCTTGCCTTCTGCTGTGGAGATGGAGTGAGAGCCCGTGAGGGAGAACCAGGCATGAGCCAGGCAGGGGAGGGCAGGAAGCAATCCCTGAGGGTGCCACACGGATTAGAGGCTGATGTGGCTGAGTCCTGCAACTGGAAAATGGTTGTCAAGGTGCCCTGTGCCAGCAGGGTGGATTGTCTCCACCCGTTTTGCAGTTGGGATTTCTGTTCTGGGCACACTGTGGATCTGGCTGCATCCTCTTCCTTCCAAATCCTGTGCTGGTCAGCAGAGGAATGTGCTGGGCTTTTTTTCCCTGATGCTGCCCTGATAGGTTGGGTTTGCAGTCCAAAAAAGCTTGAAGGGAGAGCCAAGAGCACATGATGTTCTTCAGCTGTGAGAAAGAGGGGAGTAAGCTGAGTCAGCCTCCTCCAGCCCACCAGTGTCACCTCTGTCCTGCTGGGCTGGGTGAATGGAAGAAGTGAGAAGGCTTATGAGGAAATGGGTTATGGGATAATTACTGGGTGGTTTAAGGGTACTCACAGCCTGGAAATGCCAAATGTCTTATTAGGGAGCAAATGGACATGGAGAAACTTGTAAACTGGCTCTCAAGTCTCCTATGCAGCTATTTTTCTGCATTGTTTTACCCCATGCTTTGGGGGTGGGTGGGGCACAGGCACCCACCTGGGCAGGGCTGCAGCAGGCATCGGCTGCTTCCTTTGGAAATGCCTCCCTGCAAAACGTGTCCCTCCCCTCCTGTGCCTTGCTCCAGAGTGCACCTGTGGTCCTGTCGACCTCCTGTTTGTGTTGGACAGCTCGGAGAGCATCGGCCTGCAGAACTTCCAGATTGCCAAGGACTTCATCATCAAAGTCATCGACCGCCTGAGCAAGGATGAGCGGGTCAAGGTGAGATTTCCACTCAGTGCTGTGATACCCTTGTGTGCACTCACTTATTTTTCACTGCAAGCAGGAAAATGGGGAGGTGCCTCCACTCCAAAAAGCCTCCACCAGGCTTGGCTTCAAGCTGGGGGTGGGTCTTCCCAAATTCATAAAGTGATGGAGATTAGACAGCAGTTTGTTGTCCCGAAATAGACATTTCACTCTTTCTGGGCAAAGAGGCTCTGTTTCCTCCATGTCCCAGAGCACATGGCTCATTGAGCATTCAACCAGCTTGATCAATCAGTGTCTCAGTCTCATCCTTGTTTTGATGAGCATTTCGGGTGTCTGGAGTGTGTTGAAAGTCTCTGATGTCCAGTCCTCACGCTTGGGTTTAGGTCACCAGTTAAGCACTGTACTAAAAATGGACCCTTGCAGCCCAAACCCAGCAATTCTGTCCCCATAGTGAGTCTTTCAGTCTGAAGAGGGACACAAATTCTTGCTGTCCTTCCTAACTCCACTTTGGTAACCTGCTGTGTTTTATTTACCTTGGTGATTTCGAAGGGCTGTTGGCATAACCAACCACATCTAAAGCACATAGTCTGCTGTTGAATACTTGTGTGATGGCCATACATGGGGTTTTTTGGATGGCAAAGAGCCAGAAATATGCAGAAAAGGTAGAGTTGAGCAGCTAAACCACCACGGTGGAAGAAAAACAGCAGTCTTGGAAACAGATCTTCTCGTGGAACCATAGAATTCCCCAAGATGGAAGGGACCCAAGGATCGAGTCTAGCTCCTGACTCTGCACACAGGACAATCCTAAGAACTCTATCATGTGCCTGAGAGTCCAATGGCTACTGTTGAGACCACTGAGCTGTGAGATCTAGGTTTGGGTCTCCTTTCACTCACTGACTCACCAAATTGGTCCCATTGTGCATCCACTGCTGGTGGGGCTCTGCCTGCCTAGAATAAGGCAGAAGAGAAACATCAGAGCCTGCCATGAAGGCACTCAGGAGAAACCATCAGCAGGATTCGGAGCCTCTGGGTTCCCCTGAGGTACCTGCCCCTAACTGGTTTGTGTTCTGTCCCACAGTTTGAAGCTGGGGAGTCCCGTGTGGGCGTTGTGCAGTACAGCCATGACAACACGCAGGAGCTGGTGGCCATGGGGGATGCCAACATCGACAACATCGGGGCACTCAAGCAGTGAGTCTGTGGGGTCTGACCCAGGGCACCTACTCACCCCCCAGCCTCCACCTCCAGGCCAGCAGCTCCTGCAGCCGCAATGATCTAAATGTCCTTTAGTGGAAGACAGTGGCTGGTGGCATCATAAGTGGTGCTGAGGCTAAGGAGCTGACCAGTTTTCCACCCAAATCCCCATGCCGGGGTATCTGCCTGCTCCCGAGCCATGTTCTGGCTCCTCCAGTACCCATGGGCAGGGCTGGCAGGCTCACTGGTGTCTGTCCTTGCAGGGCAGTCAAGAACCTGCAGTGGATCGCGGGGGGCACCTTCACTGGGGAGGCCCTGCAGTTCACCAAGGACAACCTGCTGCGGAGGTTCACGTCCGACAAGCGCGTGGCCATCGTCATCACGGACGGGCGCTCCGACACCCTGCGGGACCCCACCCCGCTCAACTCCCTGTGCGATGTCACCCCGGTAAGGGCACGGGGGACCTGCCACGCGGCAGCTGTGCGGCACAGTGCGGGCTCTCTGGGCATCCCCATGTCCTTGCTACACAAGGCCAGGCAGGGGACACAGGTGTCACTAGAAGCACTCTTACAAAGTGGCAGGCACCCACAGTTATGAATGCGTTAGATGATGAATGCATCCAGTGATGGACTTGAACTTCCCCGCAGGTGGTTTCCCTTGGCATAGGTGACATTTTCCGGAACCCTCCAAATCCAGATCACCTGAATGACATTGCCTGTTTAAGCAGACCGACCAGGCCGGGACTGTCCATTCAAAGGGACAACTACGCCGAGCTCCTGGATGACACCTTCTTGCAGAACATTACCTCGTACGTCTGCCAAGGTGGGTGAAAGAAGGAGGTGGTAGGAGGCAGTGGGAAAGGTGGTAAGGGATGCAGGGTGCCCTCCCTTGTGTCCCCCCCAGTCATGCTCTTAGAGAACAGAGATCAAATTGAGTTAAATAAGGGACAAGGGCATCTCAGTTCTCAGAATACTTTGTGGTCAGGTCCACGTCCTCACCTGCTGCATGACTTGTCTGTCCACACCATTTTTCATGCACGTTTATGGCCTTTGCAGAGGTGGCAAAGGTGGGTGTTCACCTTCTGCAGGTGAACTTCTGTCCCTTCTATGGCTCTGTGGGACAAGTGGTTTTCCTGGGTGAGCTGGTGATATTAATCTCTCTTATTCTCTTAACAGAGAAGAAATGTCCTGACTACACCTGCCCAAGTGAGTATTGACTCCTCAATGCCACACTGAGGGGCTGTGGGTGCTGTGATGGGGGAAGTGGGAGTGTGTGTTTTTGGGGATGCATGGCTTGGGCACCTCTTGCAGTGGGGAGGCTCCTGGGCTGGAGAGGTGAGCAAGATCCGTCAGACACTCTCAGGGTCTCTCACACACGCACACACCAGCCCAAAGCAGCTGGGGAAAAGCCTAGGTGGTTGTTTCTCTGGCATCGGAGGAGGAGGATGAAGTGGTTCCCCAGACATGCAAGGAGAGCCACTGTATTTAAACAAGAGTCACTAGATTATCTCAGCCAAATAAACACCTGGGAGTACAGCCTATCCTAAACCAAATAAAAGAAGGAATGAACGGGTGAAAGGACAAGTGTAGGACAGCACTGGGGCAGGGGAAAGAAAGCTGGCACAAGTGGAGATTTCCCAAGTCTGACAGGAAGCCTATGAGACAGCCAGTGACTTCATCAGCTTTCCATGGAAAACCCAAAGTGTAACGAGCCCTGGACCTTTCCCTTTGCAGTCACCTTCACGGGGCCAGCAGACATCGCGCTGCTGGTGGACAGCTCCACCAGCGTGGGGAGCAAGAACTTTGAGACCGCCAAGCAGTTCGTGAAGCGGCTGGCAGGGCGGTTCCTGGAGGCCGGCAAGCCAACCGACGACTCCGTGCGCATCTCGGTGGTGCAGTACAGCGGCCGGAACCAGCAGAAAGTGGAAACTCAGTTCCAGTACAACTACACGGTCATTTCCAAGGCCATCGACAACATGGAGTTCATGAATGACGCCACGGACGTGAACTCAGCTCTGCAGTTCGTCACAGAGCTGTACCGGCGCTCCGCCCGCGCCGCCGCCAAGAAGAGGGTGCTGCTGTTTTCTGATGGACACTCCCAAGGGATCACTGCCAGGGCCATCGAGAGGGCTGTGCAGGATGCACAGAAGGCTGACATCGAGATCTATGTGCTGGCAGTGGGCAGCCAAGCCAACGAGCCCAACATCCGCGTCCTGGTCACGGGGAAGAGCGCGGATTACGACGTGGCCTATGGGGAGCGGCACCTTTTCCGCGTGCCCGACTACACCTCTCTGCTGCGTGGTGTCTTCTACCAAACTGTCTCCAGGAAGATAGCTGTTGACTGAGCATCTGGGTGGGTTTTTGCCAAGGGCATAGCTGCTTCTGTGTCGCCTAAAAAGGATAACCAACAAAGCAAAAAAAAGTTTTAATGGTATTCTTGACCAACCTGAGGAATTCACATCTATGCAGATAACCATAGTGCCACAGCCTGGCTGTACATAGTCCCCTCCCTTCTCCCTCTACATCATCATCTGTGTCTCTACTCTCTTAGCCTCAAATTCCCTTGCTGCCCATGACTGCCCTCCCTCCCCACAGCAGGAAAACACGAGCACACCTAGCAATAAGCCATCGGAACACAAATACCAACCTCATCCCACTGTGTTTTTGCCAAGAAAGAATCAGGATGAGGACTTTTGTACCACTAAGATCTAGCCTGGTCTCTTAAGGCTGATTATGCTCTTTTTAGCTTCTTTTTTTTTTTTTTTTTTTTTTTTTTTTTTCTTTTTTTTGTTCATTTCCTCCTCTCTTTTATACATCAGTTGAGAGCTTGCCCAGCTCACGATGATCCTAACCTAATGCTGTGCTTCGAGTGAAGTATTCACACTTCAGCAAGCTTTAAGAGGGGATCATTGTTGCAGCTGGCAAGTTTGGTTCCTATCTCCCATTCCTGGGGAGAAGGGAGGGCTGGACTGCATTACCCAAGCTGTGTGCAGGCATCTCTGGCCTCCAAGGCCGCGGGGTGGGACACTCACTTCCCAGGGCTGGGTTAAAGGTGGGTGGTGGAGCATCCCTTGGCACTGACGCTCCCATTCAGGGCAGGGAGGCTGGGCACTGACCAAAGGAAAGATGGGCAGCAGCCTTTGGGGTGGGGGGAAACCCTAAAAGAAGCTACATAACTGCACTCCTTCACTTACTGATCTCATGGTCCTACAGTAAAACCAGGAACCTCATGAATAACCTGATGACTTGTTTTATGGTTCAAGCTCCATTCTGGAAAATCTCTCTGAGCCCAGTTAGTGGGATATTTTTAATTTTTTATTTTAAAGGAGCCAAGCTGACTAATTCCCAGCGAGCTCTCTTGGAGTACTGTTTCTATAGGACCACCTAGGAGTTAGGCACCTGGGCCCTAGGGAAACCCACTAACTGCACTATATATTGAATTAAGGCCTCATCCTCAGCCCAGCAATGTCAAGGGAAAGGCTCCCATCATCTCCCAGGGTCTTTGACTCACACTCTGCAGATATATTGACAAAGGTGCTATCACTTATGTGGGTGATGTGGGCCCTTGGTGTTTACACAGTTGTTTCCGGGACCACACTGAAAATGTGGTTTGGCTGCGTGAGATTTTGTTTCGGCGCTTCCATTGGTGCTCTTGCTATGAATTCATGCACTTTGGAGAAACCAACAGCGACTGCCAGGTATCGGCACCCCAAACTCTTTACTTTGTATCCAAAACTCCATTGTACCAGTTAGTTTTATTTTATGCCTGTGTTTTGCTAAAATTGTCCACTTTGGAAATTTGTCAAATAAATTGTTTTCCACGGTCTCTCTGGGTGTTTGTCCAACTTGACTTCCTCCCTCCCAGAGATTGATTTTACATCCTAAGAAATGTCTAAAAGGTCCTTGGGGGAACTCCCAGGCCCATACCTCTGTGTCCCGGGGGTTGTCACAGCTTTTCACTGTGGGTTCATGCAAAGTCACTTGCTCCCTAGACAGTGGGGACATTCAACAGGACATTGTCTCACATCCTCCTCTTAGTCATGCTGCCTCCATCTCTGTGGAGATGCTTGTTGGGCTCCCTGCAGTGCTGGGGACACCTCACTCACAGCTGGAAAGTCTGAGGAGCAGCTCTGGGGCGGCTCTGCGGGTGGCAGCTGTTTGTGTCAGACCTCCTGCTTTCTTCTCCATGGAAAGTCAGGAAAAAACGCCTTCACATTTGCCCTAAGAAAGGTGGTTTTTGTTACAGCTCAAGAAGTACCTATTAATGGCTTGCCACAATCCTTGGCATGAGTCAGGCATGGAGGAACATGATAGGGACAAGCCCTTGGGCTACACATTTGTGGCCAGGGATGCCCAGCCCGCAGGATGGGCTGCTGCCAGCAGGAAGGGGTGGGGAAAGGGGGCCTCTACCCACCCCCTGCTGTGTGTTCCCCCTCACATCCCACCTGGGCCATGCCCAATGCAGGGATGCAAAAGGCACCCGGAGAAAGATCTCCCTGCCTTTGGGCTGGTTTACAGCTTTTTGCTAAAAAAGGTAGGTGGCAGGAGGGATCTTTCCTGCTTCTGTTCATTTTTCCCCTCCACTCATAACCGTGCCCTAGCATTTTCCCTCTGCGGAAAGAAGAAGAAGATTGCAAGCCAGCTAAACCATGTTAGATTCTGAGCCTCAGTACTGAAGTGTTTGTCAGTTTTCCCCATGAGAAAAAGATAAATGTTCCCTTTAAATTCCGGTTTGCCCAGAAGAAACACAATTTTAACCAGAACCGGGTGGCAAGCTGGCTTTCCCAGGACACAGGGACCAGCAGGAATTTTTCAGAAGTGCCCAGCACCTCGTGTTCAGCAGTGTTTCCTTGTCTCTCCCCACGGTTGTGCACCCCTCAGGTAGGACTGTGGAAGCCCTGCCTTGGGACAAAGCCGGCCCTGATATGCTGGACTTAATTTGTCTTCAATTTCTGGTGATATTCACTCTCCTCTTTTCAGTCTCAATTTTTGTGCTTCCATTACAGGGAAGGTCAAAAATGCCTCTGCCTGTGGGCCTGCTTTGTTAAACTTCAGATGTTCTCCAGATGTTCAGCGAGGGGGTTTATGTAACAACAACAGAATTTGGGCCACATTTCTCTGTTTTCCTCTGACTAAATGCTCTTCGTTTGAGGCAATGCTGATTCACAGCCCTTCATGGGAAGGTGATGGCTGGGGAAGGACTGGATTGCTGAGACTGCTTTACCAGTGTGGTAGGACTCCTAAAACACATACCCAGATGCTCTGGGATGATTTCGAACTGCATGTTTAAGAGCCTTTCCTGTGCCTACGACTTTCCCAAGGAGCAGAGATCTGTTGCCTTGCCTCTCTTAACTGTGACAGCCAAATCACTGAGTGTTCAAATGCCTCCTGCTCTTCTGTGGTTTGCGGTTTGCTTTAGCTCGTATTCCCAAGCATGTTTTAGTTTAAGATATGCATTATTTAGTCCAATTGCATGGCTTTTCCACTTAAAAGAAGTACTATTTTCTGAGAAGAAAAAAACATGGGCAAACAGTAGAGGAAAGACTGTAACCTACTAAGAAATACGGAAATAGGGGGTTGATACGGAATTAATTCTCAGCAAACTCAAGGCCATGGAGGAAGATCATTCCCTCCCTGAGCCCAGCACACACTATCATCCTCATCCTCATCATCATCATCCTGTCTCTCCGGGTAAAGGATTTAGGAAGCTGATGGCCTCCCATAATGTTGCATGGGATGAAGGAGTATCACCAAAGCGTGGTGCAGCTCTGGGAGACTTGCATGTAACAATTTTAGTTCTTGTTAATTCCCATCCATAATTAGGTCACTTAGATTTTAGGGACCTATGTAATACTGGACTAAATAAGCTGTTATGGTCTGGCTAGGCTGAGAAGACTTTAATTAGACAAACAATTTTTTATATCTACACTTAACAGTGCCTTCCCTAGCTATCCATAGCTAAGCCCATAGGCAAACACAGATGCTCTGCCAGGGTCTTGCCCCTCAAAATTTCTCCTCATTGTTTTTAGGGAGTTCGGGCTGGATCCACAGTGTCTGTTTTCTGTGCATTTCCACTGAAAATGTATATTGTATCAGCAGAGATTCTGGAGGATGTATGGCAAGAGGGGAACTGCAGCCAGGTGGGCCTCACCAGGAAGGTGAGATGTACTTCTGAACACAGTAAGGGGCACTATTTAATTTTCTATTTCCTAATTTTTCTTGTTTCTTTCCGTTTCTTAGAGGTGTGGCCATCCCTGTCACACATGGAAACTATAGAGGTGCTCCCAGGAGCATGCTGGGACAGTGACATGGCCCTTCCAGTGAGGATTGGGAATGCATGGAATGATTTATTCCCCTGAAATGTTGCTGCAGCCCTTCCACCTGCCCACAGCCTCGGCAGAGCAGTGCTCCTGGTCCCATCCATCTCTGCAGACACCAGCAGGAAACACTTCTCAGCTTTGTCATCCCTGTGAAAACGTCCAAGCTGCTGAACCAGACAAAAATGCAGCTGGGGTGCCTCTTCTTGATGGTAATATATTAAAAAGGGAGAATGGAAAGAAGTAGCAGAAGCTGGAGGCAAAGCAGATCCTTCCTACCCTTTACCTCATACAGCTGGAGAATTTTTTTTTGTCTTCACTTTTGGTTATGGTACTTCATAGAATCATAGAATCATAGGACAGTTTGGGTTGGAAGGAACCCTAGAAATTATTTTGTTCCAAACCTGTTCCCATGGCAGGAACACCTCCCACTAGACCAGGTTGCTCCAAGCCCTGTCCAACCCTTGAACACTTCCAGGGATGGGGTGTAAATAACTCTTCTTTTTTCTGGATGCCTCTAAAAGTCTTGGGAGATAAACTGTTTCTTGAGATGAATTTCCAGAGGGGAAAAAACCATGCAAGAAACTTTGAGGGCCATCTATTGTTACAACATCATCTGATTTGACTGTACAAAGCTGTAGCAGTCTTGGTACAGCCACAGACTTCAGCTCCTGCTGAAGAACTTTTATTTTTTTCCATAATCTAGTGGCCACATAAAAGATGCTGCCTCATCAAACTCAGGTTTCTTTACTCACCAAGGCGTGAGGAGGTCATTAAGCCCATTTTCTACCTTTAAGGTATGTTTTATCACCCACACAGGTCATGTTCCTCCTTCCCTTATGGAGTTATTTATCACCTGAGGTCTCTTACTTGTGTTTTCTTTTTTCTCTTATGACCTGACACTCAGTTCTTGTTTTAGGTGTCAGAAGCCTGCAGGAGCACAACAAGGTCACGCTATGGCTGAAAGTCCAAAGGCTTTTCCTTAATCTTGAGACCTCTACCCATCATAAAGGTGGCATTGGGACATGGCAAAGCCATTCTATGGAGCAGATTAAAAACCCAAACTAGACTTCTGGCAAGAAAAACCTCGAGACAATTTGTTTTGCACAGTTGTCCTGGAGACTAGGAAGGGATTAAGTCACACATTGTCTGTGTACAGGCAGCCTTTGAGGAAGGCAACCTCTGTTTTACATGTGGATCAGTAGAACGCAGCTGGAATTATCCTCAAGCTTCTGCCAGCCAGCAGCAAATCATTTTTGAAGCTGAAATCTGACCTGTTATCCTGGAAAATATGAGCCTCAGAGAGCTCCCAGTCACAGAGGCGGGCCCAGGAGAGGCTTGACAAGAGGAAATAAATAGCATCCTTCCGCAGAATCAAGCTGAGGAGGAGAGACAGCCTGCCAGACCTCGTGGTGCCCACATCCCTCAGATGTGCCCTTCCTGGAAGTGGTGGGATGGGGCTTGGAACAACCTGGTCTAGCGGAAGGTGGTCCCTGCTTATGTCACAGGGAGTTGGGACGAGATGAGCTTTAAGGTCCCTTCCAATCCAAACCATGGAGCCAGTCCTTTCTCAAGATAATTGCTGAATCTGCTTCATTCTTTCCTTTCATTGAGGATGCTCACTGCTGGCTGGAGGGCCAAAAATCACTAGAAGTTGGCAGCATTATTGCTAATCCCTCCTTCCCCTTTGCATGAGGGGTAATGCTCTTCGATGTCCTTCCTGCTTTCCAGAAACAAACTTTTCTAGTGTTAGGAGTGGGGGGATTAACTCCTGCTGCCACATTAAACCTCAGATGCTGGTGCACACCAGAAGGGGAATTCTGCCATGTCAGAAACGCCTCTCCTGCAGTCAGACCGAACCGAACCAGCCCACCTGCACCATGCTGCAATCCAGCCATCTCAAGGCCAGCCTTGGCAGCCAAAGTCTTCGCACAGAGGGCAGCCAAGGTTTTAAGAAATGTCCTGCATGTGAAAATACATTTGCATTCTATAGAAGCTCCCTTTGCCTCTGCTGCTGCTGCCCCGGGCCTGGCCTGAGGCAGCGGCAGGACGGGCCGCAGACACCGTGGGCCTCAGGGCGCCATTTTGGAGGCAGGCGTCTCCTCACGGCACAGGCCTGGTGTAATGAGACCCCAAAGACCCTTACATGTGATTCTAAGGTTGCTCCCTTCCGTTTTTCTCTGTCTTTCTTTTCTCCTGTCCTCACAGCCAAATCCCATTCCCCTCAACTGGCATTTTTCATGGCTTAAGAGAAAGCAAGCAGGGCAGGAAGAAGCAGGAATTCAGGTCCCTCAGTTTTCAGTGCTCCAAAAGCAGGGGGGAAGGCGTATGTGTCAGGGCCTGTTTGCTGTTTGATTCCTGGCTTGGCTCTAGAAAGCAGTTCAAACCTTCATAAACATGGAAGTGCTTGTCTATAGCTTCTGAAATCCCTGCAAATCCCTCTCTTGCCCCCAAAAGAATCCAAACCCTCAGGAGCCACAATGTGTTTGCTCTTTCATCTGAGTCACGCTTAATTCTGGACAAATGGGAAGTTCAGCCTGGATTATTTCTCTGGATTTCTGCTAGCACCACCGGTGGTAAAATTATCCCTGCACAAAACATTGTGTTTTGGTTAACGTGAAGGCTGAAAACAGTTACATACGGTATTTTCCATGGGGCTTGAAGTCCTTGAGATTTTTCAAGGCAGCTTGTAAGCCCAGCATGTTGCTTTTCTAGGGCAAGCCCGCCCCAGATAAATCCCGGGCCATGAGCTGCACGCTGCAGTTTTTCCTGGCTCCGAGAGCCAGAAGCACTGGGCACGTACTGAACAGGACACAGCCGAGGGCGGCTGGATGAGCCCCATCTGGAGCTCCACAGCTCCTTTGAAAAGTGTGTCAAAAGGAGTCTGGCATGCAGGGGAAATGAGAACATGTGGCAGATTACTGTGCCTGAAACCAGCCGTCCCCACAGCAGCCCGGGATGTGCCTGGAGGCACCGCAGGGTCCTGCTGGAAGTGCCATTTACTGCTAGGCAGGAACTGGCTGGCCTTGCACAGGTTTCCCTCTGCAGCAGCCCTAGGCCTCACAGCTGCTGGAGAATGTTCAAAAAAGGGACTCCAACATGAGGGATGGGGAAGGGGAAGCTGACTGAGGAGCACCTGAGGTCACTTGACTTGTTCAGCTGGAGAAGAGGAGACTGAGGGAAAACCTCACTGGGATCTGCAGCTTCCTCATGAGGGGCAGCTCTAATCTCTGCTCTCTGTCAGCAGTGACAGCACCCAAGTGAACGCCTGGAGCTGTGCCATGGGAGGTTTAGGTTGGATATCAGGAAAAAGTTCTCCCAGAGGGTGCTGGGGCACTACCTGGCTTCCCAGAGAATGGTCACAGCCCCAAGGCTGCCAGAGCTCCAGGAGTGTTTGGACAATGCTCCCAGAGATCCACAGGGTGGGATTGTTGGAGTGTCCTGTGCAGGGACAGAGGTTGAACTCAGTGATCCCTTCCAGCTCAGGATATTCTGTGGTTCTGTGACTCTGTGGTTCTATCAAACACAAATTGAGTGGCTCCACTCCTCATCGTCACAAGGGGATTTGGGATTTCCTGTAAATTCAGGGTTCCTTGGTTTCACATTGTATGGGGTTTTTGCAGGGCCTGGGAAGCCCCTTATTGATGTGGCAAGACATGGCCAAAAACCACTCTGATTGTAGATGCTCCGTGACTGAATAGTGATTCAACCATGGCATAATCCAGGCATTGCCACATCCCAGGAGCTGTCTCACATACTTTAAACGAGGTAGTTGGCAAAGCTATTTGAGTAATACTTTTTGTTTGTAATGTCTGGCAGGTTGTCAGGTAAAGACAAGAGCTGAAAAAATACTTTGGGAGATATTTTTTTGGTGGGGTGCTGCAAAACAAAGAAATTAGCAGTTTGCCCAGGACCAAGACTGTGGGAGACATGGCAACAGAACCTCTCTCCTGTGATTCCTGTATGCAACAGATTCTGTCAAAGTAGGGCCAAGAAGTGAACATGTCTGGAGTGAAATTGTCCAGAGCTGTGATAGACAGGTCGGAGGGTGACAAACTGGTCCATAGAAGTCACCAGTGCTAAAGGGGGCCCTGGTGACTGTTCCAGAAGTGAATGGCTCCTTAGGATCCTAAGAGTTCACACCACCCTTCAGCTCTTGTAGAGTGTTATGTATTAGGAAGAAATATTAGGAATAAGTTCTTTACTCTGAGGGGGGTGAGGCCCTGGCACAGGGTGCCCAGAGAAGCTGTGGCTGCCCCTGGATCCCTGGAAGTGTCCAAGGCCAAGTTGGACAGGGCTTGGATCAACCTGGGACAGTGCAAGGTGTCCCTGCCCATGGCAGGGGGTGGGAATGAGATGGGCTTTAAAGTCCCTCCCACCCCAAACCATTCTGAGATTCTCTGATTCTATGATTTTTATGCTATTTTTCATAAGCTTGCATAGTTGAATCAAGCCTGTGACCACTTTGTCTCCAGTTTGTTTTCACTCCCATGACTTTGATAGCCAGATTAGAAGAACGTGTTCACTGTGCGGTTGTGAAATTGAAACTGAAGTGCCCAGTTGACCCCCAAAGATTCTTTTTGTTGCATTAAAGTTAATGACTGCTTGTTCAACACTAGATTGGACACACATGCTGCATCAGTAAAAATAGATTTATTGCTGTGCACATTTTTTCCAGGAAATTTGCATAATAATGGTCAAAAAACCCCCTTGAGTACTATTAAAATGTTTGAAATGTAGTCTTAAATGTTAATCATTCAACAAATCAGAGCCTGATAGCTTTTACTGATACCTTAAGAGAAATTTAATAATCAAGTGACTTTAACAGGACAAGAGGTAACGGGCACAAACTGAAACACAGGAAATTCCGCCTGAACACAAGGAAACACTGGGTTTTTTTAGGAAAAGGGTGGTCAGACACTGGACCTGGTTGCCCAGAGACATCGTGTGCTCTCCATCTGTGGAGATGCTCAAAACCCTGGACACTGTTCTGGGCATCCTGCTCTGCCTGACCCTGCTCGAGCCAGGGCTTTGGACTGGATGGTGCCTGCCAGCCTTGACCATTTAGCTGTGACCCTGCTGGTCCCCGTGTCACCTGAGGCAACAGAAAGTCCTTCCTGCAGAGTCCTGGCTTCGTTGGGGTTTCAGAGGGTTTCAGGGTTTCACTCTGCAGTCCCAAGGTGCTACACAAGGCAAAGGAAAATTACAGAGGGATCTTTTCCCCTGTTGAGTGCATCACCTTGACTCAGAAAGGACTGGGAAAGTGGGGGTTAATCCTTATAAGTTTAGAAATGGTTTCTGACTTCTTATTTCAAGGTAATCCTGCTGAATTTGAGACCACCCCTGCTTCAGAGTACCCAGAGCCAGGCTTCAGGAGCTGGGCACCCCCTTGCTTACTATTTCCCAGTGTCTGTGTTTCTGGTCACCAAGCTGTATCTGGGAATAGTGGAGGAGTGGCAGGGAGCATCTGCATGGTTTTTGTCTGTGTGAAAGAGCAGCAGTCACAGAAAGTGCAGGATCTTGTGCCGACTTTGCTGCTTAGTCATCCTGCAGCAACTGTGACTTGGCAGCTGCTCTGACCCCGTCCCTTACAAACGTTTCCATTTATGGCTGGGATTTTTTATTTCCCTTTGCCTCCAATGGCCACACAGCTGGAAAGCCTCCAAAAGGGAGAAGCCATGGGTTTACATCAGGAGAAACCAGCTGTGTATATTCATTCCTTATGTTTGAAGCGTCTCTCACAGGAACACACCACCCAGGATGCTCCAGGGATTCCTTAAGGGATTGTTTTGGCCAGAAGCGGGTGCTGTGCCTGTCTGGTGGCAGGAGCACAGATGGCATTGTGGTTGTCAATATTTTCCTTGCCCAGGGCTCAGATAAGCAGGGAAGGAGAAAGCTGCAGCCATGTAACCTGATTGTCCCTGGGAGCAGCTGGGTGCCGTGTCTGGTTCTGCCAGGGACATGGGAGAAGGGGTGGCCATGAGAGCAGATGCTGAAGACCCTCAGGG
Organism: Picathartes gymnocephalus; assembly: GCA_013390045.1. Lineage (NCBI taxonomy): Eukaryota > Metazoa > Chordata > Aves > Passeriformes > Picathartidae > Picathartes > Picathartes gymnocephalus. Next base: position 147,853 of record WEKY01007784.1, read on the forward strand.
CTGTGCCCATCCTGAATAGCTCCTGAGTGCTCCTTGCTGGCCTCTGGAAAGAGAGGATCTGGTCACAGGGACTCAACATATGGGATCCAGGTTCCCTCCAGGCGTTACAGATGTGCAGGTTTAGGCTGCACGCTGCTCCGGCAAGCCTGTGGAAAAAAGCATTCCTGGCTTATGAAGAGCTTTAGGGCAGATAAAGCAAGTCCTGACCTGAGCTGGAAAAAGCATGTGCCTGCTGCAAGCTTACTGCCGTGCCTGGAGCTGGAGCCTCGGGGCAACGGCACTGGGATGCTGCACCCTATCTTGTGACCTGTCTTGTGCCAATTCCCTGTGTCCTGCCCACATGGAGAACATGGATCAGTGGCCTGAGAACAACTGAGAAAAAATCCCAAATAATGTTCCTCACCCAGGGCACCAGATTGGAAAAGTAACTTATCTTTCATTTAAGGTCAGATTCCAGCAAGGCACTGAAAACCCTGTGCTTTTTGCTCCTGCTCCATTTATTTTTGTGGAAATTTAGTGTGTGAAAGAGATGGCTGCAGGTGGGGTGAGACTCCCTTCCCAGCCCCCCTTTTTTTACAGGAAGGGTGCAAAGATGAGAGCACTGACCTGGCAGCCTCCTCAGGTTACAGATAACCTCACCATGTCTGCATTGTTTCCTTTCAAACCTTTGGCTGGGTTCTGGATATTCTGTAGAAACACGGGAATTCTGGAGAAACCTTCTGCAAACAGAGCATTGATTTTTCCAGCCAAAAAGGCCTAATCTCTGCCAGAGCTGATTCCTCCACAATCAAAGCATTCAGCTCTTCTGGACAGGGAGTCATCGTGGAAAGAACAAAGGCAGCGTTATTGCCGGGACCTGCTGAGGCGAGTCCTGTCTACAGCTCTTGTTATGACAAGGATTCAGGAAAAGAAGATCAGAGCCACTTAAAACCATCCTGTCACAGTGTAGAATCCCTCACCCTTATCCCTAATCCCCAAGTTATCCCTTTCCCAAGATCTTGAGTCCGACCTGGTCCTTTCTCCACCCAAACAGGGAGAACAGGAGACAAGCTCAGAAAGGAGTGAGACCGCAAAGTGCTCCCCCCAAATCAGAAGCCACACTGGGATGGGTCCTGTGCCAAGCACCTTCCTGGTGGCCTGGATCTGGGACCTTCACCTCCCAGGGATGGAAAGTCCAACTGGAGATTTAGGGGGCCCAAGGAGCTGCTGACAGGGCACTAGTGGGGAATTGTGGTTGGGAGGCAGCACTGAAACTGCTCCCAGAGAGAGGAGAGTGACCCCACCAGCACCCGGAGGGGAACCCCAACACTTAGCACAGGGAAATGAGGAGCTACGATGAAGCTGGGACATTGGAGTGGGTGGGATGCAGCCGATGGCTCGTGAGAACAGGCTGCTGGGACACAGAGTGTCCTGTGCAGGGCAGAAAATCTTCCGGAGGGACAAGTGGAGGGATATGTGGAGCAGTGGGTCAATCCTGCTGTTCGGAGGGGCAGCCCCATGGAGTGACAGGGCATGGAGACTGCAGTAGGTGGATGTGTTCTGGGATGTCTGTTCTGCACAAGGAAAGGATGGAGGTTATTATAGGACCTCCACAGGGGCACAGATTGGAGATTGTCTCCCATGTGTGTTTAAACTTGTAACACCTTCTTAATTTTTGGTGTTTTGTAGGCTGAGGGAGTTATCATGTCCCACTCAAACTGTCCATGAGGAAAGGTAGTACCTGTGGACCATATCTGTTAAGGGTGATAATGATGATGATAAATGACTTTGTCATGAAGGAATGATACAAACATGTATCCAAATGGCAGCTCTTAAATACATATTCTCCCAAAATGTGGACTTTGGGCTGCTTGAAAGCAACTCCCAGTTCTGGCAAAAGTCACATGATGCTGTTGCAACTGGGGCTGGGACTGCTTATGAGTATCCAAGGCAGCAAATCCAGGCTGTAATCTTTGCTGGAATTTCTGGTGTGCTTCAGCCATGGATTTTCTTGTATTTTGAGCATCTACTCCCAAAGCTGCTGAGGGGCAAAGATAGACCTGGCACCTCCCTTGCTCCCACACCTCTTCCCAAAGATTTCAAGAGCAAAACCCTGGACCGAAGGCAAGCTTGCTGTTTGCTCCCAGAGGCAAATCAGGACAGAGGCTTTGCCAAACCCAGCTGCTGTGTCCTGCTGCCAGCCCTCAGTCCTCCTCCAGGGAGGTGTCTGCCCACTGTGATCTCTCAAGGGTATCCATGTGTTCTTGATGAGAGGCCTGGAGAGCTTATTCATCCCTGGTCTGGGATTTTCTATCAAGCACTCCCTGCAGCCTTCAATTATCTGGATTCCCCAGAAGGGATGTGGGAGGCTGATTTCCCCACAGGGCTTCCAGTGGCTCCTGCAAGTCCTTCCTTCCAGCATCCTCTCTCGCTGTGCTTGTCCTTGTCACTCCCCGAGGGTGAGCTCTGCTGGATGGTACCTCAGTCACAGACTCACCTTTTCTCTCTTGGTGTCTGACACAGATGTGCTGGGCAGACAGGCCCTGGGCTCTGCCTTGGAGGCAGCAAGGTGTGCAAAGGCAAACCTGGGCTGCTCTTGAGGATGCTCATGTTGGCCTGAGCTCACGCAAGGTCAGCTGGTAAACCCTGAAGCTTCTCCTGTGAGCAGATGAGCCTGCCACTACCACTACCACAGGTTTAGGAGAGGCACAAATTATTTACTTCATGACTTCATGTCAGAGCACATTTTTTCTTTCATTGACAGTAGTTTTTCTGCTATCTGAAGAGGCACTCGGGTGGGTAATGCCAACCCTTTTGCGACCCTCTAGAGTGATGCAGGGGAAATCTCAATGTAGAATGAAACTGTGGCTTCTATGCCCAAGAAGACAGTTATAATAGAAATTAGTAATGCATGATTTCTTGCTTATTTCTGTGTCTCTCTTTGCATTTTTATCTTTGTAGAGAGAGGCTGCCAGAGCCTAGATGGAGGAGGGACAGAAGGGTGGGTGAAGAAGTGCAGGTAAAAGAACTGTAGGTAAAAAGAAGAGCTGCAGGTAAAAGATGAACAGTAGGTAAAAGAAGGACTGTTTGTAAAAAAATTGTCTGCAAAGGAAGTTTATGCAAAAGCCAGTGAATACATGCTTGCACTTTCCCCTCCTTGCTCTTCATTTTGTTTATCACACACTGAAGCTGGAAAATCTCAAGCCTCTTTGGACTAGAGATAAGCATTCCAGCTCCACTGGCAGCCTTAAGGAAAACGAGTATAAACATAAGATATAATTTATTGTGTGTGTGATCAAAATGGTTTCATTTGATGTTGGAGGTTGGGCTCGCGTTAATGCTCCAATTAAGTGCAGAGATTTTCAGTTACCCTGGAAAAATGGGATGTTGCATCTCTGGCAAAAATATTTTTAACTTCCTTGTGACCCTGATCTGTTGGCTTGATTTAAGGTACCACCAGAAAGGAATCCAAGGAAGGATGGAATATAGCACTCCTAACTCACTCTGCAGATTATTTGCTTTGTCTCAGGGGAATACCAGTTTAATAATGAACATTTTTTGTTGTTTTCTATTGCTTCAGGGGTTTGGGTTTTTTTTCTTTGGTGTTACTTTGTAGTAACACCTTTGAAATCAGCTCAGATAAGAATCTTTGTCTTAACACTGATTACGTATCTAATTATATTACATTTCTTACATGCCTGAAATTCCCGTTCAAACTTTTATGACACTTGGTGCAAATACCATTTTCCTTCCCAGTTCGCGTGATGGGAGAGGGGAATTTTTTGTTGCCGTGTTGTATTTGGCCAGGAGGACAATTCATTACGGAATTCTACATTTCTTTAACATAAAGAGAGCCACAAATGGAACGAGGGTCTTGTTTTGTGTTGGAGCAAGAATTCCAGCATGAGTGTAAGGGAAGGGGAGGTGTTAAGTGTCGTGCCAAAAGCACAAGCAACACCCTGCTGTACGTGACCTGGGAGCTGAGCCGAAGAGCTGCACAGGGTTCCCTGGATCCACATCAAATACGTGAGGAGCAGAAGCCATGGAGCAGTGGAAAAGCTCAGCAGCCCTAGGAACAGCAGCTGGGAGGCTGCCTACCACCCTCCCCAAACAGGGATGTCTGCAGAGCGGGGCAGCTTCCTGCAGCCTCCACCCCGGTGGAGGGGAGCAAGTCCTGAAGGGCTCAGCACATAAAGCCAGGCCAAGGAGGGCTGGGGACAAGTTGGGATTTTGCCTCCTGAGTGGATGGTTGAGGTGGATGCAGATTTCAGGAGCCTCACTCCTGGTCTGAGGCATCTCTGTGCGTGTGCTTGTGGCATACGTTGTCAGCAGGACTTGAACCAGCTGCAAAATTTTGGGGTTTCAAGTTGTTTTGCAAATTATTATGATTGCAAATCTAACCTGTGAAAATTTTGGCCCCGTACTGAGGTTATGAAAGGAGTGACAGTGGAATCTGTTGCTCCAGGACTGCACGGGTCTTCCAGAGAGTTTGGGGGAATGAAGTGAATAGCCAGACACAGCTCCCTACCCACTGCAGGAGCTCATTCCTGAGCCTCCCCTCACCTCCTGAGGGGAGATGGGGATTAGTGGTTTTCAAAAACCTCAATTTAATGCTTTCCCTTGATGAGCATCTTTAGTAGCAAGTTGCAACCTTGAAGTCACAGATTTTCTTTTAGCATCTGAATCACAGGTCCCTAAAGTCAGCAAAACCCCTCTCACTGGTTTCAGTGTTGGGTTTTTTTCACATTTCCTTTCTAATTCCTCTTTACAAGTCCCACTGAAATGGGAATTACACATAATCTGCCTCAAGGATTCAGCTCCATACAAGCACTAATGCTAGAAGCACTCGTTTAAAACTCGAGGGCAGAATATCGTGGTTGCAGAGACAAAGCTGGGATTAAAGATAGATTAACATTTCAAATAAATCAGCTCAATTACTGACCCCCGAGGAGGCCTTGCCAGGCCACCAGCCTCCTGAGGGAAGTCAGTGGAACCAGGGCCAGCCCCCTTCCAGCCCAGCAGCCCACACTGATATACCCCTAAATTCAGAGGAAAAGCCTTTTTCTCCCCAGCAGCCCACACTGATATATCCCTAAATTCAGAGGAAAAGCCTTTTTTTCCCCTATCTGCTCCATTTCAGCCCCCTCTTTTCCCAGGATAAGGCAATAATTAATTCCTTTCCTTTCTATTTATACCCATTAGTCATTGCAAAATTGTCCCCCATAGATTTACAGTTCAATATAATGAGTATGTCTTGAGGGAATATTATTCATGCAGTTAGCTGAAATCTAACAGGGAAAGTCTCTATTTTATTTGTAACCTTAGCCAGAGTAGTCATTTCATGGTAGGAAGGGGGGGTGGCTGTAGGCTGTACCTCCAGGCTCCAGCAAATGTTTAGATAGGAAGAAAAAAGGAATTTCTTTCCTAGGTCTGTACATGGCGTTAAGGACTGTGGGTGGGGTGGGATGGGATGTGACTAAGTTTAAAAAATGTACCTTTTTTTTTTTTTTTTGAACCATCACTAGTAAAAGGCTAGGGAGGGGAACGAGGTTTCCTCTATAAACTATGTGGGTTTTTTTCCCTTAATTTCATGGAAACACCGCTGCAAGTTTTTCCTTCTCGTTTCTCTGGTGACAAGAAAATAAAACAAATGCAGCTGGGTTGTTCCGCTCTCGCTGCGTTGCACCACGAAGCCCCAAAGACACAGACTGCATGTTTTAACTCTTCTCCCTCCCTACCCAGGGCTGCAAAACTACAGATGGCCTGAAATCCCCATAGAGATATCTTGGGATTATCCAGCATGTGCTCCAGACCACGGAGGCATCAGCCATCGCTCGCAGGTCCTGCCCTGCCAGGCAGCTGGAATGCAGTTGCTTCACTATGCAAAGGTTCTTCTCCATGAGTCAACAAGTTTTGGGACTCTACTGTCCTGACTGGCTGCCTGGAAAAAAATGTGCTGCAAGAGGGGAAAGCATCAAAAAGCATAGATTGGGAAACTGGTAAAAGGGGAAGTATTCTGGGAGAAAGGGTTTTGGCCCATCCTTTCCTCACTCTGTCTCTGCTCTCTGTCCATCCATTTTTCATGGAGCCATAGAACCTCCTGAGCAGAAAGGGACCCACAGGGATCACCTCGTGCAGCTCCAGGGCCTGCACAGACACCCCAACAATCCCACCCTGTGCATCTCTGAGAGTGTTATCCAAATGCCCTTAGAGCTCTGTCAGTCTTGGGGCTGTACCCATTCCCTGGGGAGCCTGGGCAGTGCCCCAGCACCCTCTGGGGGAAGAACCTTTTCCTAATATCCAAATCCTGAACTTAAATTTTTTGCTTGTTGTGTTCACATAATGATGGTGTGTTGGTGCTGCCTGGCAGCTCTGGGAGAACCCTGGGCACCCTCCCTTTCCCTGGTGTCGAAATTCCTGAGATGGCTCTGCCACCCCCTTTGTGGTGGTGAGCAGACCCAGAAAAGCTCTGGGACTTTGCCCTGCCAGGAGGGATCAGCTCCAGAAGAGGCTGGGCCACCATGGAAAAGCTGACTTTAGACAATAAGCTTTGACTGAGGAGCTGAAGGTACAATATTTATAAGTTCATAATTACGGCCCTAATTACTCCAAAGACCCAAAGAAATTGTGCAGCTTGGTACAGGAGCATCCCTGCTGTTTCTTCAAGCTGGTGTCCTCAAACCCATCCTGAGAAGGGAAATCTTGAGCAGATGGGAGATAAATCTTGGAGCAAGGGCCTCCACACTGGTGGGGTCTAAACAACCGTTTCAGGAAGATTATTAGAACGCATGGAGAACCAGGCTTTCTCACCACTGCATCTAAACAGTGCAGAGTGCCTGGGATATCTTCATCCCCTAAGGATCTTGAGCTCCAGCAAAAAAACACAGGGCCACAGATACAGGCCCGTGCCTAGCAGAGCTTCAGAAGTGCTGTAGGTTGGGAAAACCTTGGGGCTGTTTAAAATAAAATTCTAGAAACTCCAAACAGTCCTTCCTTACGTGTTAGCAGGCAACAAATTGCAAGCACGCAAAAGCTGTGTATAAAAACTGGGTGCTAAGTAAATAAGAGCTGCAAGAGCACAAGGGACTTAAAAGTTAACACTGGGATATTAAAATAAGAAAAAGTATGCAAAGCCTCAGATAGCACTTGTGTGTTCATGAGGATTCTCTAAACATCCTGGAGCAGTTGACTTGAATGGCCTTAATCCCAGGAAATGCTGCTAAAATATGGTATCAAATGAATATTTGCCTTTTTCTTCAGGAAGATTCCCCTTTGTGCCTCATCTTACTGCAATTTGAGAATGTCAGGCTCAGTGGGAGCTGTTGCTCACATGCATGAACTGGGTTAATCCAGAAAAATAAGTTTATTTTCTTTTCTTTAATATATATATATATGTTCCTTTAATAGGTATCTTCTCCTGGGCAAAATCTGCCAGAAGTGCCTTGGAGTCAGCCAAGTCTCTTTTGGGAGGATGGTCCAGCACAGGGGATGTTGTAGTAGGATTCTGCTGGAGACCATCTGATGAAGAAGAGGAGGTGGATGAAGTTTACTTCAGGCACTTGGAGAAATCCTTAGAGCCCCAGGCTGGGTATGAGCACCACAAGAGATTTCTGGAATGGTTCGAAGGCAGGTTCCTGATGGAGCTGATGAAGGAACCAATCAGGAGAGATGGTCTTTTGGACCCAGTACACAAACACAGGGAAGAACTGGTTGAAAACGAGAAGGATGGAGGCAGCCCTGTCTGCAGGGACTGGGGCACTTCAGGGGGTGAGAGAGGTCAGCAAGGCAAGGAGCAGAATTACAGCCCTGAGCCTCAGAGGAGCAGGGGTTTGCCTGTTGGGGTGAAGGAGTACAAATGCATTGTACGAATTGAGCTCCAAAGTCACAACCCTGGCGGTGTCCAAGGCCAGGATGGACAAGGCTTGGAGTGACCTGATCTAGTGGAAGGTGTCCCTGGCCAAGGCAGGGGTTGGAACTGGATGAGCTTTAAGGTCCCTTCCAAGCCAAAGCATTCCTTGGTGCTGTGAATAGGAAGCAAGAATTTCAGAAAATGGCAACTACAAAAGGGCGTAAAATCCATCCTTCTGTTTGTCATCAGTGAAAATGTTGAGAATCTCAACTGCATGCTTACAAAGAGTTGAAAACCAGCATCCATTGTTTTCACTAAGCATTTAACAATCTTGGCCTCATTTTTGGTTCTCTGCTCACAGTTAGAAAACAAGACCCTTGGAGACCACTGCACAACGTCAGAAGTGCATGAAGGGTGGTTGCAGTTGCAGACAAACACAAAGAAACTACAGTAGCTGCTTTCCAGAGAACCCCTAAAGCTGTTTCACGTGTACACACATGGTTTAAAATGGGGAGTTCACATTTTATTGGGGGCTACAAGTCAAGAGAAAGAGAAGAGAAGAGAA
>WEKY01007787.1:0-22108 GCA_013390045.1 Picathartes gymnocephalus
GGAGGAGGCGGGGATAATACTGTGAGTGTAATCAGAGTAGAAAAAGACTCAAGGCACCAGTTTCCTGTGCAGAGAAAGTCAGTGTGCAGTTTGACAATTCACTGGTAGTTTATGTCATCATTCTTGTCCTTGTAATAGGGTACTCTGTCAGATTCTGATATCAGCTCTATCTATAACTCAAGAAAACAAATTTCTTTAAAAATATCTCTTTTTTCAGAGAATTGAAATATTTTTCAACTTAGGAAGACTTCCTCAAATTCTTAATAAAACGTCACATGAATATACTGCTGTACACAGCATCTTGAGCAATATAGAAATGGTATTTATCTAAATTTTTTAACCAACTCCTATGAATTTGTCTGGTATTACTTTCATCCTTGTTCATGGTTTTACTTCATCCTGAAAAGATGAAGAGATGCAGCGCTATAAGAAATATTGCAATTATGGTATCTAACACTTGGTAAAAACTGGAAATATTTCTAGGTTTAGTATCAAATTTCTAAATTTTTTCTGCATAGCTGAAAAAGAGTAGCTTCTTCAGAAAAATGCAGTGATAAGTACATGAATGTTAGGAAACTCCCCATAAGTGTAACCATTTACCTTCTAAGTGTACCTGAACATATTTTGTCTGTTATTGGAAATGAAATATGTTAATACTGAGGTTGAGAATATTAATTACTGTCAGTATAGGTCTGCCATCAAAGGATTATCAAAGACTGGTAATGATATCTACAGACTCAAATTATTTGATTCACTGGCCACTAGATACAACTGAAAGTATTAAACTGAAAGAAGGCATTTTCACAGAAACCCGCATGGACTCTTGCCCAAATTCTTAACTTATTCAGTTTTGCATAGAGGCAGGTAATTTACTCTACTGCACTTATTTACTGAATTTGCTGAACTGCAGAATTTCAGAGGAAATGGATGCTTTTCTGAAATGTAGATCAATTTCTTAGAACAATATTTCCCAGGGAAAAGAGACATGTACACAAAAACACACACCAAAAAAAAAAAGGGGGAAGAGGGGAAGAGTAAACAATTCAAAATAAACATAAATGCTTCAATCATTTCTGTATAAATCACAGGTTTTGCTGCTACCAAGGTGAAATATTTTCTTGGAGAAAAAAAAGGCAAAGGTGAGCTGAAATAGTACTGAAGACATTGGTTCATTTGTGGAGATAAAGACTTCAGAGCCTGTTCTATAGCAAAGACTGAGAGATCCCTGAACTCTAGTTCAGCAGAAAATACACACTTCAGGCTAAACTATTTCAGTGCACAATATGATTTTCAGTGAAAGATGAAACTACAAAACATGCATTCTAATTGTCATTAATTTGTGCCCGTGACTTGTGCTACTTCTTCAAGCTGCTTAAACAAAATCTGTTTTCATGTTCCACTTTTCACTTCAGATAAGAGAAACAGGTTAAAGTTCTAAAAGCCCTTATTATTTCTAAGGAATTACTGAGCATTTTACTTAATCTTTTTGGATGTGGAAAAATCTATGAGATGAAAAACCTGTGAATGGCAAAAAAAACATTGGGCATTCATGTAAAACTGCCATAAAATTGCACTTGAAAAATTCAATTCTAAATCGCTGGCGTTTATAATTAGTTGTAACTTGATTAGATGCACAACAAAATAACAATTCTTAAGTAAAACAAAAAAAAAAAGTCGTTAACTTATTTTGAAGAAAAGCCTTTCAGACATAAAAAGACTAGGCATTTTCCCATTATCTCAGTTACAAGGTTTCCTGCACAGACAACTCTATTTCTCACTAGAATTAGAGAGTGATCAGGTTCTTATGAGTCTGAAAGGAAAATCTAAGACTGCAAAATTTTTCTTATGGAACAATACATTCTCCTGTTTTGATTGGCAGACTATAATGTAGGGATTTCAGGCCTTGGTTTTGTCTTCTGTAGTTTCATCTGCCTATATCTGTGTTGGGTTTTGAGTTGACCGAAAGACCCATAAAGTTTTAAAAGGAATTCCACAGATGTATTAATATTTGAATTATATTATTTGTACCTTACTGTTACGTGAACAACTACAAAAATAATGGCTTGCACTCAGATTACCAAAGTTAAATAGAATTTTGTACTGATGAATTTCTAGAAAGGAAGTAGTGCCCAAACAATACTAAAATTAAGAGTCAAAAAACATAAATGAAGTAACATATACAGTCATTTTATGAGGTAGAAGAAGCTACAATATTTTTATTTGGAAGAAAATTACAGTAAAGTTTAGACTCCAGTGACCAAACTCAGATAAGATGCTAATGGCTTAGGTATAGACTGGGCCAAAAAGACTTCAACAGACAAAACAGGTCCATCAACTAATCTGGACTACATCTATAAGACATACAGCACAATCTATTGATCATTACCTTTTTTTTCACGTAGTGCACTAAAGATTTGCAACTTTCCTCCCAAAAGCTTTGTTTTCATAGCCACCCTTTTGATTGTAACTGACTGCACGTATCAAAAACTTTTGAATATCTTGTTCAAATCTTTTGAAAAAATCTGATAGATGTTGAAGTCTGAAAGGTATGAAATTTCTATAAATTCATACCCTAAGAAGACCCTAATTTATACATTGAATCAGAGAAGAGTATGATTTTAATCCCAGTACACTCTGTGTAACAGGTTTTTTGGCTAATTATCTTGGTTACCCCCGGCCATTCATACCCTTTCTTAGTCAGACAGCAACAAAGAGGGAAGAATAAATTTAAGGGATTGGAAGAGATGGTTTAGAGCCACCTGCACAAAAAAGTAGTGTTATTTTGGCGTCAGAGAGGAAGAAAAGGAGTACTTCAGTGCTGAGAGCAGGAAGAAGGATGGAAGTGGTGCAGTTAATGCATAAAGAATTGAGAGCAGTAACAGATCAATCTTCATGAGCTACAGGTGGAACAATTTATTCTTATTTTTAATCACAAGGTAGGAAGTGGTAATATTATCCTTATACGAATATCAGTTTCCTTCCTTTTCAACAATATTTTTTCATGGTTTGTTGAGGAAGAAATATTTTTTGCAGCCTCCCCAGGGATATATATTGGAAAATACCTATAAATCTTTTTTGAAATTGTATATTCATAACTAGAAATACACATTTTATTAATAGGTCAATAGTAAATAGATTTATTGAGGCAAGGTTCATTGGTACACACGGAAATTTTTTATCCTGGCTATTCAAATGATGGATAATTTTACCTTATATATACTGTAAAGATGGAAATGCCTGTTTTGTGTATCATGGAGAAACATAATTTAATCATCTGAAATTATACTTTAAAAGGTATTTCTCATAATAAAAGTTATTACTGTAAAATTGTTTGATACCAAGAATAAGTTTTTTGATACATTTTTTTGGTTGGTTGGTTGGGGGTAGGGGGCATTTGTTTGTTTGGTTTTGCTTTTGAAGAAATGGTCATAAAGCAGCAGTGAGTTTCCGTGTGTCATTTGGTCTCATATTTTTTCTGAAGCCATTTACACTATGTCTTTCAATTTCTTCCCCAAGACAAACCAGTTCTGAAAGTCTATGAGAGAAAGACGCTGATATCAGAATCAGTTGTGCTCAATACACTCTGAATAAGAACGTGTTTGTGCTTAATTCATCTGTTTCTTGCACCTCTTAAATGAGTTTTCTGTGTCAGGAAATCAATGTTATACAGTTCGTTGTGCATCAGTCATAATGTGTTTTAATCACTTTTGTTCATCTAACACTTGCTACCCAGAAACAATCTGTTGGGAGGTTTGTCTCCCATCCTTTGGGCATGAGGAGTTTTGTTAAATTAGATCCAGTAGAAAGTGCTAGAAATACACTGCAGAGTTACCAAAAGCAGCAAGAAAGATGATGTACACTTGCTGTTACTATAGAAATTCATCCAAGAAAGGGGAAAATGTGTTTCTCTATGTAGTGTGTTGTGGTATATAAAAGGTTAATTCAATTAACTGCAGAAGCTGTCTGATTTTTCAACCTCTAATGAAACACAAAAATTATGAGAAAAGCAATTGAAAATATATTCATCATGTGGCACAATTCTTGATTCACCTTGAAGCTGAAAACACTGATGAAATATACCATTACAACCAAAATGAAGCCCTTACAGTATTTTATATTAATTAAAAATACAGATTTATCCCTGAAAATGTGAGCAGAACAAAATGTGCTTGTTTGCTAAACACCCTAAAAAGTCAGGCAACAGACAGAAAGAACTGAAATTCCAATGTGTACTTGGAATTTTGGGTGTGTTTCCTCCATCCTGAGAGTTTCCAGCTGACTGAGTCTTAGCTTGTGCTCCAACTCGGATTAGAGTACTACAGGGGCCAACTTTGCACGTGGCACTGTCTGGTGCTTGCCTGATTCCTGGCTCCAGAGCTGATGTCAGCAGAATGACAGAAATAGAGCATATCCACGTCAACTAAGTTCAGTATTCAGTTTCTGTACTTTGGTATTTGCATAGCTATATGTTAGAAGCATAGTGTTTAGTTCTGGGCCTACTCATCCTTTTTTAAACTTTTCTTCTTTCAGAAGACACTTAACAAGTATCCACAGCATGATGTGAGTATGATGTTAAACAACCGGTATTATCATCAAATCTCGCTGTCCTTTAGTGAAAATATTTCTACACACATGCCCTCACTACTCCAGAAAAAAATTTCACCTTTATTCTGAAACCTTTGCTAGCCTCCCCTGTTCAGCTTCACTGAACAGATGGACACGCTTATAAATAAACTGTATTTTCTAGTTCAGCAGCATTTTGGGGATGGGAGATCTTTCTCTGCTGTTCCCACGCAGCACTCAGCCTAAATGAGTCCAAATAATTTAGTTTCCTCAATGTAACAGAGGAGGGGGAGGAGTAGGGGAGGAGAGAGGAAGGGAATGGGGAGGGAAGGCAAGGCAAAGCAAGGGAGTAACATGTTATCAATATGAATTCATGATTTTTCACTTGCTTCTTACTTCATCTTGTAACTATTTTGGGGGTTTAATGGAAATTTCACATTACTCTTTAATTTCTTCTGTAATTTTAACCCACCATTCCTTTTCTCACTCTCTTACAGCAAGACTTTACCCTTGGCTGGGCAAGACTTGCCCACAAAAATGTAGAAGAAAGGAAGGTCTGAGGTTGTTGGGCTTTGGATGCTAAGCAGGACAACACCCTACACCGCCATGAAAAAAGAATCAGCAAAAAACAGGAGCAGGAAACGAGTTTCATCATGCTCAACATGGCTGTCATCCTCCACCCCCAAAATTAGAATGACCTCTCACAATTAAAACCAGAGTGTAAGGAGGAATCTAGGTTCCAGGTCTCATTTTCCAAAAAATGGTGCCTCTAGTTTCTGGACCCTTCAAAAATTTACAGGCACATATATTATGGCAACATCCAGGAATCTCAAACAGGGGCACATTGTGCTAAGTAGGAGATATATCCTGAACAAAAACCTCCAAAGAAATCATGTCAGATTTTATTAGTTTGGGATATTAATGAGAGTGCTTCTGTCTCCTTCATGCTTTTTTTTTTCCCCCCTCTCAGAAAATCTCTCTCATTTTCCATTCCTGTGACAGATGTTAGCTACCTGATACCAAAACCTGCAACCTGCAGAACATCCATATGCTTGAAACAGCTTCATTGCATTAACATCCGTTTCACACAGCAATATATATTCCCTTTATTAGAAGCACTGTTGTATTGTAGAAAATCAGCAGAAAATCTAAGAAAAATTAACATTAAGGAGATGCCTTAAAAAGAGATCCCTTTGGAAAAAATGCCACACATTGGAAAGGGTTCTTTATTAGCCTCTTTGAGTTGTCAAATGCACCTGCTTTTACGTGATCCTGAGAACTCACAAAATGGATAAATGTTTCAAATATGGAGGGTACAAAGCTGGATCTGGCAATGCAGCAGAAATAGTTACAGAAACAGGAAAAGTTGCTATGAAAAAGGGTCAAATTTGAAGAATGTTCTGCTGTCTAATATTCTGCAGGATTAAGGAGAATTTGAGTCTTCACAGAAGCAAGTCAAGAGATTGCTGTCACATCCTGAAATGGAAGCAATCATTCATTCACTAGTTTTCCTTCTAGACCTCCTCTCAATGAAATTCAGATAATTATTTCCCTGGAGCAATGCTGAGCTGCCGCCTAGAGATGTCTCCTCCGAAAGCAGAGTTAAACCCTATTAGATTAGGTTTTTTCTTTTATTTATTTATTTTATTTTCTCTTATTGCTGCTGCTGTTGATCTCACACAGTTACCGCTAGGAGATAGGCATAAAGTACAGAGCTTTTTCTTCCCTGCAGAAAAGGAAAATTTGATGCTGCTTCCACATGGTCTTATTCAAGCAAATCCTGATTTCCTGGAGGGCAGAGGGGTGCAGCAAGGAGCAAGAGATGAGAATGCCACAAATGCCAGGCAGGGGGAAGAGAAGCTATCAGCTTGCAGTGCACTGTTGCTGAAATCGGAGCTGCCCATGCCTTCCCCCCTCTCCCTGGGAGCGCCGCTGCAGCTCCTGACTGCTGAGTTTCACCCGCTGGCATAGGGGGACAGAAGGCTACCAGCCTGCGCTGTGCTGGAGGGGCCGGGCCGAGTCCCTCAGGGCCGGCCAAGCCCTTTCGATGGGGGCGCTCCCAGGGAGAGGGCCGGACCCAGCTGGGCCGAGCTGCCGTGGTTCCCCTGCTGCCCCCTGGAGCATAGAATGCATGGAATGCAGCAGCTTCCAACTGCTGTCCAGCTGAACCTGGAAGAGAGATTAACCCTTTCAGTGCACAAATGGACTCAGAAAGAGGGAGGACACAGGAAGAACAAACAGAGACACCGAGTTCAGTGAAAGAGGGACTGAAAGTCCAAAGAAAGGAGAAAAACGAGATGCTTTAAAATGAAATACTGCTGAAAAGCCATGGTATTGGACTAAGATTCCCTGTAACTCAAAATATAATTGGGGGATATATGTTCTAACTGTAATTTAAGCAAAGGCAGTCGTGCTGAAGCAAACAGCAGTTGGAATGGCCATGGTGGTGGGGAGCCTTGCCACAGAGAAGAGAACTCTTGCCTCAGGGTAGAGTAGAGGAAAGGCCCTTGCTCCAGGGATAGGAGAAATCTTGCTTCCAGAGAGAGAGAAGACCCTTTGCTTTCCTACTAGAACAGCTCATCCTTAGATAATACCCCAATAAATAAGATGTGACATCAAAAGCAGTTGTGAGAAGAATTGCTTGTCTAGGAAGGAACTGTCACTGTGAACAGATGTCCTTTTCTGGGTAGGAGTTCACTTGTGATATTGAAACCACAAAGGAACTGTGTTCTTGTGGAAAAGTCTCCATGGCAAGACAGGAGAGACTCTCTTTCCAACTGAACTGATGAAAGCCTATTTTAAAGGTGGTAAACAGACTAAAGGGCGCAGGTTTCGTCTCTTTATGTTGTTGGTGGGAGAGAACTTGATGAAATGGGGGGAGGAGATGCATCTGAAAGTTTTTTTGGTTCTTATTATATTCTTTTTAGTAACTAATCTTTTTACCTTTTAAGTTTTAAGCCTGCTTTGCATTTCTCCTAATCCTTATCTCACCACAGAAATGAGTAAGTAAACTCAGTAAGTGCCCTGGTGTTCGGCCAGAGTACTTGAACCACTACACTAAATTATCGCCTGGTGTGAAGAGACGACATGAAACCACTACAGGGAGAGATCCCTTAACAATTACCCTTGCCCTTACTGTCACACACAAAACAGACTTAACTCAGGGAAATTAGTTTTGTTTATTACCAATCACATCAGAGTGGAATAGTAAGCAATAAACCCAAATCTTAAAACATCCTCTTCCCGTCTCCTCCCTTCTTCCTGAACAAAATTTCACCCCCAAGTTCTCTCTCCTCCCTTCACAGTGGTGCAGGAGCATGGGGAATGGTGGCTATAATCAGTTCATCACAGGTTGTCTCTGATGCTCCTTCCTCCTCAGGGGTGAGACTCCTTGTGTTCTTCTCCTGCTGAAGTGCATGGTCCCTCCCATGGAAAACAGTCCTTCACAAACTTTTCCCATGTTGGTCCTTACCAGGGGCTGCATTTCTTCACAATCTGATCCAGTATGGGTGCCTTCCACATAGTTCATCCATCAGGAACAGCCTGCTCCAGCACGGGTTCTCCATGGGGTCACAAATCCTGGCAGTAAAACTGCTCCGGCATGAGCTCCTCTCTCCACAAGGCCACAGTTTCTTCCAGGAGCCTGCTGCAGTGTGGGGTCTCCACACAGTCGCAGCCTCCTTCATGTAATCTCTTGCTCTAGCATGGGGTCCTCCATGGGCTACGGGTGGATATGTGCTCCACCTTGGACCTTCATGGGTTAAGGGGGAAGATCCTGCCTCACCATGGTTTTCTCCAGGGGCTGCAGGGGAATCTTTGGTCCAGTGCCTGAAGCACTTCCTCTGTCTCCTTCTTGACTGGCCTTGGTGTCTATGGGTCTGTTTTTCTCACATGTTCTCACTTCTCTTCTGGCTGTTTTGTACAGCAGTTTTTCCCCTTCTTGAATAGGTTATCCCAGAAGGTGTCCCAGAAGACACCTGGTTATCCCAGTATATCTCAGAAGATACTACCTCTCTCGCAGATGGCTCTCTCACAGACA
Source organism: Picathartes gymnocephalus (assembly GCA_013390045.1). Classification (NCBI taxonomy): domain Eukaryota; kingdom Metazoa; phylum Chordata; class Aves; order Passeriformes; family Picathartidae; genus Picathartes; species Picathartes gymnocephalus. Next base: position 8,603 of record WEKY01007787.1, read on the forward strand.
GGCACTGCCTTGCTCAGTGGAATATCTGTCTTGGATCTGGCTGGCACTGGCTCCATCTGACAAGAGTGAAGCTTCTAGAAGCTTGGCACAGAAGACACCTCTGTAGCCCCTGCCTCACAAATAACATCTTGCCATGTAAACCAACTGGGTAGTTCCAGAATAGGACTATCCTCCTTGTTAATAAGGTTTGATTCTGACTGCTCCTCCCAACTTGAACAGCCTTGCCCTTCTGCAAGGCTCTGCTCTTGAAGGGACAAAACTAGATATTAACAAGCATTTTTCCCCTGCCACTTTCTCAGGCCTTCAATAGAACCTAATCTGAAGGATTCCTTACATGTAGAACCACATCTTCACAATCACAAAGCATCTTATGTGGGCTTCTCCATACAATGTAACAGGACAAAATACTCCTTTTTGCAAAAAGGACAAGGAGATTGACCTCTGTCAGCATTGTACTTAGTGCTGGGAAATAGAAAAAGCAGATGGCAGGGAACAGTGGAAACACAAATGTGCACCAAGGATGTTTTCTCTAGGTTGCTCTAAAGTTTTCTATAGCAGAAAACCAAAATATTTCTTTTACTGTACTCCAGCCAATATGAACCTGAAAAATATTGCAGTATTCAGATAAATCAATCTAAATGCAGGCAAAGTCCGTCCCTCCAAGGTGTGATTTATGGTCTCTTTATTCCTGCTCCTTCTTTTCTATTTAGCTAACTGAGAAATCAATTTCAACCAAAAAGACTTAACCTCCTGGCAAAGGTCTACACAAGACTTGTTAAGACAAAGGAAATGTGAGAGTATTTCTCTGTTTATGAGCTAACATATTGCAATCAGACACTATAACTGTGATACACACAAGTCTTCAGAACTCAGGAATGTTCAGCTCTTTTTACTGAAAGATGTCTAGGAGTATTTCACCTCTTCATATGTATTCTTCATATAAATACAGCACTGTCAAGAACAAATTGCCGTGGAGAGAAAGTTGTTGTCACTACTGCATGTCACTGCATCTCCTCTTCCACATTTTAATGAATGACTTTGGCTAAGGCTGCCCAATACTTAGCAACAGTAAGGCTAAATAAAGAATGAGCAAACACACTGTGGAGAACTGCACAGAGGGAAAGAAGAATCAGAAAAGGAGGAATCTAAGTAGGTATTTCTAGTTATCTGAATCATTCTCATCTACATTTTTGGAGATTAACATTGTCTGGTTTTTTTTGACTTGCAGCCAACCTCAGCTGTCTCCAAAATTCCAAATCAAAAGTACTTCGGTCAGATTTCTTAAGAGTACCACAAAAGAGAGTGACTTGATAACTGATGATACAGTGGAAGCAACATCTCAAAGTTGAATGACTACAGTAATAGACTTGAATATGAAAAACAAAATTAAACGCTAGAGGCAGAATGAATGATAAAAAGGAATTTTATTGTCTAGGAACAGAATGAAATAAAAGCACTTCAAGATTTAGCTCCTGAAAACTACAACCATAAAGTTGCACTCTTTTTCTAGCCTTGACACTGAATATTGCTTTACTTTTGTAAACTATCGTGTTTCTCAGAAAAAAAATCCATGATATAAAACCAGGAAGGATGCTGAATGTTTCACAGCCACTTAGAAGTGTTCAATCCAAAAGGTTAACCATACTGTAAATGCTCTCCCAGGAAGAGCAGAACTCAATTGTTTTGATGAAATCAAAACTTCATCCACAGCTTGTTAAAGACTATATTAACTGACTAAGAAAAAGGTATACTCACTGGCACAAGCACTGTGTGGAATGGCCAAAGTGGTAGATTTATTCTTGACTCACAGAAAAGCTGTCAAGGGTCAGTCCATGCTCAGAGACAACAGCAAGGATCTAACACAAAGATATGCTTTTGATTTGTTTATTATCCTTCCTAATATGATGGACTTTCCCTCCTATCTATCCTCAGACTGCAATCACGCAATGAAGAATATAATCTTGTGACAAGATACTGCATACCTATTTGAATTATCAAGGTTCTTTGCTTTACTTGTTATTCTTGAAGTAAGTGAAATAGTCAAAAATCAGTACCTATGGTTGTTTTTAGCTTACTTGCACACCAGGTAGAATGAAACAAAATGGCTCTACATTATTTGACTACTACTTTCCTTTGCAGAAGTGAAGAAGAGCTGAATTTGCAGATTAGGTTCCCCACAAAAACCACAACAGTGAAGGAATTCAAAGTACCACAGTTACACAACATGAGGCTGGAATGATACTATTCTTAAAGATATAAGGACTCTGGAATGTTCACAAGAAAAAAAATTTGCAAAAAGTCTATTTCAGTTTAAATCACTACCTAAGCAAGTTCTCAAGAGTCAACAAATTGGGATTATTTTCCTACATATTTTTAATTTCACATCCAGACACAAAGTCACAAATCCATTGTGTTCTGGTGTACAAACTTGGGATCCAGTGTCCATGTAGCAGAAGATTGATGAAGGTACAAGGAGTCTTTTTGTAGATTCCTTTCCGTATTTCATCAAGGAGACATTACCGCTGAAGTTGTCAAAATATACTTTTCCAATCCTCCCTATTATTTAAGCATCTCTAGCACATTAAGAAAATGAACAACACTAACTTTGTGTATATTTTTTATATTTAGAAATATAAAAGGTGAGTTAAAGCATCTCAATTTTAAACTTCCCATGTTTTAATGACTGCACTTACTTAAAAGGCAGTCTGAAAGTTGTATTTTAATGCAAGTAGAACACATTTTTAGATTACCAGCTGCAATGCCTTCATCTGATGCTCAGCACTGTGAAAGTGTGTTCTTATTTCATACTATGAATTCTGTATGTTAACTACCTCTCTCTGCAATGTGATTTAGCTGTATAGTAAATACCACATATTAGCTAATTCAGAAATAACAAACTCCCTTTACCTTCCACTGGCACCTGAAAGACTGACTGGAAAAATGTCCCCATCATTTCCCAAACCACAAAGAACTTTTTTTGACTAATGGATCAGGTTAACTTTCACAGAGCTGTGGAACAGCTGGAATTAAACACCTAAACAAATTACAGTAAAACAATAAACTCCATTGCCTAACCTCATATTGCAATATTTCTGATTTTATTAAAACTTTTTTTTTTTTTGGTCACCTAAATACAAGTTTTTAAATGTTACTTCCTAACCACAGAATCATCATAGAGTCTTGAAATGGTTTGGGATGAAGGAAATAGAACATTGAAAAACACCTAGTTCCAACCCACCTGCAAGGACAGGAAAGCTTTCAATCAAACCAGGGTGCTCAGAGCCCTATCCAATCTGGCTTTGAACACCTCCAAGGATGGTACATCCGCAGGCTCTCAGGGCCCTGTGCCACTGTCTTAGCACCTACACAGCAAAGAATTTTTTTTCTAATATCTAATTTAAATTTACTCTCTTTTCATTTGTACACAGTCCCCCTTGTCCTGTCACTACATGTTTTTGTAAATAAATTTGCCCCCTTACAATAATGTTTCTTGTAAATTCCCTTCTGGTACTGGAAGGCCACAATTGGGTCACCTTGAAACCTTCTTTTCCAGGCTGAACAATTCCAATTCTCTCAGCTTTTCCATGTAGGAGAGGTGCTCCATCCTTCTGATGATCCTGATGTCCCTCCTCTGGACTCACTCCAACAGGTCCATGTCCTTCCTGTGCTGGGACCCCAGAGCTGGATGCAGGGTTCCAAGTGGGGTCTCAGCAGAGCAGAGCAGAGGGGCAGAATCCCCTCCCTCCCCTGCTGCCCACGCTGCTTTGGATGCAGCCCAGGACACATTTGGCTTTCTGGGCTGGGAGTGCCCATGGCCAGCTTCTCATCTCAGCAGAGCTGCTCTCAATCTGTTCATCCCTCAACCTGTGTTGATATCAGGGATTGTCCTGACCCAGGTGCAGCACCTTGAACTTGATCTTGTGTCTTGGTTTAAGATATTTTAAGATTAAATATTCTGGAATGAGCTGCTTCCCCTTATAGTTTTAACCAATGCTTTTCCACCAATAAGGAATGAATATGAGTAGATATAAGTGAAAAAGTTAGAGTATAAAAGATGAACAGCAACAGGCAAACAAAATAAGCATAAATAACTCCTGAGTACAAAATTGCTAAATCTCTGGAACGCCACAGCGACTGTGAAACACCCAGAATGGCAGGATAAATGGCGGGATACTGCCCCCTTCCAGGCTGGCATCCTGCAGCTGAGCTCAGGGCTCAAAGGACAAAGGGAAGATGGTTTCAGTCTTCCCCTTACCCCCTTTGCTCTCTTAAATCCCCAGCAGCTGGAGCTCTGGCTGGTATTCTCTGGATCAAGGGGCTAGAACTTGCAGTGGGACTTTGCCTTCCTCACACCGGGAGATGACAGGAGGAGTCAGCTAGAGTGTCTCAGACTCGGTGCTTTTCACACTTCAGCCGGGCCTTGTTGCCGGACTGGAGTGACTGTGGTGTGGCAGCACACAGTCATTCCCGATGCTGCCTCAGCTCCTTAAGTACAAATAATCAAGAGGCAAGAGAGGCGAGAGACATGAAAGCAAACCAAAAGGCAAGAGAGATAGAGACTGCATGAGCTAAAAATCCACTGGTCCACACATGCTCTGCTTCCATACTCCTCTTTAAAAAACCTAGGCAGCTTATGGCCCTGTTTTCAACCACAGCACTCAACCTTAAGGAGACAGCTACAATTTGGGCACAGACAGATGTGAAACACAATAGCATTTTGGGTTAGACATGGCAGTTTCATTAAATCGTATGAGATTCTCATGGGCCCACTTCTCCAGCCTGTCTAGATCCCTCTGGATGGCATCCCATCCTTCAGGTGTGTCAAGTGAACCAAACCTTACATGTCTGTCAAGGTCATGATTTCATTCCCTCATTTAGGAATCAGATTTTCAGTCTGCAAAACAAGGTCAAGCACCTGTAAAAGTAACTTTGCATATACAAAAACTATTTGTCACATCTGTGTTGCTTTTCTCCACTAACAGTATGACATGAAACTTAAGCTAGCTCATTTTTCTTATAGATAGGTCATCTCAAAATTGCTGCTTCAGTCCCTTCTGCAACCCAAGCACTGGAAGTGCTGGAAGTGCAAGTCAAATTACACAAGACCCGATGAATTAGGTACTCCGGTCTGTAAGGTAGCTGAAAATAGGGATACTGTGCCTGTAAATTGTCAGGTACTAATAGAGATACAAAACCTGTCCATCGCTGATGCAATATTTCCATCTTCTCTCCCTGATTTAATTAAGTACTGTTTCAGTGTTCTCATTAACTCCTTGAGTCCTGATAACACACTTGCTCAATACTCAGCACAGCCACAGAATCCTGTAAAAAGTGTTGCTGCAAGAGGTCCTTATGTTCACTTAGCATCAGCATTTCCAACTGCATGTATGGAAACTGAAGAATTAGATGTTATCCTCAAAACTGAGGCAAGGCTTACAGGTCTCTTTTCCTATGGGGTTATGAAAGTATGCCTTAGAAATGAAGTATCATGTTGCTCAACCCCACTTCATCCTGCTAGCACTTTCTCAGTCCTTATAGAACGCTTTGTTGAAGCAATTCCTGTATTCTCAGCTGTTCTTGACAGTTTAGGCTATTCAGCTGAAGCAGGTAGCTGCCAATCTTTATTCTAACAGATCTGCAGCTTTTATGGTTCGACATATTTTCCCAGCTGGAAGAAAAGAGATGCCAGTTTTTCAGGTCTTCCCTCATAATTGTTCTCCAGGAAACTCAGTCAGCATTTCTGCATTTTACAGCTGCTCTCCATCTGACTGTTGAAACTGCATTTTTTTATAATACTGTACATTTTCATAATAATATAATATTTTCTGATATTTTTATTTCTCTGAATACTTTAATAATCTTTAATATTCTTTACCTTGCTCTTGTACACACTTTTGTGATCCTAATATGTCATCTGGAATATCCATTGCCTTTTTCTTTAATCACATCATGAACTACTCCTTTGGTCAATATAATCTCATCTGTTTTGATCTGATTTTACAAGTGATCTTAATTTTATTAAAGAATTAAAAAACACTACTGTGCTCACTGGAGCTGGTCAAAGGATAAGCCATCCAACATATTAGCAGATCTATTTCAATGTAATGGTTGTCATATTCTCTGAGATTAATTTAGAGTTCCCAATTTATAATTGAAATTTGGGGTTATAACAGTCATTTAATTCAGATGCAAGATTTGAGGCAAAACTGGTGTCTAAAAATGCTCTTAACTGTAATATGTTTCAATCCTTTCCACTTTGAGGGAGACTCACAGTAAAAAAACCTCTTGAGGAGTTTCCTCAAAGGCCATTTGAGGCTCTCATCAATGCAAGTCAGGAGGAAGCTGTTCTGCATTCAGGGAGACAGAACACTGCCAATTTGACATGAAAAAATAAAAAGTCTCCTTCTATGAAAGTCTTTTAAAAACACATTTAAAAAGTATGATGTGGCATCAACCATTCATCCAGGGTAAAGCCAGAGAGCATTTCAATTGTGAACTTGCTCAACTGAGGCTTCTTATGTCACATAGGGAGGGATTTTACACAAAATTTCTAGTCATGTCCCCACAAGCCTTGAAACAACCATAAAATTCAATGTGCTAATTAAGAGCTATGAGATTAAATAATAAAGAAAATGATATATCACTGAAAATCGATATTACTGCAAGCACTGCATGTGAGGGGACTGCAATTCATCACACAGAGCATGACTGCTTGCATATTGTCACTCTCTTTCTCATATATATTAAAATTAATATCCCTCATGAATTTTGATGGCTCTTTTCCATCTCCAGTTTGGAATATGCAATGCTTTTCCACTGACCACTTCCAAACTGGCTGTCGGGGCCCTGCAGATCACAGCACTGCTGCAGTGCTGCCCTGTTTTCCCCAGCTTCCCCCCCAAGGATGCTGCCCTAGGCACACTGCGGGATGGTCCTGGTGCCCTTGGGGACCACTGACCTTACTGCTACTGTGCTTGGGTTGTGGCCACTGCTCCTCTGACCAGGGCAAGCCAGGAGCTAAGTTGCCACTGCGCGGTTCCCTACATGATCTACCTGTTTTGCCTAAAGCTTCTCCCCAGATTGCTTGGGGGCATCTGCCCTGCAGTCTGTCATCACAGCCTGTACTTGCTGGGTAATTGTAGTGGTTTAATGGTTGCTGGAAGTTGTTTCTGAACAAATCCTGTACTTTTCTCCATTCAAACGCCATAGTAAATATTATCCCCCTTTCAAACCAAGGCTAGAAAAGGTGTTGGACCATAGGGCTTTGTGTGAGTAGGAGGCAGGTTGCTTCAGTACAAGGCAATGCCCCGGACTCCTCATCCCTCTCTGAGCACAAGATGCTCTGACAGAGCAGGGGTCCACCAGGCCTTGCAACCTGCAAGCTCAGGGTGGTCACCCTCTGTACTCTCTGGTGTATGACAGGATCCATCAGAAGGAGGGATGTAAGAGTTTTTAAAATGCACCCACAATATCTTTTTAATTGCCTCATTAAAAGCTTGAGCAGTGAGAGAATAGCATAGCACAAGTGATGCCAGGTTTACAGATGGAGGCTTGTCTGGACATAAGATGGAACAAGATGGGCCAGATGTACAGGAGTATATATTTTTGTCCTTCATTCTCACCAGAGGGATAGGTTTTGGTCATCAAAATCTTCAGATGTGGTTTCAACTGGCAAACCTGACAACCAGTTAAGCACCTGTCAGGCATTTCCTGCTACCAGTTCTGTCATCCTAAATGATGGAAAAGATCAGTTTTGAATGAGCTAGGAGAACAAAAGAAAACCTAGAGAACCAGTTCACAGCAGCACCTACCTGTAAATGGGCTTCCCAAAAGCTGTAGAGATCTAGGTCGAGGGTCGAGAGCAGATGAATTTGTGAAGGCACTGTCTTTCATACTTGAAAAGTCATGACAGACTGATGAATTCCCAGAGGAATCACAACCCCCAGGTTTCGAAAGGGGATCCTCTGAAGCATCTCCTCTAAAATTCTATTCACGATCCTCTTTAAGAGAAAGATGATATCTTTGAAGAAGGCAAGCAGGGCAAACTAGAAGCAGTGAAAGAGTAAGCTTTGCAATACTTCCCAGTGTTATGGAGTGACTGCTAGAGTATTGGAGTTTCCCTGCAAATTGACAGCCTAATTTATAAGCCCTTGTTTCTATTCGTTAGCTCTTGCAACTGCACAGTTTGATTCGGAGGGAGGGTGGCATAGTAAAGCATTTCTCTGTTCAGGACACTTCTTCAAGGCCTTAAGATAGCTTCATAAAATGCCCCTTATAAGAAGGGGACCGAAGTTGCAGTATCTTGATGAATGGAGTCACTCTGCTGTAGATCAGCTGTAGAAATGAGAAACACCATTCTTCAGAATTGAAAAGACAGAGACTTGAAGACTGTCTTAGAATACCTTGGAAGAAGCACAATAAAACCTCAAGCTTTCAAGTGCCTTAGGAAATCCTCCCATGAAACGTCATAGAATTTATAAATGTTGTTGATCTACTCACTTCTGCAAAGCCTTCTGCAAAGCTGACCTGTTGGTCAGATCTTAATATTAACTTCCTGCTGAGTTGCCTGTGGGGATTTTTGAATGGCCTGTTCTGCTAGGCCACTGAGAAAAGCATATGGCTTTCTTTTTTTGATAGTAGTATCATTTCTTTGAGTTAATGGAAATGCACTTCTATAAAAAAAATAGCAGCCACTGAATTGATTGCACTGGAGACGTACTACATTTGTGTTCCCATAACATGGCTGACAATTGCCTAAAGCAAATCTCTTCCTCCTCAAGCCATTGCTTTCTTTGCTTCACCATACCAGACAAAACTCACTAACCAGCAGGAGGAATTCTGGCAATATTGCCATCTGCATTGGGCCAAATATACTGAGCTCAGTGGAAGATAGCTCCCACTTGAAATGCTGATGAAGACAAGTGACAAGACACAATGAATTTACAAATTGGCTACATACTTCCAGGTCAGTCAGAGCATTCCTGTTGAGAGATGCCTTGCTGTCTCCTCTGTTGAACCTCAGTGGTGGATTTTCATATCAAAAGATTTAGAGTCCAGTGTTTTAATACTGGAACTCTTGTTACCTGCATTATTTCCTTGTTCCACAGTATTTTCTGTGGAAACTGATTTTTATTGTTGGATTTTGATCTTGTGGTTCAAAGATATTTGGACCAAGATTTTAAGTGCCTATCTGACAATTCTGTAACCTCTATTCAGAAATGATACCTGAGTTTGCGGGACACTAGTAAGCTCATGCTTTTCTTCTAAGAATTGAGATGTGTTTAAACTTGGGATCCATCTGGAGCTTCTTTGTTACTCTTTGATTTTCTCATCTCTCTCAAGCTGCATTTTTTTCCAGACTTCTTCTTTCTTTGGGGAAATACTCAGAGCCCTCTCAAATTCCTCAAAAGCAACTCTTCCATACTTTTCTTTCTGGTGTTTTAGTTCCTCACTTTTTGCAGTTGTACGTTCAATCCAAGCACGCAGCTGGGCTATCTCCTGCTTTTCCTTTTCCAGTGTTTCATGGATTTGCTGGTTTTTCTCTGCAATTGACATGTCCTTGTCTTTTTCAATTGAATTATTTTTATCACACAGCTGCATAATCAGCAGTTTAGTCTTCTCAGCTGCATGAGCCTCTGTGCAACAGGTATGAGGGTTGGTGGAGGTTCATGGCCAGTCAATGGATAAGGATGACGATCCATCTACATCAGAGGTGTTACCAGGATCAAAAAGACCTGCCCCTGGTATCTTTTGACCACCACCACCAGGAAGAAAAAATGAGTTATAGTTATAGGCAATTACCTTCTAAAGGGTACAAAGGATTCAGTGTGCTGGACAGAGCCTTCACTAAGGGAGGTTTTTTTGCCTTCCTAGGGCCTGCTTTATGGACATCACTAGGAAACTCCTTAGTCTGATATAGCCAGTGGATTGCTATCATTACTGGTCTTTCATGTGCATGAAAATGAAGCCACAGCATCTAGTCCAAGGATGATGATCAGGTCTTTAGGACATTGGGATAAGTATACTTAGAGCACAAGTTATTGTTTCCTCTATGCTTCCAGTTCTAGGCAGTGACATTGGAAGAAACAGATTAATTATTAATTTGGGGGTTTTTTTGATAGTAGGATGACCCACAGGCTTGCTGGCATCAGATTGGATTCACCTTTCCCAAAAGGGGAAGAGGGCCTTACTCAGGAGCTGGTGACTAGCTGACCTTTAAATGTACCTTCCAACTCAGTCTGTTCTAAGATTCTATGATTCTGTAACTTTTCAGTCTATCAGGTGAAGAAGAACCAGCACAAGTGGACAACTTCACAGGAGGAAGGACAAACAGAACTGTCATAAAGCAGTGTTGATGGTCTATACCCTTGAATGTGTTATTGAGGTGAGTCTGTGAAAATGCAGACCATTTCTGAGTTCTCTAAAAATTAATGCATAGGCCAGAACATAGATGTAAACAGAGGTAGGCCCTAGGTAACTTATCTGCCTCTCTCTGTTAGTCGTCAGTGCAGCTGTGGGGACGACTGTGACATGAACAAGTCTTTCAGACAGGCTATAGCCCACTTTGACACACTTGTCCCTTTCTCCCACTAATACTTTCTGGCACAGCACGTAGTTTTTTTCATCCTCCCGTCTCCTTGCCAAGCTGTTAAGAGAGACTGTGATGAAGATCCCTTCGTCGCTGCTTTCCTGGCTCCCAGTCTCAAAGGGACTTCAATGTGGAAGACAAACTGATGCTTGAGGTGTTGATTGCAGAAACACTGAAGCTCTTCTAGAAGTCACTGAAGCAGAAGAGCTGGCCCACCTGCAGGCAGATGAGGAATGGCCTCATGCAGAGTTACTGAGGCATAGTAAAAGCAAAATCATGGGAGGCAATCTGATCGGAAAGGGAGGAGGTACAAATCCCCAAAAGCAAAATAAGCCTGTATTATTGCTTCCCAGAAAAAAGATACAAGCATTTCCAGTTCCAGAGAGCAAGACCTGAAAGTCTGACTAGCCTGAAAAGGCCCTGTAGCATTTTTCATCCCTCAGAATAGCCCAGTGCCTACATGCTGAAATGTCCAGTAGGCCACAATGCCCCATCATAGGGCAGAAGTTTTGCTGGGTGTTCAGTCACCTGCTCAAGAGAACAAACCTGACAACATTTTCCTTTTTGACCTGATGCCATGAAAGACCTTATCCAGGTAAGGAGCTGGTTTTGTGCAACACTTAAATGAATACCTACAGTACTCTAAAGCAAGAAAGGAACTCTCCTGTCTTTTAAAACAGGAACTTCTGGGTATACACTTATACCTGTCAGGATTTTCAAATATTTAATACCTTTTATTCACAGTACCCAGGAAGAGTTAGAAGAATGGATTAGTCTTTTGTCTTCCAGATTCCTCAAATGTATGCATTTGTCCTTTTAATTTCTTGTATGGGATAGAAAAATGAGAGTGCTGAAACCTTTAGAGAGTTCTGGACCAACATCACCTTACCCCAAGGCTAACCATCTAACTTTATCTGAAATCCTTATGAGGCAATGGGTCACTAGATCTGTAAGTGCTAAGATAGCAGAGAGGAGCTCAGCTTTATCAGTTACAAGATGATTGATCTGCAGAATTACCAGAAAAAGAAAAAGGGGAATCCATTGCATTTTCTTGGGGCCTGGTGCTACACATGATTCCCTCTGTAACTTTAGACAAATCACTATTTTTTGTCTAAATTTTTTTATGTGAAAACAAATCAATAGAACGAAACCGAGATGTGACTTTTGAGACTTGGAAATATTTCAAATTCTTGGAATATGGTATGTCAGTTTAAACCATTACTTAGTGAAAAGAGTTTTAGGTCATGTCTTTACAAAAGACGTACCTAAGAAAGACAATGACTGTGGATCATCAGTCAAATGTTGACTTGAGGTTGGTTTTTTTGTTTGTTTCATTTTATTATCCTAGACAGAAGCAGTAAACTGCAAGGTTTTATGTTTGGGATTTTTCCTTTTCAATATATTTCTATGTATTTCCTGGATAACTTTGTTAGAAAGTATTGAATTTCTGTACTCATATATGTTATGACAATTTCTAACTGTCTTTGTAACAATGAGTACACAACATTGCATTTACCCATAAACCCTGACTAAGGAAAAATCCAGAGCCCATCAGAGAAGAATCCAAAGCAGGCAGGTCAGTTTTGATTAGCATGTCGCATGTACAGGATGTTGCATTGGTACTTACCTGATATGAAGGGAATGATATGCATATAAACAGCTTTTTGTAGAAGTGAGACCATTTCTAGTAATACTTTAGAAAGACAAGCTCCTGATTTGATTGCAGTGGTAAGTTTAAAAACCAAAACAGAAAGAGTGGTGCAGCACTGGGCCTTATCACCATAACCTTTCAGCAGAGAACAAGCGGGAGCAAAGAAGAAGGTGCAAAAGCGGGAACTTTTTGCCCTGTGGGGAATATAGTGATGGGCACTCTCTCTCCATGGACACTTCAGGGGTGTATCACACCCCACTTTCCCCCAGCCATTACCATTGCACTTGATCACAGAGCCTTGGGTTAGAGCACCTATCAGACAGAGTCAGTGCTACTAAGGATCTGTTAATTCCCTGAGGATGCCCGTAAGCAGCACTGTGTGCTGTGGCATGGGAGCTAGTGGATGGTTTGGAGACAATTTGAAGCCTTTGCTCTTGGGTTTGGACCAATTAATCCCTCTCAACCTACAGTTTCTCTGGGTCTTTGGCTATGGGCATGCACTGAGCCACAGATGCATGAGGGACTTTCCATTGCTCCAACAAAGAATTCAGAAATCCAGGTATAGAAACATCAATGCAAATCCTTCCAGGCCCCAGTACAGTCTGGAAGTAAGGTCTGCGTATGCACATCCCTGCAGGGGACAGAGGCAGGCGTTGACCACCCCAGAGAATTCCATTTCAAACAATCCTGCTGCCAATGACACCAACAACACCCCAGCTCCCAAAAATGTACATTAAATAGAAATTGCCAGCTTGTGTTTCCAGCAATATCAAAGGCAAGGAAGAAGTGCCTCTAGGTGGTGGTGAACACCTCTGTCACAATTCTTTTCTCATGGGCAATGGGGCTGCACCCCAGAAGTCAGCTTTTGCACTGGAGTTATCCCATGGGGATGATTTGGGAGGGAAAGTGAAGAGTAAAAATGGACAGCCTTTGACCTGCTGTTCATGTAGGAAACAGGCACAGTTCAGAGCACCTCCATAGCCAGGGCTCACTAAGGCATCCCTGCGGCAATGTTTTTCTGTACCTCTGTTAACCATGGACTCTTGGAGGACGATGAGGCAGGAATACCTCCAGAGTGCAGCTCCGTCACAAACTTCAGTCCTGGACATTCATGGGCAAACCAGGACCTAGAGAAAATTGTAAGTCTTGAGTACAAGCCTCCCCTACTCCTTTCTTCCTAGCCCCAACATTTTCTTCTACAGGAAGAGTGGCAGAACAGTCTGTTTCCAGTGCATATGTGTCCCAGCTCTGCAAATTACAGAAAGAG
>WEKY01007788.1:0-16887 GCA_013390045.1 Picathartes gymnocephalus
GGCCAACCAAGCAGGCCTGGCCCGGCCCCAGCAGCCCCACAGGCTCCCTGTTACCTGTTCAAAAGCCAGAAGCAAGAGAGAGATTGCCGGGCTTCTCCTTTCTTAAATGTGAACCACAGAGGCATATTCAGCTTCTTAAGTGGCCAAACAGAGTGGCCATCTTAGAACTAGCCAGCAAATTGGTTCTCCAGGCCTGAAGGAAGCAGTCAAGTTCCTTACAGGTAAAAAATCAGTTTTCAACCCACAACAACATTGGTCTTAAAAACACTATTTTTGGCCAGAAAACTGGCCTTTTTTAGGCAAGATGTAGAGACCAGATGTACAGTCTGGGCTAGCTCACTGCTCTAACAATGCAAGTGGAAGATTTACAATGTAAGGATATGGAGGCCTGGGTCAGGACTGGAAAGGATACTCTATCCACAACCTAACGTGGAATTTGGAAAATTGGGACACGAGTTCCGCTTCCACATATGTGAACATGAGTTTGTGGCAAGTGAGAAGCTGCACTTGCTTTATCTGTCACTCATTTTTAAAGGAACATTTTATAAACCACAGTAAACCCTGCATTACATTATGTAAAACATTTTCTGGTGTTTCTGAATCCAAATTAATGATTCTTAGAAGAACCATTATCCCACAGCTACAGAGTCTTTGACATTCCTTATGAATCCCCTCACAGAAGATTCAAACCCTGCCAAAGACCCCCTTCTTTTCAAATGTGTACAGGCAGGGTCAACTGCAGCTCTCCTCTGAAAATTCAGAATAAAAATCCACCACTGCAATATCACCTCGAGAGCCCAGAGAGGGAGCAATTTATCACAATAAAACGAAGTGTGTACTTTAAACATCTGTAAGTAGTAACCAAGGAAAAAGTCTAAGATCAAGAGATTCAAAAAAATACAGCAAAATATGATCAAAATTAACCCATTTACGTAGATTTTTACTACCAACTTGGAGTGTAATGACATGCTTAGGTATCACCAAACAGAAAGCACTAAAGCTTTTCAAATCCAAAGAGAAGAGAATAGAAAAATCTGATTGCAACTTACCTTGTAGTTCTGATGGGACTCAAAGTTGGACAGGGGGGTGTTGCATGCAGTTGAAAAAGGCATGACCTTAACCCCTCTATACACCAGTCCTTTGTCATAGAGCTGCTTGAAAACCCACCTGGAAGTACACAAGGAATAAGGAATAATTTGGTGTTTCACATTTAGTAAATAAACTGCAAAACAGAGCTTCTGGTCTAGCTAGAGTTTCTTTCTGAATGACACCTTTTTTTAAAAAATCCAACATGAACTAAAGGCAATATTTGCATGTCAAAAACCAAAGAGATAATTGATTGCAATTGCATTTCTGGCAGATTTTTAGGTTTAGCTGGATCTAGCAGCTTGGTATTCCATGCACTGGCTGCATAGTACATAGATTAATCAGCAATATGGATTTGTGTTCCATCTAAATACCTTCTCAGATTTCCTGAATACAAAGATCATCTGAAATCTGAACAATTAACAAGGCTGAAATCAGTCATAATTTAGAGAAGAGACAAGTAGTGACATGGCTGCTCACTTCTCACAGGATCTTAAGCTCCTGCTGCAGCAACCAGTGCTACAGGAGAGACAAAGAGACAAGTCAGAGCCACCTGCAACCCAGCCCAAGTAAATCCTGACAATCTAAGAGCATTTTCCACAGGAGGGCAACAGTTACCCACAAAAAATAACTCAGTTTTATGGTGCTGCAATTTAATGTTCTCCTTTGAACCCAGATCCTCCCCAAGATCACAGTCTCACACCAACTTTAACTCTGCTTAGGAAATCATCAGTACAGCCTGTAACATAGCTGGATCCTTATGTTTTCTTGAAATAATCAAGACAGCACTTGATATTACAAATGACAAATTGAGTCAATGCTCAAGATGAACGGATGCTGGAAGAGAAACACTTCACACAGCAACTCAAGGTGTCTCTGTGATGGATAAGCCCTCAATACTCCAGGGTTTCCTCAAGGATCATCAACATTTATCAGCTTCTCATATCTTGCTGACTTGCACACTCAGTGGCACAGCCTGCAGGCTGTAAGGCAGGAGAGGGCAAGCCTTAAATAATCCTGCCAACTTCAACTCACAAACCAGAGCTGCTGCAGAACCTCATCATTTCGGATTTCACAGAAAAACTGTTAAACTCTGCTGACTTTAAAAGCTCCTTTATTCAAACTATGTTTTCAAACCATCCTTTTCTGGGTCCCTCTACAGATAAACAGCTCATTGCTAAGCACCCAACCCCATCCTGGCAAGCAGCACTTTTTTTTTGCAGGCTGTCATTTTGTGCTTGAGAATCTGGACCTGTATTGCAGTCAGTGTCTTGTCTTCTATGCTTGAAATTATCATCTTCAATACAAAACAGAAGCAGTCTATTGCACTGATTTTATCTGTAGCCCAAAATAAAATATCAAAAGACATGCCCTAGCTTGCTGACATGGAAGTCCTATGGTGCCTTAATCAGAAAAACTATTACAATGCAGATTAGGCAGCTGGAGAAAATACAGAATGTCACATGGAAAAGATGTGCACTCCACTCAGATTCATCCACGGGCCTCCAGTAAAAGTCCAAAACTCTCCTATGAGTGGTCACTGACACCTGAAAAATTACAGCATCTGAAGTCTGAGATGGAAAACGCCTCAGAGACCCTCAGCAGCATCAAGTTCTGCCACAGAGGAGCCAAAGCCAGGAGTGTCTCAGAGCTGTGCACTCCTACAAAGGTGCCTTACCTTACTCACAACTCCAAAGAAACCTTGTCCAACCAAGAAATGTCTCCCACAGGCAAGATGTGGCTGCCTGACCCCCAACCCAAACCTGAAACATAGCAGGAAATGCTTCTATTTTACAACAGGTATTAAGTTTGTCAGCTTAAACTTGTATAAATCTAGATCAGTTTTTTTATAAAAATGATCCCTGAATATAGTTTCAGCAGCTCTCAGCACATAAATTTGAGCTGGCTAACTGCACAAGTTTTTGTGGGAGTTAAAATAACTTTAAATGTATGCTTACCCCTCAGAGCATAATTAATGCAGCCTGTGACAAGTGACAGCATTCCTACTGAAGGTGTTGTATTTGCCTTTCACAAACAGTAACTAAAATACCTATAGAAAAAGGTTCCACTTTACTTTCTACAGAACACTGCCTACTAACAGCACACAAAAACTACTCAGAGAAACACTGAATATTTAATTCAGCTGTAAATATAACTGTAAACTCAGGGAGCTGCTTGGCAAAGGTGAGCTCTACAAGGAGCTGCCAAGCTCCCAGTCCAGGCCGGCATCTCCCTCCTGTGGCAATCCCATCCCACTGCACACCCTGGGCTCCAGCTGTACACTGCAGAGCAGGGATGCAATTCCACACCACATCCCTCCCCTGAGCTCCTCACAGGCCACAGCGGGCGCTCCATCCAGACTTTAACACAGCCTGTACCCTCACACAGCCATTCCAATGGAATAAATAGAATTATAATTGAGTCAAGACTGCTGTTTGATGCCACAGCCCTTATTAGCACTACAAAAGTTCTTTCATTATCTCAAAAAGCACCTAAATGGTTTCCCTAACAAAAAAGCTTCTGGGAGCTGCTGGTGTATGGCCACCAGAGCTGCAGAGATGATTCCCAAAGAGCTCCCTGCAGCAGAGCCCACCTGAAACACAGCACCTGCCAAAGATGAGCCTGGTTCTAACAGTAAGAGTCACTTACAGGTGGAGATCATGTGTTGCTTAAAAAGTCATCACAATATTTTAGAAAATAACCTCACAAAACATGGTTTAACCTTTATGTTTGAAAAATACTCACACTCTGCAAGAAAGAGGGCTCAGGTTTGTAAGCCAAAATTGAAACTGCAGTGCTTCCTGAAAAAAAAATAATAATCTAAGGAAACCACAGAGCTCCCTTCTAGTGACAAACAAAATATTTACTCAGAGAAGTGAGAAATCAAACCCTGTTGCTCTAATTCTGCAACATGATTTCTCCTCAAATATAAATAAATTTAGTTGCATCCTCTTGACTGTGGGAGCAGCACTCAGATCTTTACTGAAGAACAATGCAGTTTGGGAAAAGGTGAAATTCAAGATGCCTATTTCAGCTTCTTGTTAAAAGAAAATCGGATCCCTAAAAGTGCAAGGAATATTTAACTTCCAAAGTTATACCAGTTTGTTGTTCCTGAAGTGTCATGAGGGGATGACACAGCTGGTTTGAGCCCTGTCAATAACAAAGCCTTGCCCACTCCACAACTCCAAAAACACCGGAACCTTGCTGCAGTATTTGTTCATCCAAGTCACATACACAGCACACAAACACCACACAGATATAATCAAACACCTGCAAAGGCAGGTTTTGCTTCCAAAAGATACTGAATCAGTCAATGCAGCACTCTGAACACCCCTGGCACCCCACACAAAATCTAACATCTCTCACTATGCCCAGCAGATGTAAAAGCAAAAGCAAGCTGCACTTCTCAAACACGTACATCCAGTTCACACAAAGAGAAGGATTTGATCTTGGAGCTTCCCAAGTTCTTAATGCCATTCCTATGGGGGATCAAGGAGCTCTGTTTGCAATGATCAGGATCTAGGGGTTTTCTAAGGGTTTGAAAACTTCAACATTTCCAAAAAACTACATCAGAACTAATGCTGAGATTTATTTTCAAACACAAATAAAGTGCTTTCCCCCCATTTTTTATCTTTTAATTAAAAACAGCAGGAACTGTAAACAGTTCTGTGGGCATTAGGACAGCAAGATCTAGAGGTCTACGATTTCAACATATCCATGGTACTTTAGGTAAATGAACAAAATTATTTCTGTGTGCCCTCACATCAGTTCGTATCAAGATAAAATTACAATTTTATAGCCTCTGTAGATCTATCAAACAAATCCAGACACAAACACCATGGTATCGAAGAAGCCCTGTCATTTAA
The DNA here is from genome assembly GCA_013390045.1 of Picathartes gymnocephalus. Taxonomy (NCBI): domain Eukaryota; kingdom Metazoa; phylum Chordata; class Aves; order Passeriformes; family Picathartidae; genus Picathartes; species Picathartes gymnocephalus. The sequence continues at coordinate 4,953 of WEKY01007788.1, forward strand.
AAGTTCAGCTAACACTGCATCCTAACAGCACTATGGGAAACCCAGCTTCTGAGGAAAAGATTTTCCTGGGACTTATAAACAACACTTGAAAGACAAGATAAAATCAAAAAGAAAGCAACAATCAAAAACAGATGCTTACGGACAAAAAAAAAAAATCAGAAAAAAGAACTCAAAAAACACTGAATAATAAAAGCATAAACCTAAGTGGAACATGAATTCCAATAATAAACACAACCTATCTCTAGAACAGTATTTTGGAAAGACAGCTCCTTAAGAAAGTCAGGAAAAGTATTTATTGTTCCAGGGCCTAGGAATTGTTGAATACAGAAGTTGTCAAATTCTATGTTCAACTACCACTGAAAGCTTTAAAATCCTGGCATGCAGAGATCATCCTGCTCCAAGCTATTATCTTTGGATCAGTGTGTTTGTTGAGAGATTCTGGATCAAGCCAGAAATGCAAAATACATGTATAACGGAAAATCTGAATATATAAAATGGATGGCAGACTTATCCCAAAGATCATCCATGCAAGTGCAGTGTACTCCTCCTTCAAAATACAGGTAAGGAGATACAACAAGGACTGGAACGGTGAGAAGGTAACAACAAGGGGACTAGAGAACCTAATGCACAAAAGAAATACAAGAATGAGGGAAAAAATACAGGTAGTTCATAGAAAAATGGACAAACCAGATTTCTTCTGACCAGTATCTCTCTAGAGAATCATTATTCATGGAATACACAGAATGCAGTAGTGATTTCTATTAGGAGCAACCTATTTCTGGAAACCTATGAGGAGGATTCCTATTCAGAGATCTGTTGTCCTGAGATCATTCTGGTTTAGTGCTGAGTGCTGGGCCTGTCTCAGGGCAGGTGGAGTGTGAGCCCAGCACTCCCGGGCACCTCCTCCCAGAGCTCTGTCGCCAAGGGGAGCTCAGGACCGTCTCTAACACGGCATCGGGCTCAGCCCGCAGTTGCGCACTTGGGCACTAGATGGTGACAGCAATCTGCTCCAACAACCGAGGAGCCGGCGGAGAGGCCAAGCCCTGGCATCACCCGGGAACAGCAGAGCTCTCTCCTCACCCCAGCATTGCACCGGCTGTGTCCCCAGAGACCAGGGAGAGCTGGCTCCAGGGGCAAACTCACATCCAGCCCACACCCATGCAACAAGCCCGCCGTGAAGATTTATAGTTATTCCAACTCCCAGGAGAAAGGTGGTTCCTTTCAGACCACCTCAGTAAGAAGTTTAAGCCCCCACCAAACTCCTCCCCATTTCACTGGATGTGTCTCGTGACTGTACAAAAAAAACCAAACATATTTCATGTTTGTGCCATGCCAGCTCAGGAACATCACTCTCACTGCACTGTTCCAGTGAAGGATATTTTTTTAATTGAGATCCAAGCTTGTTGCAGGACAAATTCTACAGAATTAGAACTTAAAAGTTCTATTTAAGTGATTTAATATGTGCAGAGTTGACTGTATCTTAACATGTGAAACCAGTGCAGTATCACCTCTGACACCAACCTTCAATCCTCCCCTGAAAAATTCTGCCAGGATACCACAATTCTACCAATGAATGTTTTGTTGTTAAGTCAAAATTTAGCAGGCTGAAAATTCAGTTTAGTCAGTCATCATATGACATAGCATCAAAATGCCAACAAAGTAGTCATTTCAACCAGAACAATTATAAAAGATGAAAATGAAATGCTCTCCAGCATTCTGAGCTTATTAACACTGTTTTGTAGAGATACTGTGCAACAGATGTATTTGGTGTCCGAGTCCTGAATACTTCAAATCTAAATAATTTGGATCAAATCAGCCACCACTGAAAACAATATTTATCACAAGTATTAGATTGTCTCACTGAACTCAACAGAAACATGGAAGAAAACTCCACATGTCACAAAGAAATTCCAGTTGCGAGCACTCCAGAGCTGCAGGAAGACCTAGACCAGAAAAAAAATAACCTAAACAGACTAGTTTAGCTGATTATACGACTAAAGACAAACTCCTTCCCATATTTTAACCACAAAACCTACAGTTACCATGCCCATTACCATTTTCATAATCAGGGTATTTTTTTTCTGGGCCTAAAATCAGCATTGTACTCCCACAGACAGAACAACAAGAAGGTAAAACCACTGGACAGGCCAATGCAGAAGTTAATCTGCAGTTTCTCTTTCGTACATAGCTGGACACTAAAGTTTAAAATTTTTAAAGAATTTCAAAAGGAGCTCATAAAAAATTGAATCAATTGTGAGAGCAACATGCTAGAACCTACAGCTCAAATTAACACGATGGACATGAAAAGTAACTTCAGTAACCTTGTGGTTCTAATGATTGCCTGGGTAACCATCCAATTTATTTAGTTTTTATGAAATTGTGCATTACCCTGTCAAAAGTACCACTCTAACTGCAGTGACGGGCTCTCCTTAAGCACCATCTCCCTCAGACCTGAGACAGTCCTAGGAGACTTTCCAAAAAAACCCCAGTTTTTAAAAACAGAAAATGTGTTTCATTACATGATTTAACAGAAACTTAACAGTATCAGGAAGCAAAAAAAGTACAAAATTAAGAGGCTGTCTGCCTGCATACTTCCTAAAATCTCACTGAGTTTTCAGATCCAAAATTTATATTTTAAAGTTTGAATTAAAGCAACCATTAGAGGAGGTGATCTCTTTAACACAGGTGAAAGACCAGAAACTGCCTTTTAAAGAGGTGGTGGGGAAAACAAACTACCAAAAAAAGGCTTGGGCTGCTGAGAGAGACCCTGCAGCTAGCTCAAGGCAGGTTTGGTTTTTAGGCTGCCAGTTAAACAGGATTTGAGGTGCCACTAAGTATTTTTGTAATTTACAAAATGAAGGTTTCTTGTCAGTTTTGGCTTTATAATTACACAGGGTTTCTTCCGCTGAGTGAGTTAAACATCTGCTGCCTTCCCACCATCTTTCCAATGCTCACTGAAATCTAACTGGGACTTAAGCCCTCTCCAGGGGCTTCAGAGGCATCTAAAAGGTCTGTCAATCCATCATCATAACTTTATGAAACTAACTATACAAGCTGAATAGTAAAACTAATATTAATGAACACTCAATAATACTTTAATATGCACATAATTTGCTTTTCAATGGCTTTTTTGCCAGCATATACTCTGCTAAACCTCTCCCTGCAATTCACCTTGTCATTCTATCACCCAAAAGACCAAAACCTGCCATTTCTTCACAGTGTTAAACCAATCTGATTATCCCTAACCTGTAAGGTTGTCTTGTCTTTTGAAATCCCAACAGGCACCCTAAATAGATTGCCGAAACACCCAAACTTTATTAAGCTCTGCACCAGGAGTCCAAGACAGTTGGCAAATTGTGCTGCCAAGAAAAAGATAACAGCAGATTCAGAGCCTCTTAAATTCAGGCTTGAAGAAGAGGTTTGGAGCTAAAGTGTGCTTGGACAGTTTGCCCATTTACAGTGTGAAGAACATCAAGAATGTAGAGACAGAATGTAATTTCCAACACCAACCAAGGAACACATTAATAGACATTCAGAACTGTTTTTAAGCTGACATGGGTCAGTAAGATTTCAGGGCTCACTAAAGGCAGCATTGGTGCAGTTTATTTGGCCAAGCCCTTCTGTCCTGAAGAAGGAAAAAAATGGGACAATTAATTCCATCACTGGGACATCAAGAGATTTCACTTTAAAACATCTGCCTGATGTTTTATCTGCATTTGGCATTTTCAGAACAGTGCTAGTGATACATGGGCCAACACATGTTTGCAATGACTAAAGCCTTTTTCAATTTCAAATCCATAAAGCAATGCATGTTCACTTACCACACAGACTCCATGAACTCGGGGTAAAGAGTTTTATAGTCATTTTCAAAGTCAATCCAGCGTCCTAATCTAGTAACACTGAACTGTAAAGACACAAACACAAAGATTGAAAGACACCTTAACAATGCATCATCATGATACATTACCAATATTTATTCTGTAAAATAAAAATCAGCTGGGTTTTTAAGTGCAGTGTTTGTCCTGTATCAATGAAGCACATCTATAAAATATTTTAGCCTGATAATAGCTCCAAACAGTGTACTTAAACAGGCAAAAATAAGGAAGGAATGAAACCATGAGCATGGTTATTTAGAACCAAGGTCACACAACAGGCAAATGTGTTCAACACAGCAGAAATGGTTCATCACTTGGATCATTCATCAGATAGAAATGGTGGATCACTCAAGGTTCAGCCAAGGTTCAAATGCCTAAAATTTGCTTTTCATTACAGTGGTCTCATTTCTATTTTTACGACTACTTGTTGCAGAGACAGTGAAAACCAAGAAGCCATAGTCTATCAGCTTTCAGTTACGTGAAAACATGATGTAACTTGAAGACACAGAAATGTATATGAAAGAAACGGGTATGTGACAAGTTATCAAACTATTCTGAGACCAACTGCCTTCTCTGGCTTCCCAAAGCCATGAGAGGGCTGCCAAAACCCCAGGAGTGACAGGTGCCAGCCCCTGTCCCGGGACAGATCATGGTCACATCCAGACATTAATGAGGAATGAGCCAGCTGTGGGATTCACTGGGACAAGTGGGATTTCAGAGCCATCCAAACCCCCAGCTCTGCAGACAGCCAAGCCAGGGACACCTCTCCTGACACTGCTGGACACAGCCCACACTGAATGTCAAACCAACGAAGTGAAGTCAAAGTACATTCATTCTCTCACCTCTACATTTTCACACAACACCTAAGCTCCTGACATGGATCAGTTTTCATCCTGACCTTTAAGCCACTCTTGACATTCCACTAGTAAGATCCATAGCCTAGGACTGATTAGCAGAAGGATCCACAAAGTTGGAGAATTATATCTGGTCTCAGCATTGGAAGATCTCACACAGCCAAGGAATCTTTTATATTTTTTCATAAGGCTCAAATATAACCACTCCAGGCAGAAAATAAACACTCTATCTAACAGCAATGTTGGTAATTCCTCTCCTAGCACTCTTCCAAAATATTTGAATTTATTACAAGTCAAAAGATATTTAAACAATATAATAATCTTCTTATTTTTATCATCTAAAATACACACATACACGCACAAGTTTATGAACAAAACAAAATACAAAATCCATTCACCACCCATAAGATTAAGTGCTTGGACTAACCAGCACTGCAAAAACACCACGTCCTGAAGCACAGCAAGCTAAAACGAATGGAAAATGAAACACGAATGTTCTGGGTTTGGTTGGCATAGAGTTAATTTTCTTCTTCATAGCTGGTACAGCGCTGTGATCTGGATTTAGGATGGGAATAATGTTGTTAACCCACTGCTGGCTCAGGTGCTGCTGAGTAGTGTTGACCCAAGCAAGGAGCTCTCAGTTTCCCAGGCTGTGCGAGGAGCTGCACAGGGAACTGGGTGGGAGGACAGCCAGGACAGCTGATCCAAAGTGGCCAAAGGGACATTCCATAGCACAGGACATCATGCCCAGCAGAGAAACTGGGGGAACTGGGCCAGGAGCTGGGAATCACTGTGCAGAGACAGGCTAGGAATCACTCAGCAACCAGACTGGGCATCACTTGTTTTTCCTGGCTTTTATTCCTCGCTCTCTCTCCTCTTTTACTACTATTATTACTATCATTGCCATTATTATAATATTTTATTTTGTTTCAATTAAACTGTTCTTATCTCCACTGACTGGTTCTTGGCTGCCAGCTGGGGTTAAACTACCACAACAAACCAGAACAAATCTTGCTACTTTTATTTCTAAACACAACAAAGAATTATTGATTACAAGTTTGCAATACAACATTTCGGAGTGTAGATGAAGGAGTATACATCTGAAAAAAACAGTCTGTTTTTCATCCAGCCACTCACTGAGGTTAGGCCACAGCTGCTCTACCCAAGGCAGCTCTGGTTTCTTCAGACACTGGCCATAACTTCAAAATGCTCCCAAGGGCAAGAGGCAAGTGATACTCAAATAAGAAATTGCTATTTCCATGAAAAGAAATACTGCAGGACTAGAGAATATGCAGAGGAGTGTGATGAAGTAGAAGAGCTTTTACACAAGGAAAAATTAAAATAATTAGGACTGTTCTGCCTAAGAAAAATTATTATTAAGATAAAGTTTTATTGGAAATCATTTTACAGAACTACCATTCTCAAACCCTCACACACCAACATTCTCCCTGTATTGCTGGGATGCAAAGCTGACACCAACACTCTCCGGGAAGACTGAGAGTTTACCCACACCTCTTGTGACAAAACCAGATGTGAGAATTTCTGTTCTTCCAAAAATACAAGGTACTGCTTTGCACTCTAGCAATGAAAAGACTGTGGGAAAAAATGGCTCCATTTAAAAACCAAAGACAGATCTTTCAAATTTCTATACAAGAGAAGACACAAAGAAAGAGACAATGCTCAACATATCTACTATTTCTTCAGTGTAACTCAGACACTTGGAGCTCCAGGTAACCTGTAAGTAACCTTCTCTTGACAGCACAGCAGTCTCTGTTACAAGCCACAATGGTGCTCTTTTTGTTCTCCCTGCAGGATCACAGGGGAGAAACACAGGAGCTTGAAGACATGAAATTTATGCACATAACCAGACAAAAGGATGAAGTTCACCCTACCTGAAACACTTCTGAAATACACTTAGAAATACTCAGCAGAACATGGACTGAGCCTTCACTCACCTCCCACTCCTTGGCGTATCTCATCACAATCCCTCTGCACTCTTTGTTGTAAGCTTCAATCCCCATCTTTGCCACATCCTCTGGCCCTTTAATGCCTAAAGTCTTGTCAATCTCATATTCCTGGGAGCATGGAAAACAACCAAATAAAACATCCTGTTATCAAAAGCTTTCAGGATTTCCCTGGATAGTTTGTTTGTGTCCTATGCATTCTAATGAGGCCCAGGGGCCTCCTTTAACCTTTTGAGATTGCATGAGAGCTGCACCTGAGCTAGACAGGGATTTCAAAGGCTCATCCTGGCATGACTGTTTCTTTAGCATCTTCAGAAAAATAAACAAAAAAACAGTTTCTGAAATATGTACCAAATAAATGCAGGTTCACAGCAATGAACAGAGTGGACCAGTAGGAAGCTCCTGAACTCACCACACACAAAAGCCAGAGAAACACACTGGACACAAGAGCCAGAAAAACACACTGGACAAGGAGTTTCCATTTCTCTTTTAGCAACGATGTCAGGTATAAAAGCAACAGAAGCATGAGTGATAACCAGGGAACAACAGGGAAAGAAGAACCAACACAAGTATCTGCAGGTAAATTCATGACACATACCACAGGTAAGCCGTGGCAATCCCAGCCAAACCTTCTGTCAACATGGAAACCACTCTGATGAGCAAATCTGGTCACAATGTCTTTGATGGTTCCTGCAAGGATATGGCCATAGTGGGGGAGCCCCGTGGCAAACGGGGGACCATCGTAGAAGTTAAACCTACAACATAAAACATTCCTCATTAAAGCAAAAACTGAGCAGCAGGTCTTCAGACAGGGTGACTCTATCTGTATGCTTATATTACTAGAAAAATATCCATTCCTTCCTCTTTCATGATCAGTCAGCCCAGGTGCCATGCTGGCAGTGGGACTGAAGGGAACATTCCAACTTGTTCAGTTCCTACCATTGCCAGTTCTACCAGGATTCCCATGGAACACCCCAGCATGGTGCTCCACAGCTCCACAATGGGAAGAGTTCTTTGCTTACCTCCCCATTTCTCTTACAAACCCACCAGGCAGGAAATTACAGGTTTATTACAACTGTTTGAACACTGCTGATTGTTCACCAAGTGAAATATAAAGGGACAGCATGAGCCAGGCCTGCTGCTGGCAAAGGGAGCAGCTGCTGTTTACAGAACCAAGGAAAAACAAAGAGTAATTACAGCCAAGCCAATCCTGCACTGCCACACAGTTGCTACAGCTTTTCAGCTTCTTACCTAGGTCTCTTCTTTGATTGCTTTAGGCATTCCTTGAAACAATTAAGATTTTTCCAGAGCGTCAATATCTTCTCTTCCTCACTTGGAAAATTTATGTTTTCTGGAACTTGTTGAACCATGCTTTCCCAACAAGGATCAAGTAGAGAAAAATATATATTGAACAAAAGTGAGAAAAAAGTAACTCCACAAATACAATTTATGTCTTATAAATCCAAATCATCAATCCAAAGCTTGGTTTTACAAAGAGCCTGATTCACTGCAGGCTTGGAAGCAAGCACTCTATTCTAAAAAAAGCCTAATTCTGACAGACTGGCACCAAAGTTTTGGAACAGGAAAAGGATTCTCCATTCATTCAACTACAGTTGTTCCCTTTTTTATTATGTTTTTATTTCTGTTTCCTAGAAAAAAGGGCAGTCAAAGGGCAAATTATTTTTTGGTTACAGGTTTGGGGTTTTTTCTTCAGGAAAAGTTTCCAAGTTCAAATTGACCCTTCAGCACCAGTGTGTACCAGAGATTTTCACTTTAAACTACTGAAGGGGCTCCTTTTCACTGTACATTTATTCACACCGTTTAGATGCTTAAAAGAGTATTTCCGATCAGGCTATGCCAGCATTCTCAGACACCCCTAAAAGCAGCCAGACTGCAGAGAGCACAGCTGAAAACCACTGCAAAGATGAACATAAGTTTTATAAGTACATTAAAACAAAGCCACAACAGGCTACTTCCTTGCTGTACAAGCAACACAGGGAAGAGGAATTCTCAACATAATTAGGAACACACAACAGAGTTGCCTGGTTCCAGACCTGCAATGAGACAGAAAGGGGTCAGATTTCAATAAAATGCCACAGCAAGAACTAAACAAAGCTCTGGAGAATAAGGGTGTTTAAGATAGAGCTCTCTAACAGGAGAAAACTGGTTATGAAGGTTGTCATAGATGATGCTGCTGAATAAAAGGGTTCTCCCACCTCTCACTTTAGTGTTGCTGCTCCTGAGCACTTACACCAGAAGTAGCAACTGCAGCCTTGAGCTTCACTCAGCATCACAGAATTACAAGTAATGGCACAAAGCCCAAGTCTTGCTCAGGTTTGTAAATACTAACCATAAAGCAGCAACAAAGGCAAATGCATGAAAACAATTCTTCCAGTTAGAGCTGAAGTTCCAAAAAAAATGGAACCCAGAACATCACAGAAACTGCCAGCTGAAGGCTTGAACCCCTCTGAAAAAATGTGCCAATTCCACCACTCATACTTTTTGTATTCGTGACAAATCACTCTCTCCACTAATAAACCCAAATTATCATTTATCATTATCATATTATTGTAATTGAGAATCTCACAGTCTGATGCACAGGCAACACAGCATTTGGAAGCGAAATCAGAGGCTGACAAGGAACACATGGACACAGCCTGGATATATTTCAGAAAGGTAATAACCAGCCTGAGCACAGTGAGTTACTCTATACACAACTTGTGAAGCACTGATTAGGTTGTGTCGTTTCTCAGTGATTTGATCACAGAGACAATAGAAATGATAAAAGAATTCAGCCTTAAAGCTTTCATCTCCCACAAGCCAGCTGACCTGAGGACTAAGGATCTGCATGTTCTACTAAGCTCAAGCTCAGCCCTCCCCAATTAGTGATACCTGCAAAGTGTTTGGAGGCTGGCCCAGCTGTCAGGTCTGTGTAACTGAACAAATCAGAGAAGGGCTGGGGCTTTGGGGTGTGCCTGTGACCGGGCTGTGGAGGCTGCTCACAGATCACAGACTCCCTGCGTAAATCACAGCATCACTGTGGGCCCCTTCTCCCAGCTGAAGCACTGCATGGGCAGAGCAGTGTCCAGTAACCACAGGGCACAAATCCATCCACACTCTCAGCAATATCAGGACTTCATTGCATCAGAAGCAGAGGGGGAATAAAATACTGTTGGGAATTAATATGCACCATCACGACCAGTTATTTTTTTCCCAAGTTACAAACCAGAATTTTAAGCAGACTGACTTAAAAAGCACATTGAAAATCTCGTCATGGCTCAGCTAAGCAAAAAAGCCAAGACCTAACAATAAATTTACAGACAGAGGTATGAATACCTCTACAGCACAAAAAAAACCTCATTATAAGCAATCTAAGTATTATCAGAAAATAATCAAGGACAACTCATTACTTTGAACACAGAGCAAAAACATCACAAACCATGTTACAGAAATTGTTATACAAACACATCTAATAAAACCACACTTTTAGACAACACTTCACATTTACAGAGATCAGTAAACACAAGGAGGGTTCTCTACTTATTTTCTGCTGACAAAAAAGTGTTGAAGTTTAAGGCAATGCACCATTAAGCAAGTTTTTATTAAGTTCGCTCACTTTTCTAGAGGATAACAACATTCACTAGGAAAGGTGTCCGAGTTTGGAGATTGTACTACAGCAGTCTGAGACTTATGCTGGGCTTCTTATCTACAAGAAAAAAATAAACATACATTAAAACCATAAAAGCAGGTTAAAGTGTGCTTTTTTAAAGATTAAGGTTTGTTTTTCAAAAATCAGTAAAAATTCAATTAAAACACCACTATGAATGAAGCAAACCCATATTTCAGAAATACTATTGTATACTTTACCTATATCAGATATATGATTAAAACAAAGTGGATTTCAAGATATTAATAATTTTGTTGACTGAGAAATTGTACATATAAAGACAAAGGATGAACCAAAGGTGTACAAAAGGTCTCCTGATTTCCGGGGGTTTATGATCAGTCTTTTTCCAGTCACCTTCTCCCACAAACTATTCTGTAAAAGAGACCAAAGCTCCCTCCAAAGACAAGGAGCCTCCTTTCTCCACCTACAGCTGCCTTCTCCAAACTTAAACTATGCTCTGTTTTCCATACACACCTGGCACCCCATTTCTGCCTTTTTAGGTACTGTTCTGGGGTAACATCAATCTAAACTGTTTACCTAATAATCAGAATTCTCCATTTCTAGAAGGGATGGAAACAAGCAAGTTTAAAACAAAAGGAAGGATGGATGGGAACAGAATGCTAAACTACAGAACAAACGTTGCTTCTGAAAATCTTGTGCTAGTGTCTAGTACAGGGAATAAAACTGCAAAACTAGGCCAGCTGACCCCCTCCAAGGTTTTCCTTTAATGCCGAAAAGCCAATTAAAACATTGCTAAAGCAACAAGCACACTCGTTAATTAATGTTGTCTTTAGATACAAGCACTTCATGCTATGCAAGAACCCAGTTTTACACTGTACCTCGTGATGGCTCAAGAAATTTTTGTTGTCATCATACTACCTGGATTAAAAATGTGACATATCATTGTGAGCAAAAAAAAGAAATCTAGGTTATCTTGAAATAACTTTGAACTATGTATTTTTTAAAAAACCTCAGAAACCAGTGTCAGCTGAGTACAGAACACTGCTTTTATGTGACAACTAAATTCTACAACCTGACAGCTGCTTTCTAAGCATGTCACCACCAAACCGAATAAAAATGCTTTCTGCAGTTTCGAAAAGGCTCCTGGAATGTGGGAGCCAAAGTTTGCTGGAGATATCGAAGTCATCGCAGCTGCAGCAATAAAAAGGGTGCATTCATCAAGCCCTCCCCCCCCATTAAAAGGATGCTGAAGAGAATGCTTAAAACATATTACACATCGTAAGGGGCCTTAAGTTCTTTATACAGATAGCTAATGAAATCAGGACTTGCTAAGTATTAAGCCCTGCAAAAAGGCATCTGGCTAACCTTTAATAAGTACCTGCTATAATTAACCCCAAAATTGCCGAAAAAGCAAGGAATCTGTACAGCACCCAAGGAGTGAAACACACATGAACGTGACGTTGTACACACAGAACACGAGCTAATAACGTCAAACCCCGCAGGGGAGCTGCCCCCGGCCGGACCCCGTTACGACGGCGACAGCACAGGCACCTGCCGGGCCACGAGCCGCCGCTTTCACGGGACACCCTAAAGGTGCGCCCGGCACCGGCTCCC
>WEKY01007788.1:29218-44829 GCA_013390045.1 Picathartes gymnocephalus
TTCAGGGCTCTTTTAAGGGAAAACTGCCTAAATGTATGCTATTGTAGGGGTACAAATCCAGCCTTAAAAAGTTGAAACAAGCCTTCTCACTAGCGATCAGAAGGGATTCCTCATATCTCTGTTTCCTGGAAATCATTTGTGTTCACATTACTCCATTTGCTTTAGAATCCTCCTGCTCCAGCCTTCTCCTTTCCCTTCTGTTCCTAAAGATCCCATTTCTCCCCTTTCCTCCACATCTCTCATTGTCTTGTTCTCCTTACAGTTCCTGCACTCTAAACCCTTCTCTCAGTGGGACTGTAAGAGAGAGTGATCATCGAAACAAGAAACTGCTTCCCATTCCCACTGTTTGGCTATGAGGATCAAAAATAATCCCAAGCCAGGCCGGTTTAAGCACACTAGAAATACATTGTTGGAGAGCAGGGCTCCTTCCAGCTTCTGTCAGACCTCCAGGAGGAAAGCACACATCTGCTTCCTCCCATTTGTCCCCTCATATCCCCCAGCAGGGGCATTGTTATGCTGAATGTTCCCATTAGTTTATGGATCTGTCACCACGAATGTGGCTCATCCGTGATCAGGCCAACTGATGCAATCTGTCCTCACCTCTCTTCCTGGGGCAAGGAGCAGCCTGTGTGTACAGACTTTCTCTGAACTAGTCTAAATTTAAGCTTCCACTGTTCTGCTGTTTTGTGATTTAACACACCTGATACTTCATACAGGAAACACTAGAAACATTTAAGGATTATCAAATATATGGAACTATTCTAAAGCTGCTTAACTATCACCCATTTTCCCTCAGTTCCTTAGGACAGAGGAGCTTTAACAGTGTCTTGCAGCATAACCTTGTGCAAGGCAGGTCTGCACTGGTGCTACAGCAGCCTCACACCAACACTTTGGACCTCGTTCAGCTCTGCCAGAGCGAGGCAAAGGTAGCAGGAGCTGTGCCTGCACTTGTCGGGACAAAGCCTGCCCATGTATTCCTACAGCTCTCCAGTCTCTGCATTTAGTCCTCCGAAATTCTCTGGGGTTTGGGCTGGTTTTGACCAGGAGGTGAGACCTTGTCCCTGTGTGCTCGCCAAGGCTGGAGAAATAAACACCAGTGCAGAGCTCTACTTTCTCAAACTTCTGCCAGATTTTTTTTTTCTCTTTTTAGAAATAAATCCATACTTACATTCCCAACCCCTCAAATTCTACTCAACATATTTTATATTGCTCCCACATTCAAGAAATATAAAAACTAGCAAAAGGAAGAGCTTAATTGTGCAGTAGTATAGTAGGAAAGGAAAAAAGTTAGAGGTCTACATTTCAGCACTTTCAGCTCCTCTGAAAAAACTTCTTTAAACCAAAATCCTTGCAGAAATTATTTTCTTCATTGATAATAGATGAGGGTATTCTTATCAGTTGATGATGGCCTATCTAGCAATATTAGAATTACAGAAGACATCTATGCAAATCAATTTTTGGAGCAATCTCCAATTCTGTTTATCTCCAAACTACTGCTCTGCTTTGTCTTCATAAATAAAGTGGCCAAACCCAAGACAAGCTACGTGTTTCACACATCAAAATAGAACCTCTGCAAAATGCACCTGCAATGCACAGCAGTTTGCGTGACCTGGGAAGCAGAAGGGGAGAGTGGAGCAGAAGCTGACACCCCGTTTAAGGTCTGCCCACTGCTGCAGGCAGAGTGAAGCTGTAGGACACGGGTGGCACTTACCGGGTGCAGGATTTGCCCATCTGCAAACAGAGAAAACCCTTGTCCCCTCTCAGCAGGAACTGCATGTGTTACAGCTCAGTTTCAGGTCAGAATCCACACTTACTTATGGAAACAATCCGTCTGTAACACAAACAAAAGACTAACACAACCTCTAATTTTAGAAGGTGGCTTGCATGGGATCTGCAGAGGCTCCTGAGAGGTGATCTGCTTTTTATGTGCTGGATCAGTGTTTCCTGACCCGCTGGATGTTGTTTTGGAGGGTTTTAAGAATAAAGTGGGATGGCACAGACGGCAAGGAGGCACTAGGACCCAGCAGAGCTGAGGAGAGGGAAGGGGCGATTTGCTACCCCAAGAGCTGCAGCTCTATGCCCTCCATGCTGACTCACATCCTCCAGCCTCTGCTGGGAAAGAAAAAGGACAAAAAATATCCACAGTACTTTAACTTACGTTAAAACATGGCTTTAAAAGCTAGTTAAGCACGAGCAAGAAACGGTTAAGTTCTGTCACAGTATACCCTGCCTCCGGTACCAGGCTGAGCCTGTCTGTCATACATCTCCACCAATGGATTCACCCCGTGTCACGGATACAGGGCTGTCCCGGCACGGACCTTAAGCCAATCCGATAGCGACCTGAGAGTTTTTTGAAATGTTCCCGGATAAAAGAGAGCCCTGGAAAATTAAAGTTGGCAGTTGCTGTTCACCTCTCCACGAGGTCGGCTCCCTTTTCTTTGTCTCTTCCGTGGACCCCTGGACCCCCACACGTTACAAAGTTCACATAGAAAAAAAAATTAAAATTGGCTTCTGATCAGAAGGAGGAGGAGTTTGGCGTTCAGTGATTTTGAATGAGAAGTAAATCCGGGCTATAGTGAAACTTCCTGCCCGAGCCTGGCCGCCTCAGGATTCCCCTCAGCAGCCCCAGGGTGGCTCCCAGCACCCCTTTTTAGCATCCAGCACCTTTTATGCCATGGCCGGGGCGGGGGGAACACAGCAAGGCAGCAATGCCCCCCAGCAATCCTCCCACTGCCGCAGACAGAGGCACATTTTCAACTCATTGGGGGTTTGATCACTAATGTATTTGTCTTGTGTAAACAGTGAAGGGATTGTCTGTGCTGTAAAAGGGGGCCGGGGGAGCCTGCACAGTGTCCCCGGGTTTGCCAAAGCCATGCTCCCAGGATGGCATTTTGTGAGATAAATAAAGACCACACATTTTGAAGGGTCCAACAGGTCCCAAAGGGCCTCTGAATTGCAGATTCATGGAATCACTGAGGGTGGAAAAGACCTCTGAGGTCAAGGCCAGCCACTTAAGCCCTGCAGACACGACTCCAATGAAGTTCAGTCACAGACGTGGGGTCAGGAGCCTTGACACTGGGCAGAACAGCACCAGGGGTTGGGAAAGGCTGCTCTTGCTGCTCCAGTGGAATTAAAATCCCACCAGTAGGGATTCCTGGCAGGAATCCCTGCCTCACATACAGAATGCAACAGAGCTCAGTGCTACACACCATTTCACCTCCTGACTCACTGCCTCTGCCCTCACATGAGTGTGACCAGATCTGTTAATGTTTGGAGGGTGTTTTTTCTAGAAATAACTCCTGTTACTGCTGATCAGTGTTATCCTTCGAACACCTGCCTTACCCTCTCCTCCCTAAGTAACTCTGTGCTTTTCACTTTCACATCTTCATCCCCTTTTCCTTTGTTGATTTTTCAGTCATCAGCCTCTGCACTGGGTTGTTCTTTTGGTTTTGGTTTCTTTTTCTTTTTTTTTTTCCTTCCATGATTTTGTGAAGACATGAAAGCCAGTGTATAAGAGGTTTACAGTAGAAACAGCTTAACAACCTGGACCTGAATTTTTGTCTGATTTAGTGGTGAAAAAGGCAAGATAGGACATATACTCAGTAGGGCCACAAGGAGGATGCTCATAGGACATATACTCAGTAGGGCCACAAGGAGGATGCTCATCAGATGAGACACAACAGAGGAAAGATATACTTACTGAGACCTGAGCTGTTTAACTTCCCTGAGGTATTGAGAAGTGCTCTCCAGCACTAACTTTCTATTGCCTGCTTATTTCTGAATCAGACTCACATTGTGGCCATTATTTTGACTTCCCCTTATTCAATAATCTACAGTTCCTCTCCTTGCAATAGCCTGGATTCTACTTTGAAAAAATACTTCTGGATATCAGAAAAATATGGCCTGGAAAAAAGGGTTAAAACTTAGGCAGAGCAAATGTTTGAATGCTCCAGGAACCATTTCCTTTCTGGAGAAAAAAAAAGCACACAAAGAAATTCGTTTTCTGCTTGCTTCTCTGACTTAAGGTTTATTTTCTACTTCTGCCAGTTTTCCAAGATTACAATAGCCCTAGAGGCTTCAGTAGTCCAGCTCTGTCCAGCTCTGTCTTAGGTGCACAGAAAGTCCATTTCAGCCTTCCAGTACCTGCAAGGAGCCCACAAGAAAGATGGAAAGAAACTTTTTACAGGAGCCTGGAGAGAGAGAACAAGGGGGAATGTTTCAGACTGACAGAAAGTAGGTTTACATTAGATATTGGGAAGAAATACTTCTTGTGAGGGTGGTGAGGCCCTGGCACAGGTTGCCCAGAGAATCTGTGGCTGCCCCTGGATCCCTGGAAGTGTCCAAGGCCACCAAGGGGTGGATGGGGCTTGGAGCAACCTGGGATAGTGGAAGGTGTCCCTGCCCATGGCAGGAGGGTGGGAATGAAATCGGCTTTAAGGTCCCTTCCAACCCAGGCCATTCTAGGATTTTATACTTCTGTGCTGACTGTGAAGAGATCCTTCATGCCAGGGAATCTCTCCAGTTCTGGAAGTCCTGGCCTCAGCCACACTCCCACAGCACAAGGCCTAGAGAGGTTTCATTCAAGAACACTGCAGAGAGAAGCAGCCCTTCCTTAGCTGCACAGTGTTTGCACAGCAACTAGTATTTTTACAGGCACCAGAGCTGCTGCGCATCTGTCACCTCTGCAGTGTCCCTGACACAGGTGCTGGGTGTTCCCGGAGGGAATGGCTGCACGTGTGGCACTCATGCTCTGGGATGGGCAGCACAGCCAGCTCCTTCCAGAGGCACCAGCCTGCTGCTCCTTCCTCACACAGCTCCTCTGGTCACCCTCCTGGAAATCCTGGGCTGCAGGACAAAAGGGCTGTGTTCAGGAAGCAGCAGAAGAAAGATTTCGTTCTTAATGCTACAAATGATTAGGTAACAAGTGCCATCAAATTCAGTGTATTGTAAGAGATCAGAATCCCATATTTTCAGGTGTTCTGGACTGGACAGCAAAGTATGGAGCATTATCTCTCCTCTAGACCACATTCAGAGACTGACAGTCAATTGTTTCCATCTCTGCACCCCATTTTCAAACATTGTGTCTACAATAAAAGTCACAAAAATCTCACTTGAGTATCTCTCTCTTCACTAAGGAGGAGACGTGTGTTTGAACATGGCCCCAGGAATCTAGAATTAATGAATATTTTATAGTCACATTTTAAGGACATGCACATAAATAAGAGGCCTGCCTAAGTGATATTTATTCAGAGCTGCTGTGATAATAGGAAAATACGTTAATGAAAAACATCAGCAACTATGGCTAACAGGGGAAGAGGAACAGATAAATACAAAATGCACACAGCTGTTCTTGCCAACTTTCACTGTGACAAAGAGAAGCGCTACTTTTCCAGAGCTGGCAGCCTAGAATATTTTGATGTGGGTTAATTTTGTAAAAATCACTAACAATCTAAATAATTTACTATTCAGCTGTTAGTAGTTTGATCAAAATGCTAACAAAACCCTGTTAACAGACCAATTCAGGAGGGCCCTGTAGCTCCTTGGTAGTGTAACGAAAGCCATAATTCCAGCTTAGTTAGAAACTGGAGTTCTGTGAGACAATTTATATTACCAGGTCTGCCTTAGATTGGTATTTGTGACCCTTAAACATCTCCCTTAACCTCCCCAGGCCCCAGCTGGAAGGCATGGAGGAGGTTATTTCTGTGGAAGTAATACTTTTCCAAGCTGGGATGTCTGAATGATTACTTGTGAAAGGCTTTTGTTTTACTGATAGGTTTTGATCAAAGCTGTTCTCACTTTTTAGTCCATTCCAATGGACCTATGAAACAAGCTTGAAAAATGCACTCAGAATTACAATACAGTAATTTGTAACAGAGCTAAAAAAGATTCTTAGGTGACAAAAGGAGGGGGTAATAGGGAAAACTCAACTTCTCTGCCGGAGGACTATTTCTAAGATATTTTCCGTCACTGACCATGGGACAGACCTTGTTACTGCAGACCAGGAACCTGCTTCCTAGAACAGCCACTGTAAATATGACATCACATTAATTAACCTTTCCTTTATTCCTCTGCATAAGTGACACTACAGTGGAAAGTCTAAGATAATGTGCTTGTTAACTTTTCCATTCTTTGAAGCAGTAAATGGACAAATTCAAGCAGAAGTATTTGAAATAAGCTCCATTTGTCTCATTTTTTCCCTGAGTTATCTGCTCAGCATGAGACAACTTGTTTCCCATGCATGAAGCAACAATTCCATACCAAGTACTAAGCTGAAATATTCCTCTCTGTACCTATTTCACCCTAAAGTGGCTCATTTAATCACAGAAGGCTTTTAAGCAGATAGTGGAGCTGCAGCCATGACTAAGTGACAATAATGAGACCAGACATCTTAAAACCTCGATATTGTTTCTGCCTCATACCCAAGCTGACACCCCACTGAGATCCTTCCACATTTGCCTCCCTTTATGATACTGCAAAAGGCACAGCTCATCAAAAACAACATTAATGAGATTTCTATTGGGATTGCAATACATTTTTCTATTGGGACCATTTGGACACTACTATTTGCCTAATTATTCCTCTCCTAATTAATTTTGCTGGCAGTTGCAGATCTTCAGTAACATAAATAATCTCCTGTGTTTGTTCAATTAAGTGGAAAGATTACTGTAACCTAGTATGTTAACATCAGGATAAAAACAGCTGCATAACCTCCACCCAGTACAGAAAACCCTGGAGCTCTCTAAAGGAAAAGCCTCTCAAAGGTCCTTAGACTTCTTATTTTTTCCCCTGTAGTTTCTTGTAATTTTCAAAAGTATATTCCAAATATTTTTCTCCATCCTTCAGAGCTGGTAAAAGGTATTAGATTAGCAGTGAGTAAAAAATAGTACTTCTTTGGATAGCTACATGGCAAAGAGCTTTACTACAACTTTACTACACCAAATGATACCACTTTAAATGTTTAAGGAATAAGAGTCCAGCACTCTGCTGCATTATCCAGCACCCACACACAGAGCTGGCGGTCACAAAAGAAGTTCCAGTGTATTTTGTCTTCTTGGCTTCTATTCCAGTGGGGACAGAGAGAGCTCTGTCCCCAACTCTTTGGAGGAGCCTGTAGCCCTGCCAGTGTCAGCCTTGTCTCAGCAAATCGGGCCAAAATCCACTAATAGGAGATCTACAGAAAAATGGATTTCTCCCAGCAGGATAAACTCTCTACAAGCGCCCACGTGGCACTTGTGTTCCCTGACTGTTCCAGCTCCTGTGCTGACAGGCCACTTCACATCCCAAGTTTTCCTACCCAGACCACCCCTCCAACTTCAAGGTGCTTCAGATTTGCACCTTTTTAAACAATTACAAATAATATGGAGGAACATCTTCACTAATTCCATGTCAGTGGTTTCCATGCTTCCCAATGTGTGCATAACAGCCTGTTTGTTTTGGTTTATGACTAGTGATTTACATTAAAAATTGCCTTTCAGGGTATGAATGATATGCCAGCAGGTAAACACTTAGCACTACAGGCAGAATTAGCTTTTAGGAAATGACAATCTCAAATTTGAGGACGTATTTAGGACAGCCAGAGTTACACAGAGTGTCTGGGGAGGCCAGCTGGTGGCTGTAGTTCAGTTATACCATAGATTTGTTATCAAAATGTTCTTATCAAGAAAGTCTGCCATTTCAGCAAGGAAAAGGTAGAACAAGTGTTTTTCACTCCAGTGGATGTTGACAGTTCTCATGATTACTGCACTTTTAAGACAAATACCTCACGGGCTGCTCACAATGTCTCCATTTGCGTTCCCTTATCACAGACTTATTTAAGTTTCCGGTTGGAAGCCATCAGCTTGGAAAGAGCTGGTTTAGGTATTTTTAATGAGGTGCTGACTTGGAACCCAATTTTAATACTCAGAAGGAATAACAGCCGATAAGTACCAGCCTCCAAGGCTACATAACACACATTACTTTTTCAGACTATAAACGGGATTATTGAGTGTTACAAAACAGAATTAAACTTTTCATTCTCTGGGACTGTAAAATTATTTCACTGTGGATTAGCTCTAGGTTTTTCAAACATTATCAACGTTATCAATTCTACTCAATGCAAGAACTTCCAGCTGTGTCAGTTAAGACTGCAATTAATAAAAAATCAAGCCAGTTAACCAAAAAGCCTCACAAGATAAAGATGACACTAACTTTGTTCCAAAGGACACATCCCAGTTAATACAAAACTCCTATTTAATTGTTCAGCAATTAAGTGCCTCCTTTGACTTGGCATTCCTGCTTATTTGGAGTTGTACAAAGAGAACTACTCCACAGTAGGTTTGGCATGGATTTGACATTAGTGAATAATATATATCAAATACTGAATAGGGATGCAGCAGATTATACTCACAACCAAATAAAAGAAAGCCTTGGATTTTTATCTCAGTAGTTATCAAGCAGGAGAAAACTTTGATAGGAGAAGGATCAGGATCTTTACAACCAGGTGGCAATGAAATTAGATGGTTCAGAATGTCCTTTGGGCTGTCTTCGCCACACAGATACAACCTTGGTTCCTAAATCCAGGGGTGGACGCGTCTTTCCCCTACATCTAATCTAATCCCTAGTATTCAGGACACCAGAAGCACTTCTCTGTGGAGTTCCTTTCCACACCTTCTAACTTCTGCAACCATAGTTGTCCTTTCAGTTCCTCATGTTTGGGACACAGCAGTTTTCCAAAGCAGTGCAGAGCACAGGCCTGTTGCCCTACAAGCTGTGAGAAATGAGCAGAGAGACCAGCTTTCAAAGTGACTCAGCTTTATTCGGGAAGGACAACCTGGGAATGGGCGGCTCGTGGGGTAGATGGCTCACAGCACCGCAGTCTCTCCAGGCAGCACAGAGGAGGAGGGGCGCTGTTCCGGCAATCGGATCCTCGGAGCAGGGTCTTCTTCCTCGCGGGAGTGTCCGGCGAAGACAAAAATCAGGAGCTCTCTCCCGCTCTTTTATAGGGTCCAAAGTGAGCCCCGATTGGTGGGTTCTTCAATGTGTCGTGCAATTGGCCAGTTTCAAATTTTAGCTCATGATTGGCTTGAGGGCCCAGGGGTGTGTCTAGGTTTCAATAAAACCACTGTGTGGAAAGTTCTAGGGTTCCCTAGCCAGTGCCATCTTAGGGGGGAACAATAGGGATTAACTCAACAGGGAAGAATCCTAAGAGAGTTAGGGAAGAATACTAGGGGGGTTCCCAAACTTGCAAACATTTTAAATACAACAGTGACTTACAAACTATTAAACAATAACACTCAAACAACCTTAACTCGAGCAGCTTTAACAGTATCATACCTATGTATTTATCACACAAGCCAACTTCAGCCTCTCTCGCAGAACACAAACCCCCTCTTGAACCTCTGCCCTTCACCCAGATCAGCACATAATCCTCCAAACACATTTTAGCAGGAATGACAAAACTCAAACTCAGCTGGAAATTTTAAATCAGAATGTCAGAAATTACTTTGTATACAGAGTTAATAAAAATTAAGTTGTAACAAATAAGTTAATCATTATAATTGTTAAAAAGTTGTAGTTAATAAATTACAGTTAATTATAATAACTCCAGAAAGCCTAAAAAACGCATCTGTAAAAATTACTTACCTTACCACGTGCAACCTATGCACCCTAGACAAGCCCCAACATGCCGTCCTGACCGTTCTACAATTAGCCAATCAGCGATCCAAAAATGGACCAATCAATAGCCGCTAAAAACCGCATAAAAAGCCACCGAGCCAAGCTCGGGGCTCCTCGTCTGCCCACTCCATCGGCTACAGAAGATCGGGGGGCCGCGCCGCCACCAGAAGAGGACCCGGCGCGCGGCTGTAGCCGTGCTGATGCGGGCTGATGGCCGGCGCTCCGCTCCGGCTCGCAGCAGCGCGCCGCGGCATCCCGCGCCAGCGCGGCGCTGACCGCCGCCAGCGGCTCCTGCTCTGTTCCCGCGACCCCCCCTGCTTCAGGCCGTACAGTAAAATCTGCTGAATCACTACGTTCGAGAGTCCGTCTCTCGTTTTTAACAAGAAGGCTTATGACAAATACCTGTACACTGTATTAAAATAGACACCTTTCCTGCCAGTCTCATCTGACTGCCTGAGATGTACATCATTCTGACCGGTGTACATCTAAATAAACTGAGCTCAACTTGGATTTAATCTCAGCTATTACTTAACTTTTAAGTAACACAGAATCATAGAAAGGGCTGCTTTGGGAAGGACATTAAACACCAGCCAGTGCCACCTCCTGCCATGGGCAGGGACATTTTCTACTATCCCAGGTGGCTCCAAGGCCTGTCCAACCTGGCCTTGGACACTCCCAGGGATGGGGTAGCCACAGCTTCTCTGGGCACTCTGTGCCAGGGCCTCACCACCTTCACAGGGACGAATTTTTTTTCTAATATCTACTCTAAAACTCCTCTCTCTGAGTTTGAAGCCATCTCCCCCTGTCCTGTAACTCCAGGCTCTTGTAAAAAGTCTCTCTCCATCTTTCTTGTGGGCTCCCTTCAGGTACTGGAAGGCCACAATTCAGTGTCCCTGGAGCTTCTCTTCTCCAGGCTGAAGTACACTGATTTTGCTTAAGAGTGGAAGGGTTGAGGGAGGTGGATGTGAGGCGACATTGGTGTGTTTTTCTAATTATATCAGCTGATTTTTTTTCCAAAGACTTCTCTCTCTTTCTAGAAAATGTTGTCTCCCCAGTACATGCATTGGACATGTAGTCAGTGAATAAATAAGTACCTCAACTTGCTTCATTCAGTACTGAGGCAGAAGAGCCAAGGATCTTCCCTTGTGCTGTAAAACCTCAGCCTGAAAACCACAATTCAGGTACAGTTCTCCTTCCTTAAACAGAAAAGAAGAAAAAAAATTCATCTGATGATGACCAGGAAAGAGACCAGCAATTTGTGCTGGGCTAAAACCAGTACAAAACATTGCAGGTATAGATCATCTTCCTGAATTGGAGCTCTGGCTGTCCCAATCATCAAAATGAAAACGTGCATGTTCCCAGAAGTGCACTTCTTCTCCAACCCCAAAATATGTCCTGTCCTACCCCATCTCCTCTAAAGAACAGAGGACAATTAGTGGTTAAAACAAGGGTAAGAATGTAGTAGCACTGCTACAAAACAAGCTTTAGCGAGGTATAAACGCCTGGTGATAAATTTGCTGTAAAACAGGATGTGACAATAGCCCTTGTCCTAAAAACACTGGAACAAGTAGATTTAAATCATATACAAAGAAAAGCTGAGGTAGAAAACAACATTAACCACGTGAACTTGCCACTTGCCTCTTGGCCAGGTCCTGCTACCTCCACCTCAGTGGCAGCAGGCAAGCACTATCTCATCACTCAAAGACTCACACAAGTTAGCTCAGATCACCAATTTAAATCACAAACCTTCTCTGGCTCACTTTGCCCGGAGCAGGACACTCACATCATCCCTCTGGATGCCTTGCAAAAGGCAGCGGTTAGCAATGAGGAGAGGATTAGGAGAAGCTGCGAGTCCAGGGGGGAAACAAACATCCAATTCCAGCTTTATGTATCAAATGAACATTTCCATAGCAACTACTGACTCAATCAGGCCGATTTTCAGGGTTGAATTTGTATTTATTAAAGAAAAGAAGCATAAAATGTTAATTTGAGCCTGTTACAAAAGGGAAATACTCAGCCTGTTTCAAGAAACTGCTGGGCCATAAATTAAATAAAGAACTATAGCAGATTATAGTCTTTGGTTTTGTGCATTTCTTTGGGGCTACACATTCACTCATTTCTGTGGGTAAGAAATTAAGATTGAATTTTATGTGATCTGTTCAAATACCTCTGCACTCAAAAATTTTAAAAGGCCGAATTTTAACTAAAACCTGTAAGAATAATTCAAAAGCAAAAATGAATTATCTTTAAAAAAACCCAAACCTGATCAAGTTTGCAAGCATATATTCTCCTTCGTTTGTCAAGGTTTGTTATAATTATCTATCAGGAATGAATGTGCTCCATAGAGTTTAAAAATATTTGGGGTTGGACTAGATGACTTCCAGAGGTCCCTTCCAACCATTTTCTCTATAGCTAAAGGAAAGGACTGTTTCTATTTTGTCCAGCTATTGTGTTATTTAAAATACATACTAATGACGACATATCAACCAAACTTCCATTGTCACATACTTCAGTAATCATCGCTAAAATAGCTATCTTACACATTAATTTTAAAACACTTCAAGGTCATAGAATTTACTGGCAACCCACGTATTACCAAACTTTACATTCCCAGAACTATAAAATATGAGATGAGAGCAAAGCAAAGTCTACAGATCAGATCCATGCCCAGACAATCAGATGAAAGCAGGGAATCAAACTATCACAGCATCAACAAATCTTCAGCTGAGTTTCTGCTGTTTATATGCAGGTAAAGGAACAAGTCAGAAAGGGCAATGCAAAAAAAGATACAAACAAAGATTTCCCTAATAAGCTGACAATTCAGTTGAAGTGAGACACCACTAGCAACTATTAGGTGTTTAATTTTGCTGTCTTCCCTTTTATCAGCACCACAAAAGTCAGCATTTCAACAACTGCTGTATTTTCCTGTCTGAAACCTGGCTTTAGAGACAATTTCGGGTCAATGATGGCTGTTCACTGTGTTCAGAGAGCCAGATCTAGAGCAACTGATATTCCACAGAATCCTTGAAAGCCTCTGGAATAAGTGGTTAATGAACACATCCCTGAAGGCGTTCTGGGGCATTTTAAAGCTTTTACATGCTGCAGAAGAGAATTTGCACTCTGAAACGGACTATGACAGTATTTGTGGCTATTGCTATAGGAGGGATTACCCTCTCTAAATATTCTCTGTGAGTTCTGAGTGTCAATGCCTCTTACAAGCCAGCAGCCATAAGGTTCAGTGGCTCAACATCTAGTCCATTTATTTGTGAAATAAGCAGCTGGAATAAACCTTGTTTCAGTTGCTTCTCCAACAAGAAGGTTGGCAACCTGCTCATACAGAAGATTTGCTTATTTTCAGTATTTGCACATTTTTGGGGCAGTCACTGAGGCTGTTATTCGTGGCTTGTCACCCTGGTCTGGGATGGCAGCACAAGCAGTAAATTGACTCCGGGTCCTGTTTATAAAATAAGCTGTTACCAAAACTTAAATGGGGGCTTGGTATGAAATAGTTACAGTATTTGTGATAAATGAACAAAACTACAAAACTGACACTATCCTCTAAGAGGCCAAGGCTGGCCCCTTTGCTCTTCGTACAGGACAATTTTCACTTTCTGATCTGATAATAATTAAAAAAAAAAAAAAAAGAGACCAGCAGAGGAATAAGATAGAAATCAGGGACTTCAGATTGAAGAGGATGGGTAAGATAATCCCCCTAATTATTTTCTAGAATTAAGCAATATGAAATGCTATTGCATAAACAGTTCTCTTTTTTTTTTCCCTTAACAGTAGAGATTAGGAAGAAGTTTAAAAAGAAAAGTAAAAGGATAAACCAAGAAGGGCAGCTACCAACAAAAGTCCACTGACAGCCTGCAGGAGACTGACACATCAGTTTTATTTGTATTCTTAAAATCTACTCCTGCTGCCAAGGCCACAGAGTTGATGTGCCCTATTTACAGCAGGAGAAGCCAGAGCCCAAGACAACTGCAGCACTGCCAGGCCTGGAGGTGAAGGCACCGCTTTGTTAAAGGCATTCCCATGGCCGAATCCTCAGTAAAGGAAGAAAATCACCAGTGGCAATAATGCTGAATAAACACAAAGCACATATCAATGGCCAGCAGAAGAGCCCAGAGGAGACAGCCATTAACCACCCTCACACTCATCCTCAGGACAGTTTTGTGTCCACATTTCTTCCTTGAATGTTGTTTAGTTTGTTAAAACTCAGAAGCTTAAAATAACAGTGCCCAGTGTAGTTATTAAACCCCAAAATAGCCCCCTAACAATTTCTTAATTTATTTCCCACTGTCATGTCCCAAGACTTTTATCTTAGGTCAGAACAAAAGAATTTCAGCCTCCTGCCCCTGTTAGACAGAGATTTTGAAAGGATATAAGGACAACCATGATATGTTGGGAGGTTATTTATGAAGAACAGGAAGTTCAGGGGAGATGGAAAGAAGCCAAATTGCTTTCCAAGAATAAGAAAAACTTTTTAAAACCAGTATACTTTGCCATTTTATCTTTCCTTCTCTCCCAAGACAAAAGATCTTGCATTGTGACTTTATCACAATTGATTTTGTATCGAGAAAATTAAAATGTCATTATTCTCCAAAATTATAAAGCTGCAAAATCTAAAATGATGAAAAAAACCAAACGAAACTAAAGTATTTGTCCATTCAACTGCAAGATACATAAAATGCTACCTGCCAGCATCAGTTGGCTGGTTCTGCCAGGGTGCAAAGCTTCCAAACCAGCCTGGCATGCTTGAAAGACTCCTGTAGTAGATTTATCACAGAGGAGAAGTGTAGCAGGACCTGAGCAAATACAGAGATCGTCGTTTCAGAAATCAGAAGGAAACATTTCCTTCAAAACTCTCTGCTACGCTTTCAGTTCATTATCTACCAGAAGGAAAAGATAAAACAGACCTTTAAAACAGCCTATCAAACCAACAGTGGAGTTCTCAGGAATGAGTCATTTTCCTTACCCTATGGGACTGGGCTTAAGCAGATCCCACGCTTGGAGGGAGCCTGGGAGCACAAATACAGCAGGGGAAATTTCACCCTGTCAGGAAGAGGAGCTGCTCTTTCCATTCTCTGTGGTCATACAGTTTGTCTTTTCTAGACTGGGAGGTTGGAAACTTGTTGTTAAATTACAGTTCTAACTAATTTAGGAGCTTTAGATACTGCTTCAATACAAGCTATTTTTATTACATCTCCTTTACAATATATAAACTATTGTCTTTAAAATTATGTTTAAAGCACTACCCCAATATAAAAGAAGCTTTTTTTAAAAGTACTTTATGCCCCAGAGCTCAAATAAGGTTATATAAACAGACATGCATTTGTTAGCATACAGAATCTAAGAAGCCTTTTGTCTCAGTTATTGCCTAACTTTTTTTTTGTGTGTAAAATGCTGACACATTTGGTAGGTGCCAACAGGTCGAGTAATCCAACAGGCAGCTCTCTTTTCACTACCTACCATTACCTTCACAGCATGAAGACTAGTTTTTGTCAAAATAAATGAGGCTATTCCGTATGACAGCACATTTTCCTCCACTCACTCCAACAGCTGTAACCTGAAAACAGGAGAAAAAAAAGTTAATTGCCAAGTTAGCCACAAAACTTTTTATTCGTTTAGAATTTAAAACAATGACTGCACCACATAATCTTGTTTCTTATGCTTTGCTCTCCCTCCTCTTCTTGTCAGTACAAAACACACAACATGCATACTTAGAAGCTGGTATGTTCCCAGTTAAGTTGGAGAACATGGCAGCATCCAAGCATCCACAATTACCTCCACTGAGGTATAAATGGATCATCATTTATCAGTCACTTTTCTTATGCAAAGTAGGTATTGCAAATCACACGAATGATAAGACGAGTGTGTGCAGAAGGTATCTAGGAAATAAAAATCTAGATGGATCTAAGGCAGAAAACATGCTTTTAACCTAAAAAAAAAAAAAA
>WEKY01007792.1:0-26324 GCA_013390045.1 Picathartes gymnocephalus
CTTCAAACCAGGACACCCTCCCATAATTTTTGCTCAGTTTATACCTAAACTTTGCAAAATCTCCCTTTGATAATATAAATACAAAAGTTTCAACAAACATTCCTAATGAGAACACACTCAGGTACAAAACATCCAACTAAATAAGCAGTTCAATTTAGCCTCAAAGTACCTGCAACTATTCCACAAATACTACCAGTACCAAAGACTACTTTAAGTTGTCCAAAAAGAGTAAAGTCAGCCACAAATTTCTTATCATTTTAGTGAAATTGCCACTCCTTACATAACTAAGTTCTGCAACACTTGTGTCTGTGCTAAAAGAACAGTAGAAGAAATAACATTTAAAAACTCATCCTAACTGTAAAATAAAAATCTTCTTTGCAATAAGGAATATTGAATGGGCAGTAAAACAAACTTCAAAGAAACAGCTACATAGAACAGGCTAAAAGGTGTCCATCAAATAATAAATAAATAATAAGCACAACCAAAAAATACATCCCCAAAATACAAATCAAAGCCTTCACAAATCCTATGGAAATAAGTGAAAAGTCACTGAAATTTCCGAAACTACAAAACAATATTTCAATACATGTTGTTTATTTTTGATGATGACAAACTGATAAAGTTACTACAGCAAATTATGAATGAGCACACACAGAACTATAAAGCAATGCTGCAATTATATCAACAGATATTCTAAATTAAATAATCATATGCCTTTCACTACGTACTCAATACGTACTTTAACTTCTCTAAATGCACACAAAAACTAAGCAATGTCCTGCCTAAGTGTACTTCTGTCAAAAGAATAAGGACACAAATGCATCTTCAGATAATGTTACCAGTAATGAAAAAAACCCAACCAAACAAACAAAAAAAATCACAACTTCATCCATAGTTAAAAATATGAGAACTTTACTTCACAAAAAGAAACTTTGCACAGAATGTACCGAATTTTTCATTATGACAACCAAATATTACTAAGAAATTTGTCAAACGATGTTGAGGGACTACCACATGTGACTTTCTTATCTTTAACATGCCAAACATTTTAATAGCTATTTCATTTAAATCTAAGTAATATGATTAATTAAGCATTTTGTGCAATGGAATGAGTATTAGTTAGAAATTATTACAGTTTTAAGATGAAAAGAAGTTTAAACAGTCTTTTTAAGCTCTTGGCAGAATTCACTGCCTTGGTAAAGTTTTTCCCCAGGAGCCAAACAATTTCTATGGAAAAAATACTGCTTAGACTATCTGAAGTTGGCACAGAAAAAACACTGCAGCTGTCAAGGCCTGGGATGTATCAATCTTCAGCTTACCCAAAGAACATTCAGCCTACTCAAGTGCATGTTAACAGCTCAAGAGGTCAACAAGAGTCTACCTTGAACAGCTGAGATCTTATGTAAAGGCAGAATACAGATGTCATTTGAAAGCTAGCAAAAATAACTCATTCCTTACAACATATCTAATGCCAGATAAAGATGCTCACCCTGCAATCAAGTTTGCATGACAAAACTAAAATACTCTGAAAAAAGAAAAGAGAGTACTTTGTGTATTGCCTGAAAAGTGACATTTTTCCCCTCAGCCTACAGCAAAAGTGACTGTAGTTCATCATACTGAAAGACAAACAGAAATGCAGACTACCTTAGGCTTTGAATGTGTTCCTTTAAAAGTAAACTGGATTTTTTCTTACTGATTTTTAACAGCAGCAAGCTCAGAAATACTGACAAATGATAAGCCACTAACAAACGTTATATGGCATAACTAGCTACAGCATAAGTATTTGCTTTCCAGTGAAGCTGTGAATTTATAAAACATCAGCAGAAATCAAACAACGAAGAATGGCTCTGACTTACAAGAAGGGAAAGACAAATATCCTTATTTAAAATATTTTATCTTCCTTTTGGAAGGGAATTCCAAGCATAAATATTTCAATGGCTATTTGATATCCAAAGCGCCTGAAACTGTATCAGTATTGCAGTTACTCGTCTACTGGAAACTTAGAACCATGGAACCTTTTGAATATTTTTATACTGCTTTATCAAGGAGAATTAGCTGGCATCTTCTTTAAAAAGTATTTATACTGAATTTACAAAAGTAAAACTTTTAAATTAGCAGTGAAACAAGTATCAAAAGCTTAAGCAGTATCTTTATTCTTTTTTTTATCTCACAGAAACTATACATTCGTAACAGTTTGGGTATTAAATTTACAAGTAAGTTTAGTTTTTTGTTTAGATGTATATCATGCACTGTGTTGACTATAAGGGTAAATAGAAAAACTTCACCCCTTGAACATAAATTCATACATCAAGCATCTCAGTTACCTGCCATTTGAAATCAGTACTCTTTTTGATGTTTCACTGCATTTACTTCTAAGCATGTTAATTACTGTTAAGTGTTCCTATCATACCTTAAATCTTTACAGTATTAAAATTATTATTCACTTATTCATCTTCTCAAATCTAGAAGAGAATATACTCAGAGCAGAGAAACAAAACACAAATCCCAACCTCTTCAAACTCAATCCAAACAGCCTCTTCACCCTGGCCTCTCCAAGCATCACTACAAAAATACAGGACACAAACTCTCATTTTAGTTCTTTAATCAGTCCATATCCCCAGTGGGAAAATAAAACAGTTGGGAGGACAGAGGGAGCTATTGGTTTACTGTTAATTTTTAGTAAGTATACATACCGATAATTTTCTGTGTTATGAATTGAGTATTTCAAAACATATGATTGTCAGGCTGCAAACATTTCTACGGAAATCAAAATACACAAGAAAACCTGGCTGGTATAAGCACTGAAAAACCTGCAGGAAAAATTTTTCTATGGATTGTTCTGGGCTCCCCTAACATCTACGATAGATAGTACACTTCCAACTAAATAGCTGAAGCCTTCTATCAAGCTGACATATACACTTCACATGCAAGTGACAGACTTGCTTCTTTCTTGATGTCTCACAATTAAACTTAGAGTGCTGCATGCTGACAGTTCAGACTCTCTTGACCCTGCTGTGCTAGTGTTTCTTTGTGTTTTCCAGTCACATATTACATTCCTAAATAAGAGGTATTCTCTTTACAACCAAGTCCTGCTGAGTGGTCACAACAAAAAATACTCTTACTCTTTAGAGAATCTATCTTTGAGGTGCTGTGCTTTTCAACAACTTAAGAAGTCACCAGAAGACTGATCAGTAAGTCACAAGAGAACTTAGAACCTTAGACAGACCAGGCTCTCAAAACAATACTGTGTTATTTTCAAGTTTACAGAAGATACAGACAGTATGCACTGTTAACATATAATTACCAGGCAGAAATTTGTAAGAGGTCTGTAGGTGACTTGACCAGACTTACTGCTTTTTTCAACAGACATCATCAGCAAACAACAGTATTTACCCCTGTCCCCTCAATTCCTTAATGTTGCAGCATGAGATATGATCAACATGTAAACGTATTATAGTAAAAAAAAAGTTTCACACACATTACACGCGTAATTTTCTATTCAAAGAAATTCCCATTTTCTTGTCGCTGCTAGTAATTCTTGCAACAAATATACATTTGATTCAAAAATGGAAAAATGTACTACACTGCTTTACCTACACTTGTGTGTAAACATACACACACAGAGCTCGTTGCCACACACACACATTCCCTTAGAAACTGAATCCTTACTCATTACTCTGTTGAATGCAAGCAGGCACCATAAAAATAATATAGTGTTGTCATTGTTAGAATGTTGATGCCCTAATAGTGGTCTAAGCAAAAATCCCACCCAACTTATACTAAAAGACATTGTCATTACACATGACTTAATCAGCATACTCTCAGATTAGTTCATCAGTGTAACAGAAAGACAGAAATGCATTTAACTGAGTAATTTTATTGTATATTCTTAATTGACATAAATAACTGACTTATTGTAGCATCAGTGGGCAAGAAATACAAACTTCTTCTTGGTCATGCCATGGTCAAAAAATTAATATCACTGAAGACAGACCAGTACCATCACAGCAGGAAGCGACAAAAATAAACATCAATTCACTGGTAGATAGAACTTATTAGATAGACATGGACCTACTACACACAATGCCACGCTCAGTGAATAGCAAAAAGTAAATGACTTTCTTCTTCAGTGAGCATACAGGATGCTCTGTTTCCCTTCATTCACTAGAACAGCCTTCTTCCAGAAGCTGCTTTTTTCTGAGTACTCAATACTGGAGATGCAGCACTTGATGAATGCAGGAAATCTTTTCAAAAAGGAGAAAATGCGAGAAATCAAAAGCTTTCTTTT
Source organism: Picathartes gymnocephalus (assembly GCA_013390045.1). Lineage (NCBI taxonomy): Eukaryota > Metazoa > Chordata > Aves > Passeriformes > Picathartidae > Picathartes > Picathartes gymnocephalus. Next base: position 4,289 of record WEKY01007792.1, read on the forward strand.
AATCCCTTTTAGATCAAGAAAAAGATAAGTGATCTGCCAGCTTTCATTTCAAGCTATAACTTTCTAAACTACTTCAATTAAAACTAACTGCAGTCACTGAAGTAATTTAGACGGAAGATGCACCAAACTGGATAGGACACAAATTTTCTAAGTCACATAACTGCTTTCTCTAAGTACCACAATCCTGAGAGTTATTGTAACAATGCCATCACTTATTTGAGAGAACAGGATAATTTAAAACTTTCAGCACAGCTCTCACAGTTAGTTTTATTTAAATGTAATGCCCTGGATTAATATAATCATAATGCACTTCTGATTTTTAATGCATTCAAGAATACAGGAAGGCACAAATAATTTTATTTTACAGAAAATAAAGTTATATGCATATATTTGGGTATACTCACTCTGTATTACCATGACTAACCAAGTCCATTATTTCAACTGCGCCTGAAATGACACTGTAGTATTTTCCAAATCCTGTAAAATTGTGGATGAATAGGAGAATACTTGCATACCTTTTAAGCTGTGAGCTAAACTTCAAATAGTTGAAACAGTGCACTCTTAATAACAGCAAAGGATGAGAAGACTACCTGAAGTCACTCTTCACAAACAGCATACCTTTTTGCCAAACCAAAATAGTTAGATGGGAAAACTAGACCCGCTACACTCAGTCATTCTCCTCCATGTTCAATCTGTAACAACACGGTAACCACAGACATCAAAGTGTGTTCTAGAGGCCTCCTCAGTGCATTTGAAAAAGTTACAAGAGCCTAAACATCTGCATATAAAATGCAACTTCCTTTATTGACAAACAGCAATGGTTTGTTGTTCCCATAACAGGTATTGTTGTACCCATAACAGGTATTTTTTGCACTCATGTCTATCTTACAGCAGTCAGACAAAGTCCCCAGTGACTGGAGGAAACAGAACTTCATGTCTTTTTTTAGAAAGGGTAAAAAGGATTGTGGGAATCACCAATCTGTAAGCATTACCATGGCACCTAGTAAAATTATGGAACAGGTCCTCCTGGAAGCTATGTGTCTTAGGTTACAATATAAGATGTAACCAATAGTATGTATTTTATTACCATATTCATGAGCTATTAAAACAGGTGTGTCTCCTCCATGACTCATCCCTGATAACTCCCTCCAGGACTCTGTTAATGGACAATCAAGGTCTCATTGTGACTCAAAAATGACATCATCCCATTGTGAGATGCTCCCTCCAGGGGGAGGAACCAAGCATTTCTACCTGGATATAATCTGAGGTTTGGAACACCACTGGCAGCTCTACCCACTGCATTTCCAGAGGACAAGAGCTACATAACAACCTGGACCTTCGGAGGCAGACCAGACCCTTCTACAGGATCACCACTTCAACAGAACCATGTACACCATTTAATCAGACTGCTACCACCACCCTGCCCGACAGGGTGTCAGGTTGTATCCTGACTCTGTCAGTGTTTCCATACAATTGCCCCTTTTTTAGTTTTCCTATTAAACTGTAGTTTTGACATAGAATCTCCCACTAGTTTGCTTTCAAACTAGTACACTATGAGAAGTCACATGGATGACAAGAAGGTGTTTAGATACAGGCAACACACTTCACCAAGGGCAAACCATGCCTGATAATCTAATGGTCCTATACATGGAGTGATTACATCAGTGGATAAATGAAGAGCTATGGATGTTACCTACTTACAGTTCTGTAAAGCCTTTGATACAGTCCCCCACAACATTCTTGCCATTTCATTGGAGAGCTAATGGGTTTGACGGATGGACTATTAGATGAATAAGGAATAGGCTGTATGTCCCTGTCCAGGGTGTTACAGCTAACAGCTCTGTGTCCACACAGAAACCAATCGTAAGTGGTGCTCCTCCAGGGTTTATACTGACACCAATACTGTTTAGTATCTTCCTAATTACAACTTCATGACATAAACAGTACCAAGCTGAGCAGTGCGGTTTCTACATCAGTAGAAAGGGATGCCATCCAGAGGGAGTGACATTGACAGGCCTGAAAATCTCAAAGCTGAAACAAGGCAAAGTGCAAGGTCTTGCACCTGCGTTGGGCAAAGCCCATTATCAATACAGACTGTGGGATGAACTGATTGAGAGGAATACCGTGGAAAAGGACTTGCATGAACATGCATGAACTTGCATGCTGGACAAAATGCTGAACATGAGCCAGCAGCATGCATGTGCACACCAGAAAGCCACCTGTATCCTGGTCCACCAGGTCACAGGAAACAATTCTCCGTCTCTAGTCTGCTGTTTTGAGACTCCCCACCTGGAGCATTGTGTCCAGCTTTGTGGATCCCAGAAAGACATGGTCATATCAGCACAGGTCCATAGTAGGGCCACAAAAATGATCAGAGGCATGGAACACTTTTCCTGTGAAAACAGGATGGAAGAGTTGGGTTTGTGATGCCTGGAAAATGCATACAAGGGTCCTGATTGCAGCCTTTCAATACTTAAAGGGTGCTTGTAAGAAAGACAGCCTTTACCAATGCCTCAAGACAGACTTTACCAATGCCTCAACAGTTTTAAATTGCACCCTTTTCAATTTAAAAATATTTTAATGTGGATTAAGTATAGATTCAGATTGAACATAAGGAAAGTGTGGACAACAAGGTGGTGTGGCAACAGAAGAAGATTGCAGATCCCCCATCACTGAAGTGTTCAAAGACACGTTGGGCACGGTTTTAAGCAACATGACCTACTGAAAGACGTTCCTGGCCAGGGAGGCTGGACTAGGTGATCTTTATAAGTCCTTCCAACCCAAGCTATTCTATGACTCTGTAATCTCTACACCAAATTTTAAATTCCCACTGACAATGGCTTGGGCCGATCTGAAATATTCACACACAGACATACTGTGAATAGGGAACTACTTCATGAAGTGCAAAAATACACTTTTTATTCTAAATTTCACTTCTAGTTCATCTTCAGTTTTACTTCTGTATTCTAAACCAGCATTCTTCAAAAGGAATACCAGGTATGAAAAAATTTCATTTTTCAGTTAACTAAAATTTGTCAGAAGGAAAAAAAGTAGAAGAAAATAAACTTAGCTATTCAACAACACTACTTCTGTATATAACACATAAAGAGTAAGACCTTTACTAACAACACCTGTACTCATCAGACACATGTGATTTTCACTCCTTATGGCAAAAGAGAAGAGTATAAAATAACAAAAAAAACCACCCAAAGCACTAAACAGCTGAAATCCCTTGGCACCAATAAATATATGGTCTTGGCTTAATCACTAATAAAATAAATTAGCATTTAATGAATGGAAGCACTAAACATTTTGCTCCATTTCAATAGAACAGTATGGATATAAACTATTTATCGAGAAGAAATACTGACACACTCAAATTCTCATGCTGGTAGTTTACAAAAATTTCAATTTTGGTGACAAAGTTGGATGGATAAAAAAGTCGACATAAAAATACATCACCATGGAAGAACTATGTTTTAGTGTTCTGCTTTTTAGAGGTTTTTTAATTTATTGTTACTTTCAATTTTCAGATATTGATTTAAAAACATTTCTAATATCTATAATCAACATCCATCTGCAATATCTAGTCACCTATTATGAAGCAAAACAACGTCCTAGTGTGTTAGTTACTGTATTTGTCATGTTTACTTGTAAATAAAGGAGGTAGGTATTAAAACCACATATAAATCAATACTATCATGGCTACCTTTTTTTCAGTGAGTGTACTGGATATTAAATGGGTCCAGAATGAATAAATGCACTCGTTTTAACAGCTAATGAAATATTTTCTGTTGTCAATGCTAATGATGACAAGTAGAACGTTTTACAACCCTACCTGATGCCGAAAGTGATCATAACTAGACAGTTCCACTGCCCACAAAGAACCGTTATTTTTCTTCAAACACACTATGAAACAGGACATGAGGACCAAAGCGGATCTATGCATTGCTTTTCATAATAAGCAGGAAACACAGCATGAAACAAGGCAAGAAGTAATAGAAATTCCTGCCACTCCACTTCCCACAAAGTAGCAGGCACCGTTCTTGATCCTCTTTTACGCAAAAATGCCTAGAAATATACATAGTCCGTTCTTCAATATTTCTTTCCAATCCCAGGTAATAAAGAGAAGCAAAAGCAGCAGCAGCTACAGGAAAACGTCTTTATTCCCCATTTGTATTTACCACCTTCTGATGAAAGTGTTGAAATGCTACTGGTCAATCTGACACAGCAGAACCTTTAAAAGTTTACTGATCAGTTCCTAACTTTTTGACTAATGGTGAACTATCCATTTTTTAGTGAATAAACTGCATTTGTAAATTGAAAACAGTATGGTTTCTTTGACTAAACAGTATGATCTGCAAACTTCTGCCAGTCAGCAGACTGTACTTTTGGACTGTGCAGAGTACCGTGGAATGGCATACTTAATTTCTAACACAGAAAAGGAGTAGGCATTATAACTATAACTGACAGAAAAGGTACGTGAGCTACAAAAGATAACTCTAACAAGACCTCCCTAAAAATAATACATGTATTTTTATGCAGGGGAAAAGAAAAAAAAAAAATGCAAACCCACCCCCCCCCAAAAAAAACTCCAAAACAAAACAACAACAACAAAACCCCAAACAAACAAAAAACCAACCAACCAACAACACCAAAAAACCCCAAAAAACAAAAAAAAAACCCCAACAAACTACTTCAGTTTTGGTAGAACCACAAAGTTGGAAAATAAAGTCCTCCTGCAGGAAAACACATTATCATTTTAGCAGAAAGACATGCCACATTACCTTTGAAATCAAAGCTGCAATGAGTAAAAATGAAGACTGGTGGTGTCTTGGTTTTTTTGAACTAATAATAGGTAAATTGTTAAGATACTTGTTTGAATTCAAAACAGCATTTTCAATGAATAGAGATATCCTAGGCTGGTAAATATAAAATAAAGCTAAACAAATCAAACTCGTCTTGTGAGTATCACCACTAGCGTAAGTAAAACTAGAAGATAATGTGCTTGCTTCTTCCAACTTTCTGTATTACCATCAATACAGGACACTGTTTGATGTGGAAAATCCAGTCCAGAATCACTGTCTTGTTCAAAGCAAGGATTTGATGTAGTTTCCCATCACAGAATACCTGAAAGAGCTATTCCTATCTTTTCAGTTACAGAATAGGGTGGGCATGAAAGTGTCTATTCTAGAAAGACCCTGAAAGCTAGGACATCAATCATCAATTTAAGTTTAATTAAGTTAAGAACTGGCTGGATGGCCGGGCCCAGAGAGTGGTGGTGAATGGCGCTGCATCCAGCTGGTTGCCAGTCACCAGTGGTGTTCCTCAGGGGTCTGTGCTGGGGCCAGTTCTGTTCAGTATTTTCACTGACAACATTGTGTCCTTCATTAGTAAATTTGCAGATGACACCAAGCTGGGAGTGTGTGGAAGGTAGGAGGCCTCTGCAAAGAGACCTGGAACAGTTGGATGGATGGGCAGAGTCCAATAAGATGAAATTTAGTAAGTCCAAGTGCTGAGTCCTGCACTTTGGCCACAAAAACCCCCTGCAACGTTATAGGCTGGGGACAATGTGGCTGGAGAGCATCCAGGCAGAAAGGGACCTGGGGGTACTGGCTGACACCCGACTGAACATGAGCCAGCGGTGTGCCCAGGTGGCCAAGAAGGCCAACAGCATCCTGGCCTGGATCAGGAACAGTGTGGCCAGCAGGACCAGGGAGGTCATTCTCCCCCTGTACTCAGCACTGGTGAGGCTGCACCTCGAGTGCTGTGTCCAGTTCTGGGCCCCTCAGTTTAGGAAGGACATTGAGACGCTTGAGCGCATCCAGAGGAGGCAACAAGTCTGGTGAGGGGCCTGGAGCACAAGCCCTGTGAGGAACGACTGAGGGAGCTGGGGATGTCTAGCCTGGAGAAAAGGAGACTCAGAGGCGACCTTATCATTGTCTACAACTTCCTGAAAGGTGGGTTGGTCTCTGTCTCCAGGCAGCAACTGACAGAACCAGAGGACACAGTCTTAAGCTGCGTCAAGAAAAATATAGACTAGATATCAGGAAAAAGTTTTTTATGGAAAGGGTGATAAAGTATTGGAATTGTCTGCCCAGGGAGGTGGTGGAGTCACCATCCCTGGATGCGTTTAAAAAACGATTGGATGTGGCACTCAGTGCCATGGTTTAGTTGAGATGTGATTCTGTAATTTAGCAATGCACATTATTTTACACCAAATAAACTATCTTTCACCACAAGAGCCTTTCCTACAGGACACCAATCAAGGAATATGCTATGAATCTCTATAGACCAAACAGGTGGTTTAAAGAAATACACAAGACTAAAGAGAAAGCACATAAAGCTAAAGAAAGTAATCTTGGCTCAGAAACTGCATCCATAGAATGAGCTTCCAGAGATACAACGTATCATCCCCCTTACGAAAAAAACCAATAAAAATCAAAGCAAGCACAAAGAAAAAAAACAGAAACAAACCACACTAATTTCCTATACCAGGAGCTACTGTTTTGCAAAAATAGCATATCTACCTGCTCCACCCCCAAAAATACACAACCACAAGGGGAAACAAGAGGGGAGTAAAACACAAGCCAGATCTTTTAAACACCAAGAAAAAACAAAAACTCCTGAGTATAATAAGAACATAGGTACTGAAGATCTTGAAATTTTGAGGTGGTAGGCAGCAGCATAAAACGCTAAAATAGAATGCAGCAGTTAACACAACAGAGACAAGATGTGACATGACTTATTATTTGACCTTTGTCTTTCCACTGCCTTCCAGCAACATCAAGCCCAACACAGAAATGTAACAAGGTGCCAAAGAGAACAAAAAATTTCAAAATAAAAAACTATTTTCTGTTTTCTTTTCAGTTGTTTTCAGGAACCATGGCTTTATTTCTCAAGTAATTCTCAAAATAAGAAGAGGAGCCACTGAAATTAAAAATGATTACAAAATGTATTATTGCAGGCACAACCATAATTTTCCCAAAACAGCATACTATAGAGGTACACCTCTGTAGCTTTATACAAGCCTCCTCAGTAGACAATCTGGGAGCTTCGGACTATTTTCTAATTTGGCTTTCTCATTTTTGCAAATTCCACCACAGAATTATTAGTCAATGTCAGTTTTCACAGAGTGACTACAACAAAATTGTGCATTTAACAGGCCCTACTCCAAGATCTTGCTTATTACGATTGACGCTCCTACAATGGTCTGAGCAGCATTAAAGGATATCAGATACTACTAACCTAAGCTGCAGAAGTCAAGATTTAGTAGTAGAACCTCAGCTTTAGAAAAGAATGAAAAAAGGAACAGAAAAAAAGAAGGACGTATTAGAAACACCGTATATGACTCTGTAGGCACCTTTACTTTGTGGGAATTGTTACCATAAAAGAACAGAATAAATGTGAATAAGAACCTTGTTTTGAACATAAAGGCCACCATCCTGGATGACTGAAAGAGTCAAGTTCTCCAGAATTCTGTCACAGAAAAGAAACAACCTCCAGAAGTAGATGCCTGGAGTACGTGAGGTTAGAGCAAGGCTAGCATGCACAAGACTCCCACTAAGACTCAGGAGCTTCACTAGCCAAAGAAGGTTCCCTTGTATTTAGCCAACAGACCCCCTATCAACAGACTCCAGTTCCCAGAAAAGACTTAGTTTTGGAAGTGCAATTTCTATGACAGTGAATATAATAGTCCAAGAAGGTGCGTTGAAGAGAAACATAGCATAATTTGTTCAGATGCTAAATCACTGTTGGATACATACACCTGTTTGCTAAAACCGTTCGGTTTAGAACCAAATGTTAGCCTCAATCATTTGATAAATGTCATTTTTTCTTTGGGGAAAAAGATATCCAAAAGGCTAATACCTCAAGAGATACTTAAGACTAATACTTTAGTTCTGATACACCCTTATACTATTAAACTAGATTTCAGCTGGGAAGGTTTTTTGGAAATGAAGTTTATGAGCCTGTGAAGGAAAAGGAAAAGGACAATTTTATCCAGCTGCTGGATGAAAAGTTAACACCCTCTCACTAATATCTTTTAAAAAGACATTTACACAACTTTTCTATCCCAAATGCCTCCTAAGACAGTCCATGAAAGAGACAACCCCACCCAAAATCACAGAACAGAAGACAAAGAAAATCTTAATAGAAACTGAAACACATTTACTGTGATACACCTCCACCGGTTGTCCTGAGGGTTTGCAGTCTCCAGGAATAGAAATACTCAAAACTTAAGTGGGCACTGTCCTGGGCAACCTGTTCTAGGGTGGGGTGCAATAGATGATCTCAAGAATCCCCTTCCAACCTAAATGGTTTCACAATTCTGATTAACAAGACCTGCAAATATTAGGAGACAGCACAGGAACAAAAGCGGTTCTTAGATCTAAAAGAAATTAAGTAAATCACAGCAGTTGAAATGAAATTATGCTAAAGAAATTAGCTGGTCAGCAAAACCTTTGTATTTCAACTGTAGAAACGGTAGAAGATGGTAGAAAAACACAACATTAACACTATCCATGCATATTTATGCTTTCAAATTACTTGTCTTTGCACGAAGTTTTCATATGAAATATGACCTTAAAATAGATTAATCATCTACAAATAATTTCATCAGTTGATTTTCAAACCACTTGAATCTTACTAAAATCCATTCAGTTAATCAGGCCATTTTAGTTCCCATTCAAATTCAGAGTATCTTCACAAAACTTTCTTTACAAAGTCAGTCACCTTAGATAAATGCTGTATTGAAAAAGCTGTCTAATTGACAAGGCTATTACCTCTTTTACTTATTAAAATATGGCTTCCCCCTTCTTTATGTAACATACACATGCTTAAACCTGCCAAAGGTATTGACGGATTAGTAAAATGGTAAAGCATGTAGATGTCTACACTGCAGTACTTTCACAGAATCTCTATTTAGAGACTGCTGCTTCACTTTCTTTTTTATTTTATTAATAATCTGAAATAAATCCTGAACATATGCATCCCCTGTCATTAGAAAGTTGGTACGTATTGGATTCTACCTAGAGCTGGAGAGATTGCTGCAGAACACTGACTAGGTTTTTTTTCAAAAACAGTAACTATCTTCCTATTCTTTTTTTGCCTGCTTTCCTCACTGAAAGCTATCTGATCTGATAAAAGACAAAGATACAAGAACAGCAAGATAACATGCAAGAAACTTAAAATTAATACATTTCAAAATATTTTCTGTTTGCTGACTTCAACACATGTGGAATGTGTTCACCAAGGAACAAGTAGAAATGTACACATACTTGAAATCAATCCAAAAGGGAAATTAGATGCTTAACTACGATTTGTGTACATCAAGTTATCTAAGCGATTAGAAATTCAGATTTGTACTGTTTCTTCAAAGTTTCTAGTATGGACGATGCTCTTCAAAAATATTACATGCTACTAGGTTTTAGTAATACATAATTAATGTTCAACTAGCAAACGAGCAGAGCGCAGGGCTTCCTTCTGCCTCCACCAAATTTTGTCTGATAGTGCACATCTGCATACTAGGAATAGTAAACTATATCTTTATAGAGAATTCCTTAACTTTTCTTGCAAGACATTGAAGATCTCCCCAAAGCATTTAGCATAGTTCAGCATTTCCAAACAGGATTTTCATTGACAGTTCCTTCACCCCATAGATCTCTCATGCAACATGTTTTCTCAGGAAGTCGTGATTCTACCCAAGGCAGGAATCCAATGCCAATTGCCATGTGTACCAGTGTTGCTTGGAGCAGGGAATCTCTACTAACTTTCAGATGGATGCTTTCTTCTGATGGCTTCATCAGCTCAGGCCTTTATGGCTTCACCAGACCACCTCCCACGTGAAAATACTGTTCTGGCTACCTGCAGCATTAAGTGTCACCTTCCTCTCTGCCATATACTTTTGGTGTAATTCATGTGTTTGGCAGAGAATCTCCCATGATTTCTAGAACAAGTACGAACATTACCAAAGTTTTAATATTTTCAATAAATACACTACACTATCAGCGGTGAACGACCAACTGCAAAAATGAGGGAAGCGTACCTATGAAGGGAGCCCACAGGGCAAGAGGCAGAGGGGGAGCGTTAATAAGTACATAATTAATTATTAAGCCCTCCCTTCCCAGAAGGAGCTTGGGTGCATTTAATCCTGACGTAGGGTTGGGGGAGAGATGAAATTACCTCCAAAGGTTCCTTCAAGACTTAAAATACTCTAAAGCCTGTTCATTTTCCCCCAGACTTGCACAAGGCAGTACCTCGGCACTTCACCACTTCAATTCAAACGAGCCGTGGTTTCTGGGAGCGTGAAAAAAAAAAAGCTTCAGGACAGGTGGTTTCATCCAGGGCAAGGGCCCAAGCCCGATTTAATTCATGTCTCGGAGGCGCCGGGCGCCCGCGGCCCTGCCCCTCCTCCTTTGCCTGCCGGGAGCGGGACGCGAACCCGCGGTCCCAGACGGGACGCGCCCGCCCAGCCCCTGGCCGCCCCTCGCCCCACGCTCAGGTACCTGGCAGCGGCTCAGCTGCTCCGCCAGACCCCGCTGCTCCTCTCCAGCTCTGCCACCCGCTGCGTCGCCGCCTCCGAGCCCCCCGAAGCCATGGCCGAAAGCCTCTCGCCGCTCCTCCCGCGAGCACGGCGAGGGGAGAGGAGGGTCTGCGCCTGGCAGAGCGGGCTCAGGCCGCCCCCGCCTGCCCGCGCCTGGGGGAAAAGGGAGAGGAACGACGCCGTAAACCACACAAATGAAAACTTTCCGCGGCACTCACGGCGCGGGCGAGCGCCGGAAACCGCAGGCAAGAAAGACGACGCGGTGCAATGACGTCACAGTGCAACCGCTACCCCGGCGAGGAGAAGGGGCGAGGGGCACGTTTGAATTCGCCCGCCCGAGCCCGGGGCCGCGCATGCGCCGTGCGGGAGCCGGAGCGGGGCGGGTGGCAGCGGGAGGTGACGCGCTGCTGGGAATGGCACCCCACGAGCGCAGCGCTGCCGCCGCCTGGCCCCGGCCCCGGGCCGCCTGCCGCCTCTTCTGCAAGGGCTAGGAGCACCTGCTGTGCCGCCAAGGTGCTGAGCGAGGGGCGTTGGACATGCCTGGGAATCCAGCGGATCCCTGCCCTTGCTGTGATCGTGGGATCACATGTATCCCGCCGCTCTTTAGATCCTAGGTATTTACATATGAACCGTACAGGTCGGACTTACAGAGTGGGTCAGGCTGGAAGGCACCACAGTGGACCATCGAGTCCAACCTCGCTGCTCAAGCAGGGCAGTCCCAGAGCGCATTGCACAGGATCTTTCTTGAATATCCCCAGTAAGTGAGACTTCTACATCCTCTTCGGACAGTCTGTTCCAGTGCTCGGTCAGTGCACAGCACAGTTCCTCATGTTCAGGTGGACCTTCCTGTGCATCAGTTTTTGCCCACTGCCTCTTGTGCTATTGCTTGGCACCACCGAGCAGAGCCTGGGCCCATCCACTGACACCCTCCCTTCACAACACTAGTACACATCGATGAGGTAATGAAACGTTTCTGGGTGTTCTGCGAGGTGCTGAGGCTCCAGCGTACCTGAGTGAAATGCCTTATGCCTTTTCCTCTTTGTTTGTTTGTTTCTTTTTTCTCTGAATTAAGTAACAGTTGCAAGACGAGTCAGAGACCTGGGTTTAGATCAGGTCTTGATAGCGTTTTAGGATGCATGACCTCACTTGTTTTTCAGACACCGTTTCCACTGTTGGATTTCAGAGCCTACAACTAAAAGCAAAGGAAGGCTTCAAAGATCTAACTCTTAAAAGTATATGAAATATTTTGGCTGGTGCTGCTCTGTTTAAGATCCAGATATGCAGAGTACCTGGTTTTGTAATATAGGGTTAAATGGCACTGCCAAAGCAAATCGTTGTGTAGCCTACATGGGAACCAAAATACTCATAAAAAGCACAGACTTTCCCCCAAACAAATGGAGAAAGAAGTTGAAACGTGGTCGGAATATATTTCAGTCTGGAAATTGCTTTTCACCAATGTCAGAATTTTACTACACAAATATTATACCTGTTCTTATACAGAAGTATGTTTTCTTTTCCTCTTCATTGTAATTTTTGCGTGGTTTCTGGAAAAGTTGCCCTGAATGTACCACTATGACAATAAATAAAACTCTGTGTGTGTGCATGCAGAGAAGCAAGAAGGTTTCACACCGTGTGAATTAGGACATATATAAAAATGCCCAATTCTTCCACCTGTGGTCCTAGAAGAAAGATTCCTGCATCCTTGGTGATAGCTGTGCCTGTCAAAGTTGATTTTTGCATCACATTGATGTCCAGGGGCCCTTCTCAGAAGAAGAGAGAGGCTACAGTACTCAATGCCAAGATTTTTTATATAATTTTTTTAATAAAATTTTTTACTATTACTGTCAGTATTATCTACACAATTATGCATGTAAACATAAAGGTGGGGGACTACTTTGAGTCTTCTCTGTCCAGTTATATGGAGATTTAAAGAGATTCAAAAATTATTGGATGAATACCACGTCTGTCCTTAGAACATCCTTTACCATTTTTATAGTTCATCACTCATTGTGTCTTATGTCATTTCATATTTCTGATCTTGCCCTTCCTGTCATTTATCTTTGTGTGTTATTAAATGTTCATATGACCATAATGACCATCATGTGAATTGTAACATGTTTACATTTTAAACATTTTCTTTGCTTTTAGGATCTCCTAATTCGCTTCTACAATAAATTATCCAGTCACTATAATTCTATGTAGCCTTCACTTTTTCCACATCCCTGTCTTTTAATAACTGTCTTTTTTGCTTTTCATCTGTTTCCTAATATTGTTATCATTGTCCCCTTGACCATTTGTTCCCTATTACACTTGGACAACAAGAAGCTAACCTTACTTAGAAAACAATATGCTTAGATTAACTGCTGAACAACTACAATGACTAAACAGGATTTAAAAACATTTTCCAAGTACAAGGTCATTCAAAGTTGAGCTGAGAAGATTCAGTTAGTTATTACAGGGGCGAGGCTCAATGCTTGACAGAACACAAAACAGAAGACAGCAACTCCCTACAACTTTAGAACCTTAAAAGAAAAATCTGTGTATTTACTATTTGTGTAGACACAACATGTTACCACAATAAACACACAAGTAACACTCCCCCACAGCAAGATACTTTTTTTAAGGACTTACTTTAAGGATTTTGTATATCATTCAATAAACATCACATTTGTTTTCCTGCTACTTCAGAAGCTTATTCCCTATAATAAATTTTCTAGTTATTAACTCAAACAGTATTCATGATAATTCTTACAATATTTGAGAAAATTTAAAATTTGCAGTTTTCAAGTTTTAGTGAATTGGGAGACATTGACTTGTATCAGAGCATTTTGTACATTTTATTTCTCCCAAATCTTCATATTTTGTAACCCCTGCATTTACAGTTATCAAATCCATAAGACTGTTAGGCTGAATTCTTCCAAAACTATTTTCCCTTTAGATTTCACTTTTTAAAAATTAAACAACATCAATTAGAAATACATTGCACAATTGAAACTTATTTGTTATGGCTTTACTCACTTACAGTTCCTGTGAATGTTACACAAATGGAAGGACTCCCCAAGTTGCTTTGGTGACAGAAGCAAAATATATTTTTTGTTTGGATTTTTTTTCCCCCTTGGGAAATTCCACATCTTTCTTTGAAACATGTTCATGTTACAAACGTTGCATGTACTCCTGATCACATTTTTTTCTCTGATTGTCTCTTCCTTATCATAATGTGAGAAAAAAAGTTACTCCATCCATCGTGGCAATCCCCAATACTTCATTACTAGAAGTTGAGACATATAAGTACATAATAGAGCATTTAAATTTTCCTTTAAACAAAAGATGTCCTTACTAGCCTGATTTAGTGTTAAAATGTTATACTAAAGAATTTGCATTTCTCCTTGAATTTCTATGTCGACTTTCATGTTTGTCACTAGTAGTTTGCTAGGAAACAGCATCATCAAACAGGTACTTTCTGAAAGACGTTTGTTAGCTACATTGTACAAAGCAAGTCAAAATTGCTGAAGTTGTTTCTAGCAGGTTTTGGCAATGTCCTCAATATTTCAGTAAATTATATGTTTCTCAAGAAGATGTTACAACCCTAGAAATACGTTAGATCTTGTTTAGACAATGAATTCAAAACATGCTTGCTTCCAGTAAAAGTTTCTGGAGGTTTTGTGATGTAGGTTTGAGTTTGGGTTGGTTTTGTGGTTTTTGCTTGTGTATGCATTCAGGGCTGCAGGGGACATTCTTTCCACTTCTATGACAGCTGTATATAACATGACTATGGTCCTAGGAAGAATGGGGATATAGAAGTGGAAAGGTCTGTGAGGAGTAGCATCTGATATTGGATCACCTGCTATAACCANNGAGAAAAAAGGGAGATAATTTAATTGTAAAAAAAAAAAAAAAAAAAAAAAGGGAAAAAAGTATTTGACTAGATTTACACTTTTTGTTTCCAACTGCTTGTAATAGAAGATACTTCAGACCTCATTTCTACCATTATAACATATTCATATTGAATTAGCAGATTTTATAAAAGCAGAGCTGGAAAAGGTCCAAATGGAAACCTGAATTCACTGATGTAGGGGCCTGGAGTTCCACCACTAGCACAATTCACTTTTCATTCAGTGAAAACGAAGTGCCATTTTATTCTCGTGAGGAGAGAGTAAGATAGCAGAGGTCTAATTTGATCCTGAAAAAACAAGAGGTAGAACCAAGTAGCCTCTAAAATATATCAATTTTATTGCTTTAGTTTACTGCATACTTTCCTGTTGCACACTATGCCTTGCTTATCGGCTGGGTAAACATCAATCAACAGGTTACATTCCCTAGAAGGGCTACATCGTGATGCCAGAGGAGTCTGTAACATCGCCCTGTTCCACTTACTTTGCCCTGGAGAAGGCTTCCATTTTTTGTTGTCTTTTAAATGAGATGACAGACTTAGACACTATACCCTTCAAAGCCATGGAAAATACAAGCCACTAATATAAAGTAGGGTATGTCAGCCGAACGAAGCACAGAGGGAGGAGGTGATTAACAGTGTCCTGGATGAAGTCTTCCCCACCCCATAGCACCTGACAGCAAGAGAAGGATGAGGGAGGGGCAGACAGCTGAATGTCATTAAGAGGGGGAAGCAGAGTCCACGGTGGCTGTCCTGGCAGAGGCATATTGGGTTTGTGTTGCAGTAAACTGGAGAGATGGGTTTAGTTGAGCACTGGGAGTTGATGGTTTAATTGTTAATTTGTTTCTTAGTGAAATTGAACCTGAGAAAGTAGTTGAGCTTTGACCTTGTATGTGGTGTGTAGCCTGTATTATGGACTAACTGGGAGAGTCACCTGGTTATGGAACGGTTGCATGGAAAATGAAGAGCTGAATTTCATCACCCTGAGAAAGGGTGTGAAGAGTACATGACCACCCAGGCTTAGTAAGTAAGCCATGATACCCTTGTTAACCCAAGGAGTGGTTGCTGACAGGGGCAACATTGTCCATGACCACCCAAACTTTTTAGAGGATGCAGAAGACATGGATGAGACGCTCCCTCACCCTAGGGATTGCAGCTGAGAACATACACCTACACATCCTCTCATTGCATTCATGCACATGCATACAACACAAGAGCCATGAACGTGTGCGAGTGCCTCAAAATTACTCATTTTTAATACTAGAAATCAGGGTTGCAACAGTTTGTGTGTTTTAGTATTGGATACTGCTGCACAATGCACCGAAATAAACAGATTTTCTGATTGGAGACAAACTAAAAGTATAAGTACTGAAATTAATTAAACAAGAAATTAACGTTCAATTAAAAAATGCTACATTTCAAATCTTTGTCATTCAGAAATAACAGAATTTTGAATAGAAATTTTAAAATTAATGTCTCAGTCAAGCTGCAAAATTCATGGAAGTATAGCTTCCCTCCTTTTACATGACAGAGAGGTTAAGGTGTATTCAGGTTATGTCACAGCCGAGTGCACAGCTGTAGCATTGATAAAGCTGCAAATATTAAATAGGGCATAAATCAGAACCCAGCAATGTTTTTGCTCAGAACAGAGCCAAGCCATATGATTTTCAGGTCTCTGTTTAACCATTCATACTGTGTTTAAAAAAAAAAAAGGCCTTAGGAAAATATCAAATTGAAACTAAGTATAAGCTAGTAGTTTAGTCAAAAATCATTTGCAGCAATTAAAACACTTTTTCTAGTTTTATCAATGTACTTAAATGAATGTTATATATTATTTTATAGGCACTAGGTTTTAAAGAAGAAAAAATACTTGCTCCCACTCTAAGATAAGGAGGTTTTGACATCTTGTTATGATATTCCTCTTATCTCAAATACCTTGCTGATTTCTTTAGCTGAGGTAAATGTCTATTGTTTTTCTGTTTGTTTTCAGATTTTCAGTATACCATCAGGTTTAAGTTACAGTTATTTACAATCACTTGAATTCAGAAACTACTTCAGATGAACAAGCAAGGTTCTATTTTTATTATCTGCGTGCACTGCGGCAGTAGCTTAGAGTTACTGGGAGGGCACTTTGTGCTCCAGTATTTCAGTTGCTAACACTGTTCCCAAAAGCACTGTTTGCTATAAATTCCCAGCCCAAGGGAGTATAGAACAGATACTGCACATTGCATTCTAGGGTGGTACTGCAGACTCAGCCCAACATGAACTCTTCTTGCAGCCTGAACTCCATCATCACAGTGGGATTCAACTGACTCAATTCACTGAGATAGAGCTCGTGTATTTTGGCAGCGATGCAAAGTTGTGCATTTGAACTTTCCTTTCCTTTCCTATTGTGGTTGATTTTAGAGTAACAAAGTGAGACTCCATATTGATTTAAGTTTTTGGACACGCTTTTTACTCAATAGAGTTACTTCTTTTAGAGACAGAAAATATTTAAGAATAAATACTACATAAATACTTGTATTTTCAAAAAAAAACCCCAAAAATTGAAGCATTGTAATGAAAACTTTATTTAAGATTACCCGGAATTATTCAAAACCGAAAGATAATTCCTGCAGAAGTTAAGAGGGTTTTTAATACTGAATTTCGATAAATGTATTTGTTTTGGTTAATTTTCTCAGAATTTGTATCCTAGTAATGTGCATAAGATAAGAATTGATTTAAGCATGTAAAACGGTTTAATTATGGCTGAAGTCAGACTGTGAGGGTTCAGAGGATAGCTTTTCATGCTTACTCATTTTTGAGGTGAACAGGAAGTTTTCAAATCATATTCAGTTGCAAATTTACAAAAAGCAAAAATAGAATTCTTGCTACACTTTATTTTCAATTCAAAAGTAAATAAACAACATTCTAATAGAGTGTTAGAGTGGTTTGCCAAGAATAATTACATTCCTTTTTTTTTTTTTTTTTCCAGAAAATGAAATTTAATTATTACCAGCTCTCACAATTCTATTGGAAGATCCCTGTTACTTTCCTTAAAACTCCTTCTGGAGTCCTTCGATTACATAAGAATTTCTAGGGTTGTTTCTTATTATGGTTTTAGCACTTATATCACAAAGTATAAAAATATGGCCCAAATATGATCTGAAAACTGAAAAACTGAAAATCAAATATAAATAGCTATTAGAAATAACAATTTTATTTTCAGTCTGACCAGTGGTTTTTGGACACTTAGTATAGATAACACTAGATAGCTCTTGAAAACAGTAAATAAAAAAAAAGCTAATTTGGTTTTATGACCCAAACAGAGGTAGAAATATGCTAAATGAAGACTACTTACTGATACTAAAAAATTGATACTATTAATTTGCAATGCTTCAGGTGTCTGAATTTACTACAATAGGATATATTGAGACTGTGAATGATATAAAGGAAATACATAACCCAGACAGCAATTACATTAGGTCATGTGTTGATTTTCCTCCACTTTCTTCATGGAATGAGGTATAGCTACAGGTAGAAGAACATAGAGTCTCATGTTTCAAGCTAACTCTTCTTTTTCATTATTCTCAGTTAAGTAAGTCTTTGTATTCCTAGTGAGTGTCAGCTTGATATCTGTCTCCCCTGAGCAGTCCTGCATCCTGACCATGTGACTCCTGACCACATAATCTGTTTTAGAAGTATGCTCAAAATTGTCCAGTTTCTGAGTTGCTCTGATATTCTGCATGAGCTTTCTGGCAGTATTCATGATCTAGAAGATCCTTTGTGTTAGTCAGTCTTTTATGTTTTCTAAGGTATCATTTCTGAGAATCCAACCAAGTTAATTTAGATGTCAGTACTTTGACAAATGACCTCTGCATAATCCAGCAGCAGCTTCAAATACAGTCTTTCCATCCCTGGCCCCCTGTGGATGGCTAAGACTTCCACAGAAGCTTTTACATGAGGAGCAGAGCAAGCAGCAGAAGACAGTAGCTTCTTAAAATGTTGTAGCTTTATGGATTAGATGACAATATTTGTATAATTTCCAGGAACCCTCAAGAAGATAACTTGGGGTCTATGAATTCTTATTATCTGTGGGCATACTTTTGGTTTTGTCTACTGTAAATAGGGTATATTCATCTGGCATATCTTAAGAATCTATCATCTATCAATTACCGTGCTAATGGGATTATTCATATTTTGCAGGTACATCACAACATTCCTGCCAAATACCTAGATTTTTTTTAAAAAAACAGATTTGAGAAGCTTGGTGGTAATGCCTCAACTTGCTCAGGCACATTTTAAACTTCTTTTTTTTTTTTTTCCCTTTTTTTTTCTTTTTTTTAATGCTAATAATATGTAAATCTGCCAAATCATGAAGACCCACTTCATTCTGAAACCTCTTGGTATGACAATAAACAGAGGAAATGTAGTCTCATACATGAGGGTCATTCAGCCTGCTACAAGTACTTACCCAATTGCACAGTATTTATTAGAGAGTGGTTCTGACTTCATGCTTCACAAAAAACTATTCTATTATTCTTGTGACATGCAGCATAGGGGAAATAGCTATTATATTGATTTATATTATGGATGAAATGTTGTTTGTGGGTCCAAGGTCACACTTGCACTCCCCTGACTGACTTTGGGAAGACAATATTTTCAGTCATTGTCCTTTTTCTCTATCCCACCATTGTGTAGCAAGAGGCTGACCTTTCTATTTGAAAATATTTTACAAGATATACACATAAGAAACAATCTCTGAAGTTGAAGGAAGAATTAGAAGGCCTGTATCATCAAATCACACTGTAGAGGCATAAAATAACAGTGCTTCAATGCCTGGAGGACACCAATTGAAAGAAATATTAAGTCTGAAAGACTATATTTATGCAAGAAAATTTCAGCAAAAAATAGTAATTTCTCCCAGTAGCTAAAGAAAACCTGGCTATGTGAATATAGGCCTTTGATCTTAAATAGGATTCTTATTTTTTAAACATAAAAATACATCACCATGGGAGTTCCAAAAGATAAAGTGTGCCTGGATACAGCA
Organism: Picathartes gymnocephalus; assembly: GCA_013390045.1. Classification (NCBI taxonomy): domain Eukaryota; kingdom Metazoa; phylum Chordata; class Aves; order Passeriformes; family Picathartidae; genus Picathartes; species Picathartes gymnocephalus. The sequence continues at coordinate 23,750 of WEKY01007792.1, forward strand.
GAGGATTTAGTATTCCAGTATCCCAGACTAAATCAATAACTGGCATCTTATCTGGTCCATTTATTGAGAGAACATGATTTGCTTTTTCTTTGCATCATGTTAATGGATTTCTTTTCCTATTGAATAATACCTCTGTATGAATACTGTTTTAAAGCTTATTTGGGTGAACATTTCCTTTGTACAGATTGTACACTTATCTAGGATTATATACTGTGGAGTGCTGCTTACAGAAGTGCTATTACTTGAATCTGTTATTTTCTAGTAACCAAAGTAATAAAAACAATATATTTCATTGTTGACTTTACACAAAGGTTCAGGTAACTGTGCAGCCTCCATGTCACTTGGAAAATTAAAAATCTGGATCTACGCCTCTTTATCGGCATTCAGGGTACTAGAAAAAAAACTTGAAAACATAGAACGTAAAACAAAACCCTTCATTGTGATTTTTTAAATAATTATTTTCACTTAAGTACTGCTGGTTACATTGATAAGGATTTGTCATAAAAATTATGGTTTACAGAACCGGAATTACCGCAGATTAGCTTGCATATATGTTATTAATTTGCTTTTATTTTTTTCCTTATCTAACTTGCTGTTTCTTGGACTGGAACAGTAGTTGTCTGCCACTGCCTTAAGTCCCAGTAGACATATTGCCTTTGCCTCCAAGCAAAACCTCTTAATGAAACCAGAGAGTACTTTTCTCTAATCTTGTGCCCATAGACAATATAAATATTAGTTGCTGCTCTACTGACCTCCAGGGGACCCACCACTTTCTTTCACACTCTTTTTCTTTGTATTACTAAAAAAGTCAGCTCTCTGTTTCTATTTATTACAGAATTTTTATTATTATATTTATTGCAAAATTTTCTTTAGAACCTTGTCAATTATCACATTATACCTGCCCTTGATACCTCTTTTGCTCAGCACTGCCTTTCACTCTGAGCAACGGAACCTGAAGAATGTCTATTTACTTTTAAATCCCTCAGAAGTAAGTGTGTCTATGTGTCTGTGATGACTATGGGACATTAGACCACAGGAGAAAGCTCACACCATTCTTTATTTCCTTCATTCTGGTATGTTCAGGCCTATTCCTTGACCATTCTTTTCTCTGATATTTCCTTTCCTTTCCTGAACAAAAGTGTTGTTTTACACATTAGAAACTTGCTATTTCTAAACCTGATCCTTTCCTATTAGCACCTTTTGCTCATTTCTCTGTTTTGATCATCCATGCAGGTAACATATTCCTGTTTTTCTTCTCCTGCAATCAGGTGCTTCTTCCTTAAACCACAATTTATCCCTGTGGTTATGTTGCTTAGTGGGCCATCCTTCTTACTCAGACGCCATGTTCTGTTTTTCAGTAGCATTGACCAGTTCTTAGGTAATCTGGCAGCTTCCTGTACTCCATCCTCTTCCAGTTCTCTCCCATGCCATGGACTGCTATAAACTCCATCTTCTGTGTTCTTTAGAACGTCCATAAAGTCTTTCAGTGTCTGCACAGTGTTACCTTTGTTTGTCAGTCACTGTTGTCTTGCCAATCATCTTATCACCTATTGCCCGTTCTTTTCTTTGGAAAAATTAAAATACTTTTTCATGCAGTGTACATCAGTGGGTTTCTTCTTCTCAGTTGGATGAGCCGTCACATCTCTCTGCAACTATATAGTCCCAGAATTTTTATTCCTTTCTAATGCCTTGGAGTTGAAGTTGGCTACTGATGAAGTACAGTATTGTGGGAAGTACTGAAATTTTGTCCTTTCTTGTCCAGACCAGTTAGTTCACATCACAAAGTCCTTTTATCTGAGGTGATTGTATAGACTACGCATATCATTTATTTGAGACTTTAGAGGGCACATACTTTCTGTGCATAGCCTTTCATACAAAGCGTTTCTCATACATTTAATTTCACTAAATGACACTATATACAACTACCCTAATATAGAGGAGACAAGACCTTCCCATATGTGCTGGTTTTGGCTGGGCTACAGTTAATTCCCTTCACAATGGCTGATACAGGGCTGTGTTTTGAATTTGTGCTGAAAACAGAGTTGATAATACAGATATGTTTCTGTTATTGTGGAGCAGGGCTTACACACAGCCAAGGCCTTTTCTGCTTTTCATGTTGCCATACTGGGGAGGAAGCTAGGGATGTATGGGAGGCTGGGAGGAGACAGAGCCAAGATGGGTGATCCCAACTGAACAAAGGGATATTCCAGACCATATGACATCATGCTCAGGATATAAAGTGGGTGGAAGAAAGAGGGAGGTAGGATGTTTACAATGATGGCTTTTGTCTTCCCTAGTCACCATTACTTGTGGTGGGGCCCATGTGAATTAATGGTGGGAAGCAGTGAATTAATTCCTTGTGTTGCTTGGCTTGTGTGCACAGTTTTTACTTTCCCCATTAAACCACTTTTATCTCAATGCACAAATTTTCTACTTTTTCCCTTCTCATTCTCTCCTGGATCCTGCAGGAGGTGGGGAGGAGTGAGCAAACAACTGTCTTGGCTTGGCTGTCAGCTGGGGTGCAACCATGATGCCGTGCAGGAGCACTCACCCACACAATACTCAGTAGTATATG
>WEKY01007792.1:28147-43149 GCA_013390045.1 Picathartes gymnocephalus
ATTCCAGACCATATGACATCATGCTCAGGATATAAAGTGGGTGGAAGAAAGAGGGAGGTAGGATGTTTACAATGATGGCATTTGTCTTCCCTAGTCACCATTACTTGTGGTGGGGCCCATGTGAATTAATGGTGGGAAGCAGTGAATTAATTCCTTGTGTTGCTTGGCTTGTGTGCACAGTTTTTACTTTCCCCATTAAACCACTTTTATCTCAATGCACAAATTTTCTACTTTTTCCCTTCTCATTCTCTCCTGGATCCTGCAGGAGGTGGGGAGGAGTGAGCAAACAACTGTCTTGGCTTGGCTGTCAGCTGGGGTGCAACCATGATGCCGTGCAGGAGCACTCACCCACACAATACTCAGTAGTATATGCTGGCAATAAGTCCATTCCTGCCTACTGCTTCTTGACCTGTGCCTCCTCTTTTTCAGCAGTCACATGGGATACAGTGCCAGCTTCCCTCCCAGGAGTCTTTCTGTGGATTTCCCAAAGACCTGGGTAGAACACAAAGAGCTAAGTACCTTCTGCTCAGCACAACAGGAAAGCGGATGGTGTCTTTTAGGAAGAAGGGGAAAATAGGAAAAGTAGCATCTGCTTCAAACAAAATGCCCAGCAAGTACAATTTACCAGAAAGGCAGTGAAACTGTCCCATGAAACTACCATGTTGGCCAGTTTTTTATCCATCATATTGCAATGATAATGACCTGGCTAACAGATGACTGTGGTGCTGATACACTTTTAAGAATTAAATTTTCCTTCACATCCAGATGGCAGAAGAGTGTAACGTAATGGATTTTAAGCCAATTCACACTGGCTGGGAGCCTATGCTGAAGGCTACTGCAAAGTCCCAACAAGAAGACTGGACATAATATAAATGTGGTTAACAGGGCTTGTCTTAGCATACTTGCTAATGTTGGCTCAGTAAGAGTAGAATTAAAACTTTTGGGCACCTCACATGTAAATTTAAAGATTTACGGAAAGGAGAAAGCAACTGCCAGTGTGAGATAGTCAACCTGATGAAAAGAGAACAGGAGAGCAATCAAATGAGATCAATTACAAGTTTCCCTTTTGTTTTTTTTTTTTTTCTGGTAATTGGTTTGGGGGTTTTCTGGGGGGTGGGAAGAGGAATGAAGCTTTATTTCATGTCATCTTGAGTAACCTTAGATATTCAGACTGTATTCCAAAGTAGCTCTCCTATATGGATTAGTAGTATTGAAAGAAACCATTAAGGTGTGTCCTTGACATTTTCACTTATTTGCAAGAAAAATTGTTAACTGTTTTCAGCAAAAAAAGCCCATGAAAGAACATGGATCGGAATCATATATTGTACTGTTAAGCGTGACAATGCAAACTATGTAAGTATATTTTTACACCTTTTGTTTCTTTATATCTAATAATATGCTCTATTTTTTTTTTTATACTGCACTTCTTCCACTATGTTTGGGGCTTAGGTGATCTCAACCCTGTCCTGTTTTTTAAGAATGTACTACCAGACTTTACTGAGGGACCTTAGTCTAGAGTCTGTCCTTACAGTGCTGTATGTGCACACTAAACCCAGGTTGTCAAATACAACCCCACCCCATAATATTGCACTCCAAGTAGGACAAACATTACATGCACTGTGAAGTTGGTCTAAACATGCTTGTACGACATGTACACATGCTCCTACCAACATTAAATCTGCAGTAAATGTGAAGTATTAAGCATCAAGGCCACAGTGTAATTCTCAGGGCCTTCATCAAACTGGTCCAAGGTCTTTAGACCTCAGCACTACTAAGCAACATAACATAAACAAATAGGTTATTCTGCAGTCTCTCATGTAGCAGGATTATCCTTGCTATTCAAGTAAAAATATAAAAAGTAACAAATCTTATTCAAGATCATTTTCATTGCATCATCAGGATATCTAAACTTTTCATAGAAACACCACCGTATTTTTTTCTCTGAAATAAGTACACTGACAAGATAACTGAACGATTGATAGTATAAAATAAAGAGAAGTGTAGTAATGTAGTGGATGTTAAAATGTCAATTCAGTTACTCTAATTTTATACATTTTCTAAACACTACAAAAAGAAAAGAGAGACAAAGGCATATTGGGCATTCCAAATGGAAGTCCTGAAAACAACATACTATTGAACAACCAATGAACCACTAAAAGTACTATAGCTAAGAATATTTTGGGCCCATACTAAATAGAGGGTGACCTTGGTAACAAAGGACACAGAGAAGGCAGACTTACTGAACACCTTCTTTGCATTGGACTTCACTGACAAGACCAGCCCTCAGGAATCTCTGAGGAGATCAGGATAAAGGAATGTTGGAAGGAAGGCTTTCCCTTGGTTTGGATTGGGTGGGAGAATACCTAGGCAAATCTGACATCCATAAATCCATGGCTCCTGATGAGATGCATCCAGAAATGCTGAGAGAGCTGGTGGACACCCTAGCTGTACCATTTTGAAAGGTCATGGAGGATCAGGAGAGGTGCCTGAGGGTGCCTGGAAAAACACAAATGTCACCCCAGTCTTCACAGAGGCCAAGAAGAAGGACTCAGGGGATGACCAGCCAGTCCGCCTCACGTCAATCCCTGGAAGGTCATGGAGCACCTCATTCTGGAGGCCATCTCTATCCATACGGATGACAAGAAGAGATCAGGATGGAGTCAGCATGGATTCAACAAAGGGACATCATGTGTGGCCTGTCTGATTGCTTTCCACAGGGAAACAGCTGCCTGGAGAGATGGGTGAGGGGAGAGCAGTGGAAATTGTTCTACCTGGACTTCAGCAAGGCTTTTGACACTGTCCCCCACAACAAAGGCAAACTGAGGAAGCGTGGCCTGGATGAGGGGACAGTGAGGTGGACTGGGAACTGTCAGAATGGCAGATCCCAGAGGATTGTTACCAGTGGCACAGGGCCTGGTTGGAGGCCTGTCAATAATGGTGATCCCCCAGATTCAGTACTGGGCCTGGCATTGTTTAACTTCTCCACCAGTGACTTGGATGAAGGGCAGGTGCCTCCTCAGCAAGTTCATGGATGACACAGAGCTGGGAGCAGTGGCCAATAGCCCAGGGGGCCGTGCAGCCTTTCAGAGGGGCCCCGACAGGGTGGAGAGATGGCCAGAGAGGAACTGTCTGCAATTCAACAAGGGCAAATGTAGGGTCCTGCACCTGGGGAGGAACAACCCCAGGCATCAGCACAGGCTGGGGGCTGATCTGCTGGAAAGCAGCTCTGAGGAGAAGGACCTGGGGCTCCTGGTGGACAGCAAGCTGTCCATGAGCCAGCAGAGTGCCCTGGGGGCCAAGAAGGGTGGTGGTGTCCTGGGGTGCATTGGGAAGAGCACTGCCAGCAGGCTGGGGGAGGTGATCCTGCCCCTGGGGGGGCACATCTGGAGTGCTGTGTCCAGTTCTGGGCTCCTCAGGACCAGAGAGACAGCCCAGCAGGCCCAGCAGAGGGTGACATAGGTAGTTAAGGGAGTGGAGCATCTCTCTTAGGAGAAAAGGCTGAGGAAGCTGAATATGTTCACCCTCAAAAAGACATGACTGAGACAGGACCTCATCAGTGTCTATAAATGTCTGAAGGGACAGTGGCAAGAGGGTGGATCCAGGCTCTAGGTTACCCAGAGAGACTGTGGAATCTCTCTCACTGGAGATGTTCAAGAACCATTTGGATACAAACCTGTGCCATGTGCTCTGGGATGACTCTGCTGGAGGTGGGACATTGAACCAGATGACCTTCTTGGTGGTCCCTTTCAACATGACCATTCTGTGATTCTTTGAACTGAAGTTTAAATAGAACTTCAATTGCTCTTTCATAAATGTCTATAAAACTAAAACCACCAAAGCTGACCCATTGTTACCCCAAATGTTTAAAGATAACAATGGGCTTTTGGCTAGTAATAGATTATTTTTGTTTTATTTGTGGATTCCAAAAATACTCCAATTTCCAGTCAGGATAAGCAGTGAAAGCAGTAAGTGTCTTACAAGAATGCATGAGTTTGATGATAAATAAGGTTCCTCCAATGCTATTCTTGTACAGTTTCTTTATTATGTTCTCCCTAAAACAAGCTGTATTTATCAATAGCATTTACTATCTAGAGATAATTTAGCACAGATAATTAATATGTGACAGGACAGAGCTATATGAATGATCTGTAAGCTGACAAAGCCTTCAGTTCGATTGAGGGGCTCTATCCCAGGATACACCACAAATGCTTAAATATTAGCATTTAAGGGCAAACATAATTAGCCAAATGCAGTTTCGACTTACAAATTTTAAAGTATGTGTGTATAACATAGCAATAATATTAATACTATAGTTATCACTATCAACAGTAGTAGTAATAGTACCAATATTATTACCTCCTTGAAATCAGTGGGTGGGAATAAATGTATGGTTTTGTCTTATGTTAAATAAACACATTCAAGAGCACAGAAAACTATTAAAGGCAATAAAAGTTTTATTTACTTTTTGTTTCAGCTTCTGTTTTGTTTGTTTCTTCAGGAACTTGTTCAGTATTGTTTCTTGTCTTTTGCCTAGGGTAAATCATGAGTCACAGCCTAATTGGAGTATGATTAATGTTCAAATGACAGACACTTTCCAGATGAGCATGATGTCCCAATCAAAGGTTGCATGTTTCCTCAGACTTGTATTTTATGTCAATATTTAGACCTGACCACAAGTATAAAGTGCTAAAACCTCAAAATCATAATGGGTTATGATCATTCTTTCTTAAATTATTACATATCTACATGCTATAAAATGTTTGGAAAATCATGCCTGAGTCCTGAAAATTCACAAAGCTCTTGTGACGATCAATTCCTTTTCAGAAAGAAAAGTAGCACTGACCGTATCACTCCTTCTTTTGTATCCAAGTGACTTCATAATTTCTGTCTCAATGTTTTCATAACCATTATAATACTAAGGGTGAGGTCAGGAAGGCATTTTTCAGCTCTTGTTTTTCTCTGGTTTTAATGTTTTCTGTTATACATCCATGTTTTTGTTTTGGTCATGTAGATGACAGCATTTATAACCATACAGGTTTTTGAGAACGCAGTTATATAAATTATCCAAACAACTTAATACACTGAAGCATAAAAAGGAAAAATAAAAGTAATTTATAGCTTTTTCTTTCTTTCTTCAATTATTAATTATTATGATAACAGAGGAAATAACTCACAGATGTCTACCTTATATGGGCAGAAAGAAACTATATGACTAAAACTACTTTTAAATTTTATTACCAATGTAGCTAAATATTCAAACACCATGTGCATTCATTTAATGTCTTGGATACTCATGTTAAAACAGCACAGAGATTCTTCTCACAATAGATTTGATTTTGTATTTTTTTATACATACATGTTGTTGCTGCAACACTTTGGAATGGTTGTACTTTATCTCCATATCAGGTAAGTGCAAGTCACAAAAAGACCCCTTTATCTTTACTGGATTTTGGATTGCATATTCTTTTGCTGTTCCCTTGTACAAACTGAACTTGTACAACTACAGATTCACAGGTTCTTCTCCTATCCCCCCTGCCAAGAAAGCAGGAGGAGGCAGGGATGTCCCCACTGCTTTTTTAAAGATACTGTTAGCACATCAGTTACTCCAATTCAGTTTTAAGTTAACAGTATTTGTATATAGCAAAGAACAGTTTTTGGTTTGGTTTTGGTTTTTTTGCATCCAGATCATTAGACAGATCTTATTAAGTAGACTATTTCTGACTACATTTTTGTTCACAGTGAACTACCAGGATCTGCATTCCTTATGACAATTGTAGCGCTGGTATTTAGGCAAACACACAGGATTGCTTGAGAGAGCATTTCACTGTAATACAGGAAGTTCTTATTCTGCTAAATTCTGCTTCACTGTTTGTTAGGGTTGGGTTCTGTTGTTGTTGTTTAATTAGCTGAATGCTATTTTAAGATCCTACTGTGTATTGGCCTAGTCATGGGAATTGAATCTGTCTCTTCTCTATTTTTGTGTGTCAAACAAGTAAAAGGAGCTGGAATGAGATGAACATGCCTTAGTGAAAGCCACAAAGCTGTAACAGCTGAACTAAAGCAGCACTTGATTGAAAGGAGACTGAAGTGTCCAAGGAGAGGTTAGGGAAATAAAACGTATCTGTTTACTGCATTGGAGAGAGTAACAGGCCAACTTTCTGCCTTTGTCAGACACTAATAACATATTTGGTTCGCTTTTTTGTTTCATATCTGGTCTTAAGAACATGCAGTACCAAGTGCACCTACTCGCAATTCCTTCAGAAATGAAACCAAGAGTTTTTCTTGTCCAATCCACTGCACAGCACTGTGGTGGTGAACCCTTCTTTCAGTTAACACCACCAGCCACACAATCCTACTCAAACTATGGCAAAAGTCTTTTACATAATTGTACCTGCTACACTCTACACCACACAAGACCTCAGTTGCTGAAAGAATAATTTCCGATGTCTCTGAGTAGGAGTTTCCACTTCTGAAACGTGAATATAGAAATTCATTCCTTTTTAACTCTTGATTATCCCAAGACTGAAAAGGCAGATACAGGTAAAGGATTCCTAGCCAAGTATCAGGGACTATGAAAATGGTCAGAAATGTATTTCCTAATGATATCCATCAGGAACACCATATTCTAAAAAATTAAAATTAAAACACAAGCTCTTCAATAATACAGATCTTCTTCGGTCATCAAGCCATGCTGTAATTCTATCAGTTCAACTGGAACTTCAGGTTTTCAGATGGACTGTGGAGAATGGAGATTTTCCTTCATTTTAAAAGGCCAGGTTTTTGTCTTCATAATCTTGCTCTCAACCAGCAACTGTTCTTTCTGAACAGAAAAAACTAATCCTGTTAGTGGAACTGAGAGGTATTAGAGATGAGAAGAGCCTAGAGTAAAAAAGGAGACTGGATAAAGCTTGAGAAGGGACAGGGTGTATAACTGAAATGGGGATAGGCCAATAAGTGAAATGGCAGCTAGCACCCTGCCATTTCCAAGTAGTCAATTAGAATCCCTTACAACATGAGTTTTCTATGTTTTAAAATTTCTATGCTTGGAGACATAAATTATATCAATACTTTTTTTGCAGTTTCCTAAATCTGGATGGGCTCTCAGTTCACTAGCACATTTTGTACACAGTACCCCATTGTGAAGACTTTCTAGATTTGAGTATCCAAATGCCGGCTGCCTTGAATTCGACAGCAGTGCTGCATATCTCATAAAAGCATCTCAGCAGCTTAAATGATATCCTTTGTAGAGCTCCTCACTCTGATTTACATTTCACAGCTTCAGGGTCATCTGATCAATAGAACAAAAAGGTAAAGATTTTTAAAATGTTTGATAAGAACAATCACTCTTCACTTTAGAAACCAAAGAGATTCAGATCTAAGAAAAATCCCAAGTACTCATATTACTAGCCTTCATTTCGTGCATGTAAAATAAGGTGAACTGTATTTCAGGAATGTTGAGTAATCACAGCTCTATATAGAATTTTTCTGGACAAAAGCTGCTCACTGGAGGCTTTATAAAGATATGACTTCTAAACCTTACTTGTTTAAAGGCACCTTGAATAGGCAGTATTTGTAAGATTAGAAAATATTTCCTTCCTTCAGTTGTTTAACTTCTCAGCTTGTTCTATTGATGTAATAATTTCTTTAATATTTTAACTGAAACCCATAGGTTTCAAAGATCCACAAGAATTAGAATGTCTTTAATAACAAACTAAAAACAAAACAAGATCTGAAACATTTTTCTTCTGTATCATAAAACAGAGTGCAAATACTCATTGTTCCTTTTTTACCTCTGTTTCTGATCGCTGTTTGCTAAAACATCAATCTCCTTTGACAATCAGCTGCAGCAGTAAAAGTATCCCATCCTATCCCATTCTGAAGAGTGAGTTGTGCCATTCAGAGCCAAATACATATCTTCCTTTTCATGTTTCTTTAAAGATTAAAAAGGAAATTAATAAATCCTTAGACATAGATTACTCAAATTAATTAAAATCACAAATTTACCTGCCCTATATTACACTTTCTTTTCCTATAACACTGTGAAATTCTTTTGTTTAGATACCTTCTGCATTCAGTATCTGTCCACTTCTGTGTTAGATAATCTTCCTTTCTCATCTGACTTCTTTTAGATAGATGCACATGTAGTCATATATACATGCCTTGTTCTAAACTGTATAGTATCATATATGCTTATATGGCTTATAACCAACTAAACAAAGCTGCTAAACCTTAACCTCTTGGTTTTTTCTCTGTGAGCATATGTTTATGAATGATTTCTAAACATAGAGTAGTACTACAAAATTATGAAAGTACATTGGCCAAGTAGGTACATTGGTAGAACCTCATGCTCCAAGTGGAAAAAGCACCAGCAGGTGGGCTTTCACTTAAAATATTTCATAATGTTGTCTTTTTCAAGTGAAACACTAGCACTAGATTATGGACCTGGACTCAAAACCACAGTTAATCAGTGATCTAAATAATTATTCTTTTGATGAAGAACATCTGATATAGATGGAAATACCACAGAGTTAATGCAATAGAAATTAAACTGTCAATTGATCTTGATGACCCTCTAAACTAAATCTGAAATAGCATCTGTATACTGAATCCATATAAGTCAAAACATCTGCAGTGCAAGACACAGAGACTTGTCCAAGGCCTTTCCAATTCCTGTACAAAATAAATTTTGTAGTTTTCATACAAAGAATGTTCTTCTGTTATTCATTCTGTTTGGTATTTCCTATGAAAATTGGCTGTGATGTGATCTCTAACAACTTCCTCAGACATTGTGTGTACTGTCTGACCATTATAGAAGTCTTGAATCATAGGAATCTTCAGAGTTAGCATTCATGAGCCAGATCTAGAAAAGCATGCACCTTTATACTACTTTATGATACATAAAACATGTTTAAAAATGTAAATTCATATAGTTTAGTTACATATTTCAGATATGCAGAGTCTAGAACAACAGAATAAAACTGATTTTGACTAACAATATGAAAACATATGTTGAGACATTTCCACATTTACTAGTGCTTTTGTATTCTCTCACCTTAAGGTGAAGAAGAAAAATGTCCACAGAGAAAATCATATATGTTGTATAACTTAACTAAAGAGAAATATTAAGTGGCTTTTCTGAACATGTATTAGAAAGAGGTTGCCTACCACAGTAATTTTAAGGGGCTTCTTTAGTTAACAGATTTGCAGTCTAGCACAGTCATAGTTCAGTTCAAATTAACTCAGTAAATGCACACAGAGCACTCATTAGAGATTTGGCTAGCTGGAAAACACTGGGATAGTTAGAAACAGATGTGATAAGCTGTCCATAACAAAAACCTAAAAAACCCCTCTTTACATACATACAAAGAGATGAGTAAGAACTATATGATAGTTGGATTTTGCATTCATGTAGTATATATTTTTCTGTGCTATAGCAACCATAACAAACAAAACTTCGAGACTCCCCTAATGGAGTAAGTATTCCTGTATTGCAGATGAAAAATTTTAGAGAGAAAACTATTTAGTGACTTTTCCAAAATATCAGAATTAATTTTGAAACTTACAGCTTAGTTTCCAAGTCTGAGATTCTTTTTATACTATCCTATGGTACTTCTCTTATTTAATAAATAGATACATTCTATGCTGCCAAGCTAACTGTAATTCACACTCCTCTCTAGAAGAACTTACTACTAAGATGGCATTTTAAATCTGTGTTCTCTGTGCCTATATGTTGAGACTTGCATATGTGCTGTACTGAGACAAAACACTGTTGAATGCCTTCTTGCTTCATTCTCAACTTCTCACCAAGGACTTACAGGTACTTCTTGGCTAACAGCCTTGCCATAGATATAAAAATCACAATTTTCTTTCTGTGAGCCATTCTAACCATTTTTTTCACCAAATATTCTTACATAGAATTCTCAGGTGGATCCCATTTGGATAGAATTTATTTTGGGCTCATAAAGTCCTATTCACAGTTATGTGATCACATATAAAAAGATAGAAACAGTATAGCAGCTAGAACCCAACAGAGTGTTTGAAACAAACACTGCAGATAGTCACTTTGCTATTGTCTATATTGCTAAGACTCTACAAATTTTATAACAATTATTATTTAATGAGTATACTAAATATCTGTCCAGATCTGTGGTAACCCAAGAGATCAGAAAAGCTCTGAGGGACCCAATACAATCTCTTCTGCACATAATACAAAGTTAATAGTAATTAATAAATATTTTAGGCATTTGGATTGTGTATTAGACAAACTAAAACAGTTCCAAAGGAACCATTCCACCATCAGACAAAACAAACGTGTCTTTTAAAATTTTCCATAAGGCATATTTTTGCCTTAAAAAATAGAAACGAAGCTAATAAATTACATTTTGGAGGTCTATTTAAAGACACTCACGGAGAGACTTACACTAACAGAAGTCAGAAAATTCGAATATGGTAGTAGAAACATAAATGTAAGAGTGGTGTAATTCATGCCATTATACCTGTTTGAAACAATTTGTGTGAGTTAAGGATAGAGTGCTAGCATAAACTTTGAATTTATTGGCTTTTGTTGCTTTAAATCAGACCCTTCACATTATTTATACATAGTTTTTGTATTTAATATTCAGAGTGATAGAACACGTACATTTGGCTGCAGATAGATACATAATTCATGTTAGTGGAAAGCATACCTTATAACACTTAAGTGGTTTATTAAACTTGTTTCATCTGATATGGGATAAATTTTGTAATTGACAGCAAGTCATAGGCAGATCATACATTTATCATATTTAAGATTACCTTAAATCCTTATGTTATAGAAACTATTCTGCTTTAGCCTCTCATCAGTCTGTTTTTTTTTTTTCTTTTGGAGAGAAAATACATGAAATATGTTAATGTTGTTTAAAAATTACTTAAACCTGAACTCCAACATGAAATAAGTTTAGTGGCCTCAGCTCAGTCCCTGGCAGACAGTTGAGTCTATCAGAAAAACCATTACATGTACTTTGGGACCAGTCAATAGGATCAGCAGCCTCTGATCTAAAGAGACCTAGGAAATGAGCCTGGGGAGGTTGAATGACATCTTATTTTAGGGACCATGAAATGTTGAAGTTAGAAGTGGGGTAATATTGTGCAGGGAGATTATTTCTGTATGCCTTGCTCCCTCTCAAGCTTATAGTTCATAGGGGAATTATTTGAAATTACTCCACCTACTTGATGAGGAGGTGATGAGGAGAAAAAAAATAAAGATGATTACTCTCTCAGAGAGTGGATTCTACTCAAATATGGTGACTAGAATTTTCTTTCAAGTAATTTCTGTTATCTGTGTCGTTTTACCAATATGGACTGGGAAGAGCCTTAGTGTGGAGCAGGCTACAGCTAGACCGTATTTTTACAAGCATTATGACATTTAAAATTTCTTTTGTCTGCATCATAATGGATTGAAATGTTAAGAGCCAGCGAAAATTTGTTTGACTCTCTGCTCCTGCTCTTGACTGTTGATGACTATAAAGCAGTATTTTAGTGTGGAAGTTCTAATGCTAACAAGACATATCTAAATTAAGTAGATAGGTCAAGGTGACTAAAATACCATAATGATTATGACACAAGAGGGGCTAACCTCTATATTTTTTAAAGAATGGATGAATGTAGACTAAGAGGTATGCAAATTCAACTAGTATCTTTCTTTCTGCTGCTTTTATTTGGTTTTTTTGGGAGTCATGTTGCACCAGGCTAGAATAACGTTCATTTAAGAGACATTTTTCCTCAAAGAAAGATACAAGCTGTATAAAATGGTGAAAGAACATCACAGTTGGGCTATACGAGTAATATTTCTCTTGATTGTAGTATTTGTACCATGTACCATTCTTCTTTATTTTTACCAGAAAAAAATTATTTATTCAGAGAAACATCCCAAGAGTTTTTTTAAAAGGTTGTTAGAAGCTACAAAATAAAGAAGGCTTTGGGAATCATTAAATGAGCAAACCATCATAACTAATTCTGTCTGGATATGTATTAGTGTATAGATATCTGGCTACCTTATAGTTTTCCTTTGAGTTTATGCTAGGTATCCATGCCGTGAGTATTTTATTTGGCTAGTTCCTCTTTGCATCTTTGCAAAAACATGTTACTCTGGTTCTAAGTACGATGCATTTACTGACTTTCTTGACTTCATGTTTTATAAGATACAGCCATTTTCAGAGATATGATGTTTGGATTGCAAGAGAGTAATTGAGTTTCTGTTTAGTGTTGCCTTTCTGTTCATGTCTAAGACTGAATAAATACAGGGGGCAGAAGGACCTGCTTTACAGTGTCAACCTGGATGACACTGTAACAAATTATTTTGTAAGGAAATAATAAGAATATTAATGTTAAAGTGGAGCTCTTGTGACAGCAGTAATTTTTTTTCATGTTAGTAACTTTACAGACAAAATAGATGACTTAGGAATCTAAATTTTGTGAAAGTAAGCTCAGACTTCAGGTGAACATTCATCTTCTCTGTTAATTTTTTTTTTAAATTGTAGGAGAATGATAATCTTCTATATTTGAGCCATTTTGGAATGATTTGCAGTTTTCTCTGATAGGTACTGAATTTATCAGACCAACAGAATAAGATTTTAGAATATTTTCTCTTAATGAGCCATTAAAACATTATTCAAAGGGAGCTTGACACTCAAAGAAATCAAGTTTCTTAGGAAAAAGTCAGGCTGAAATCCTATGGAAACACTGGTTTCTCTTCACCCTGTATCAAATCAAGATGATGTTCATAATCTGGGATGTGAGAGACAAGGGGGTTGACTATTAAATAAAGGAATGACCCATTTGCCTTGGGCCATTTCCATGATGCCATTCAGTGTTTGAGTAAGGAGATTACTTGAGACAAAGCTCTTTAATGAGGAACCTTGTTGGTCTTGAGGTGTGACTGGCTGAGTGACAAGTGGAAAGAAGCTTGTAAGTGTCAGTAGAGTGGAATATTCTAGTTGAAGTAGAGAAATAACAAGGTTACAGCCCTAGAGTCCTCAGTAAAGAATTTACAGTCCTCAGAAAATGTGTCCAGCTGTGATGTTGTTCCTTCAGAGCACTAAAAGAAAAGAGAAAATTTACATCTACTAGACAGATGAAAATTGTCAAATATGTTATCCTCCCAAAGCAGACAATCTTTTTTGGCTTTAAAATAGGAACTGATGTAAAGATTAAGATAATCCTCTTTTTTTTAATTCTATTTTTTTTTTATTTTAGAGATTGCATAAATATTTTGCAAATAAAGTACTTTTAGAAACTTTTTACAATTGTAACAGCAGTTCACATAGATGATTCTTTTTGATTCTTTTCCAGTGGGATGCAGAAAACAAGCTTCTTTCATACTCTGTCTTGCTGTTTATCCAAGAGACCTCCAAAGTTAATGTTATAAAAATAGATACAAATCATCTAATGCAGAGAAAATTTCACTGGCACCATGTTTCATACTGATGTGTCTTGGACTTAATTTAATGATGGTAGGATCAGTTTGATGTTATTGGCTGTTGGCCCTGGTCTTGAGAAGTGAGGAAAGACCTACTTTTCTCCTCTTATTTTGATTGCAAAATGCTCAGCTAACTCTAGACTCTCAATGACCTCAACAGAAAAGCATAAATTCAGGACTCTTAAAACTTTCCAGGATGTGGCCCAGATGAGTATGGCTATCAGTTAATTTTACTGCAGTTGTGAACTAGGAACCATAACACACCTTTTTTGAACAGCTGTAAAAGTATATTGTAATTTACATTCCATCATTCGGCTTTCCGTGAAATGCATTTTACTCTGGGACCAGAAAGACAGTCCAAACAGTGGTTTGATACACCCTCACCATAGTCATAAATTTATTGGGACAAGTAGGATGTTGCTTTAGGATAAAGTAATTTTTTTAGTAACATTCACTTTACTTTGTATTTAACATAGGATTTTTATTGCCTTGTATGTATAAAAACAGAAAATCAGAAATTATAAGACTTTTAACATCCTTTTCATTGTAATCAGGCATTCTATGCACTCTTACTTTTCTCAGTCAGACTATAAATCCTGAGGGTTTTTCCCTTGTGAGCCAAATTCTTCTATCTCTACCAATCTTGATATGTTGCTACATCAGCCTACAAAGTAATCTCAGTGGGACAAATTCCTGTCTCCAATACTCCCACATAAATTGAAAGCAATCTTATAATTACGACTAAACCAAAACCAGAATTTGACCTAGTGATTTGAAAGAGCCAGGCAGGCAGTACTTGCATTTGGACACTTAGTTTTCTTCTTGCATTCAGAACCACAGTCCTCTGTGTCTTAATGTGTCCTGTAGATTGTATGAACAGAAAAACACGTGATGAGTAATGTTTACAACTTCCATTCTTAGCAAAGTTGTTGCCCTTCATTTCCCGCTGAAGTCAATGGAAGCTGAAGGTGTAGGAAGGAAAGCTGGCACCGGGTCTCCACAAAGTTATGTTCCAAAGCATTACAAAGCAGTGATAGAAAGAGATTGTTACAGTTAAGCGTAGTCAGCTAGTTAGAGCTGAAGATGATTGTGTCTAATTTATGTTTATTTGTAACAATGGTCTAGGAACTGCTTTGGAAGACCTCAGACTCTGTCAGATATGAGGAACAGCAGCCCCTTTTTAAAGATCAATATACCATAGCACCCATCCAAATGGCCTGTAATACTGGAATTATTTTTTACACTAACGCAATGATCTGCCATGACTGTGCAATCTGCTTCCACTATGTGGTGTTGCAGTATAGAATGATACATACAAGCAACAAGTTCAAGTGTAGAAAGTGATTTTCTGCTTTCTCTTTCCAATGTCTCTGGTTTTGCTATCTCACTTTGTGGATGCATAGGATCCAAAAATGTAACTTCAAGCACTTAGAAAACATTAGGTATGGCCAGAGTTAGGAATTTTGCATTAAACATAGTTATTTAGCAAAATTCAAGTGAATTCAGTGATCACCTTCTGATCGTATAAAGGACTAACTTGGCTGAA
>WEKY01007795.1:0-16952 GCA_013390045.1 Picathartes gymnocephalus
TTGGTCAGTTTGGGTCACCTATCTCAGCTGTGTCACCTCCCATTCACGCCCAACTTCCTCCCCAGTGTGGGAGCATGAAAAGGCCTTGGCTGTGTGTAAACCCTACTCAGAAGTAACAAAAATATCTCTGTATTATCAACTTCACATTCAGCACCAATCCAGAGCACAGCCCCATATTCACCACCATGAAGAAAATTAACTCTACCCCAGCCAAAACCAACACAATCTTCTATTCCTCCAGTAGCTTTTTCGTACCTAGACTTCTACCACTGAGGGAGAACTTGGAACTGATTAGTTTCTTTCATTAGCCTCTTGCTATATCATGCGTGCTCTACCACATGTAGCAGCAACTTCTAACCACTTCTGTGTTACTTCTCTGATGCAACTTCAGTAGTTCAGCCTAACAGTAAAGAAATAATTATTTATGGCAGAAGAATGTATTTAGGCTCTTAACAGTACAGTTCCACATCAGTCATGAGCACTTGTACCGCAGAATATCAAAAGCTTTCTGTAGTAAGTGTACTCAATAATAACTTTAAATCAGTACTAAAAGAGATAGTCAGATTTTTAAATAGAGGAACAAAATGAGACAGACACACTGGAAAGCTGTGTTGCAATGTAGAAGTTCTACCCATCTGTATAAATTATTTAGATCCTTGATCTCCACAAGCACCTCACAGAAACTACATTTACTTTGAAATTGAATTCTTGGAGCAGAACTGGGTTTTTTTCAGAAAATCATTTAAAAATTGCACCACCCAGATCAAGACTAAACAAATTACTGTAACTGAGGTGCCAAAGATTCAAAACAACTATAGTAGGAATGTTACTATACTTGTAATTGCTGAGAAAGCAAGGATGATGTTAAAATCCAATCATTTTCTGGTGAGAGAATGTATGATGAAGTAGAGGTTCCACACAGATCTTAACTCAAACTAGTGATAAGCACAACTAATACTTGAACAAAGAAGCTACACTAAGAGACTTCCTGGGCAGTCTGGCTAGTGAAGCCGCTCTAGATAAGGTTAACACAACTTAAGAAGAACACGGTGAAATACCATGTTGTTGCCCAGTCAAATGGAGAATGGGATGAAATTCTGTCAGACTAGGGGGATATTTTATGGAAGCAGTATTTTCTTTATTTGCTGTAAAAAGAAAATCTGATCCTTACATGCATTCTTTTGCCCTTTTAAAAACTCAACTGGTAAACCCTGACAATCTTTACAAAACAGAATGATGCTGTAATTGATGGTGCTTGATGTACAGCATCAGATTATCTGCTTTGTAAGAAGTGAATGTAGCATTTATTGTTTTATCGAATTCTTCCTGTGGCCTT
This sequence comes from Picathartes gymnocephalus, assembly GCA_013390045.1. Classification (NCBI taxonomy): domain Eukaryota; kingdom Metazoa; phylum Chordata; class Aves; order Passeriformes; family Picathartidae; genus Picathartes; species Picathartes gymnocephalus. Next base: position 1,337 of record WEKY01007795.1, read on the forward strand.
TGAGTTCAGAACTGATTCTGAGCAAGTATAAACAGATAAACTACTAGAATGTAATCTTTAAATGATCAAGGCTGCTTTTTAGTATGTCTTAGCCTGTAAAAATTCAGATGAGTAACAGTAACATCTTGTATTTTTTTCTTACGGTAGCTCAGTAGTTTAATAGAGGAGCTCCATTATAAATGTGTAACTGCAAGTAAAATGGACTGTTGGTTCAGAGAGTGACATTCCTCAGCAATACACATAAAATTCGCTGGCTTGTAATACCACAGCAAAACATGTAGTCATCATAGAAGTTTTAAAAGATGTTAAATATTTCTGCATCGACTTCACTAAATACACCTCCTAGATAGTGCTGTTTTCCTGCATGAAAAAATCCATTCTACCACTAAACACTTCTATTATATTTATATAACTTGTATTTTGATTATACATAATTTGTTGGAGTTGAGAGTAAATGAGATGTGATGGAACTATTAACTTCTACAGTTAAAGTAACAAGAATCCCCAAAAATTACCTGATTTGGTTAGAGTGGTTTACTCCTGAAGTATATTCTCTCACTGCTCAGAATACAAACAAGCATTAGGCCTATAATCTGTAGCCCAGCAAGCACAGGAAGAACTTGAAATTGTATGAAAAATATAAACTGTTCAATTCCCATTGCTAAAACTATGGCATGAGGCACATTGCATGAAATTTTCAGAAGTTGAAGCCATATCAATTTGTGTCTTTTGTATTGTTTCAGCTGCCTGGGTATAAAGGTGAGGGGAAAACATTTATGTTTATTTGATTAAGGTAAAGAAATTATTGGGGGCTATTATAATACAGTTTTATTCCCTGCAAGTACCACTTTTCTGCTCTTGCATTTTAAAGGTTCAAAGATTCTGAATGGAGGGTCTGAAGCCCAGGACACCAACCAGTCACAACACAATGGAGAAAATGCTGAAGAAAAGAAAGATAGGCATGAAGTTGGCAGTAAGAAAAAGTGAGTTAATAACCTTACTGATGATCTGTTCTGCTCTCGCTTAATCATGTGAAATAGAACAGTAGACTGAAGTTGCTTAACCATGCTGAGGTACTGTTTTCTTCACAGATTTTAGAGAGTAACAGCGTGCAAATCTTCTGTTTAAGTTTTGAATTAATATTTTAAACGTTATTTCGCTCACTGCTGTGGTGAAGGCTTAGAAAACATTACAGGATGTTCTACAATTGGAGAGAATCAGCATGTGGTGGAATAGGGCAAAGTAAAAGCTTTTTCCTGTGTTTTAGGCTATTGAGTTGAAAGGAAAGGAAGCCTGAACCAAGTCTTATAGAAACTAATAGCATTTATTAATTTTTTTTTTGTGTGAATTCATGTATTGTCATCGATAGACAAGCCACTTTAAGTAATGTTCTACACTTTGGCTGTAGAATCACTTAAATGCAGGTAAATTGCAGGCTAGGACTAAGACCTGTGAAATTCCAGAAGTCTGAATGCTTTATAGAGGTGGATGTGCTTACCATTTTAAAGGTCATAAGAATGCTTGAATTTGTCTGGCACTAAGTATTTAAACCTTGGTTTCAGCAAAAAATACATTTTGTAAACAGAAACAACAAGCAATGAATCTCTTATAGAAACACTTAATAGAATTTAGTAACAAATGATGAAAAGGCCCAGAATTATCCTAGAGTTGAATTGTTTTGTTGAAGTACACTTTGTTTTCTCCAGGCACACTCTGCACCCTGCACTCAGAGATTCTTTTTGTTCAGCATTATGTTTTGGAGCAAGTGCCTTTTATCACTATCTTTATGCACATCAGGAGAAATTGCAGCTGCCTGGCATTCTTTTGGCTATCTGCCAAGTTAGAACTGTACAAAAGAGTGGAATATTGAGTGTTATTTACAGTAAGGTAAACTTAAACACAACAAAACAAAAAAACTCTTAGGATGAAAATTTATCTGGTATTTGCTGTGAGACAGTCTCAGAAGTACTGAAGTGGGTTTGGGAGTTTTCAACCAGTTAAGCCAAATCCTCACTTGGTCTGGACAAGCAGCATGCTACAGGAACATAACGGAGTCACAAGTGTAGGTTCTCACACAGGTTATATTCTAGCCTTCTGCTTAAATAAGTTAAATAAACATTTCTATCAAGTGTGTGTGTAGTGTGTACTTGAACTCTACACTCCAAAGATCTTTGCCTCGGATAAACAATGGAAGAAACCCACTTTCCAAAAAAATACTGTATGGCTACTTGGACAGAGGGTCTGTGAATTTACTGTTAGCTAACAGCTACAAACCAGATTTTAAAATAAACCCCTTGCAAATACAGTGCATCTTGAGAAATGCATCCATGTGACTGACTCCAAGCTCCAGACTCTCCAGCATAGAAACTTCCTTTCATTCAGTATTGTTTGTACATTTTTATTTGAAATACTTAGTTTCTTAGATGTAAGAAACAAGTAACAAAATGTATAATGTCCAAAATACCTGTGTGGCTCACTGTAAGCCAAGAGCTGGTAAATCTCTTAAATCACAAGACTATATTCAGTTCTGAACATTTCTTCCTCTGCTAAAGGGAAGACATGTCTGTACCTTTCTGAAGATGTAATTCAGAAATTTTGTAAAAAGTTCTGTAACTTAAAATTTCCTATCTAATTGGCACTTTAGAACATTTTTCAGGTTTTTTTTGGTAGAAACACATACTGCTCCATGAGGTTACCTCAGTATTCAGGGATTACGGTGGAGTTCAGTGGTAGGTGGTAAGGCATGTTAAGCTGGAGCACTTTTCCACCTAAACTGACAGACAGTACAGATACAAATAAAGCTCTGAATGAGTGCCTTTCACAGCCCATTACATACATCAACAGTGATGCCACTCACTGCCAGCTTAGCTTCAGATTTGAGAACGTTGGGGTAACGTAACAGCTGGCATCTCTAACAGTTCTCCAGACTTCATGTACTGCTGAGTGTTCACAGCATCGCTTGCTCTACACAATCACCTGGAATTAAGTCTTGCTTGCTGCCCTTGTATATGGTCAATAACACTGCTTTATTTTGTTTCTAGGACATGCAGTGAAGAGAGAGAGCTTGAAAAGCCAGCAGATGATTCTGCCTCTGAAAACAAATGACATCACTGGAATTTTGTTGTTTGGGTTTTTTTAATTAAAAATTAAAGAGGATGGTTAAGTTTTGCATTTGAAATCTATAGACTGCTGAAATTCTAAATAATTTTATAAGCATAGTATTTTGAAATTTTGTGGAATAAAAGCCCCTTTAATCTTGGCTTAAAAGTATTTAAACACTTTTGCCAATAGTTATATCCAGTATTAACAGGTAACACATTTCAAAAGATGAAAATCCCAGTTAGAAAATGCTTACATGTTACAGGACTTAGAGTTGTAGTATATTTTTATCTTACTACTGTATGTTTGTCTAGTTAATAGCAGGAAAAAGTGTAAATACTTCTAACTCTCCAGTTGCTTCATTTGTATAAAACCTCCTCTCTTCCTATGATACTGACCTCTGTTTGTGCAGTTTTTCAACTCTTGTTGGGGATGTCTTTTCACTGTGTTTTGTAGGAGTTGAAAGCGGCATTTTTATAGCTGTTACAATGTTAATGTATGAGTATACTTCACTGTTTTAAGGTTTTTTTAAAATTAGTTCTGTTCTTGCAAAATGCGTTGTGCCAATTTACTGCAATGTGACTTTCATGGTTTGCTTTTGGTATAGTAAGTATACTGAAAAGACGTGTGCTGTTCTCACAGAGTCTGTTGATGCAGAATGGTTGGAAAACACTGTCTTGAACAATTTACGGAATTAAAGAATTTCAAACTGATAAAGAAATCCTTGTATAGACAGAACCATTCATAGGAAGAATGTGAGTCTGGTTTTAGTACTATTTTGATTTTACTGCTTTGGTATTAACTTGGGGACCTCTAACTAGAATTTTAACAGAAACACTGGTAAAGTGTTTTAATTCCTGGAGGCATGAAAGGGAATAGAACACGTACAGGGCTCTCTGAAGAGTGTTTCTTGAAACACAGACTTCGCCCAATACTAGAACAACTTGTATGTGGTATGGACAGCTAGGTTAGAAATTTGACTTTGAAAAGCCTGAGAATACACATAGAACATACTGAATTGAAAGGGACCCAAAAGGATCATCAAAGTCCCAACTCCTGGCTCTGCACAGGACACCCGAAGAGTCACACTATGTTCCTGAGAGCAACTGTCCAAACACTTTGTGAATTCTGTCAGGCTGGTGCTGTGACCACTTGCCTGGGGAGCTGTTCTGGTGCCCAACAACCCTCTGGGTGAAGAACCTTTACTGAATATCCAACCTAAAACTTCCCTGACAGAACTTCAGGCCCTTCTGCCGAGTCCTGTCACTGGTCACCACAGAGAGGAGATCAATGCCTGCCCCTCCTCTTCCCCTCATAACTAAGTTGTAGACTGCAGTGAGGTCTCCCCTCAGTCTCCTCCAGGCTGAACAGAACAAATGACCTCAGCCACTCCTCATACAGCTTCCCCTCAAGGCCCTTCACCATCCTCATTGCCCTCCTTTGGACACTCTCTAAAAGTATCATACTGTGGCACTCAAACCAGCCCCCAGCACTGGAGGTGAGGCCGCCCCAGCTCAGAGCAGAGCGGGACAATCCCCTCCCTTGCCCGGCTGGCGATGCTGTGCCTGATGCCCCCAGGACAGGGCTGGCCCTCCTGGCTGCCAGGGCACTGCTGGCTCATGTTCAACTTGCCACTGACCAGAACCCTCAGGTCCCTTTCCACGGCACTGCTCTCCAGCATCTCATTGCCCAGTCTGTCCGTACACCCAGGGTTGTCCTATTCCTGGTGCATCTCAGAATCTGGCACTTTCCCTCGTTGGACTTCATAGGGTTGGTGATTGCCCAGCCTTCCCACTTTATGAAGGTCTCTCTGCAGGGCCTCCCTGCTCTTGAGGGAGTCAACAGCTCCTCCCAGTTTAATACCATTGGCAACCTTAGTATTCCTCCAAGTCCTGCATTCAGGTTGTTAATAAAGAGGAGGTAGAGCACAGGGCCACGGATGGAGCCCTGTGGAACCCCACCAGTGACAGGTCACCAGTCTGATGTCACCACATTCACTGAAACCCCCTGTGCCCAACCCCTGAGCCACCTGCTCACCCATTTCACGAGGCATTTATTGCGATGTGCACAGGACATTTTTTCCAGGAGGATACTGTNTGTGCACAGGACATTTTTTCCAGGAGGATACTGTGAAAGTATTGAAAGCTTTACTGAAATCCAAAAAGATTACATGTTTTCTCCCCTTGATTAACTCGGTGTGTTACCTTGTCAAAAAAGGAAATTGCGTTTTTGACAAGCAGGATTTTCCCCTCCTGAAGCCATGCTGGTTCTGACTGAAACCTGCATTGTCTTTCAGGTGTTTTCAAGAACTCACAGAATAATTTGCTCCATAATTTTACCAGTCCCTGAAGTGAGACTGATAGGTCTGTAGTTTTCAGGGTCATCCTTCTTTCCCTTTTTGAAAACTGGGACAATGTTAGCCAGCTTTTAGCTGACTGGGACCTGTCCAAATTCCCAAAACCATTCAAAAATCATTGAGAGACCTTGCAGTTGCATCAGACAGCTCTTTTGGGTACTTGTGGATGAATCGGAGGCCCACGGACTTAGAGGATCCAGCTGGAACAGCAGATCCCACACAAGTTCAGGTCCACTGCAAGTTGATCATTCTTGCAGTCGTGGTCCTGCAGCTCAGGACACTGAGACCCCCATGGCCCATAATCCATGTTGAAGAGAGAGGCAAAGAAAGCACTAACATCTGACTTGTCTATGTTCTGTTGGTGAGGTGACCATCCTCATCCTATAGGTGAGGGCCAATGTCTTTTCTGCACTGCCTTTTGCTACTGATATATTTTAAAAACCCCACCCTCTTTTTATTGTGCCCACAGTTCTGGAGAGCTTCAACCCCAGTTGAGCTTTGACCACATGAATGTTCTCCCTACAGTGGGGAGCACCATCTCTGTAGCCCTCCCATGTCCCCTGTTCTTGTTTCACCATGCACACACCTTCTTGGTCTGCCTGGACTCAAAAACAGTATCCCTACTCAGCCAACCTGGCCTACTGCTTTGCATGGTTGCCTTCTGACTTTTTGAGGTTGCCTGCTCCTGTGTTTGAACAGCTTTCAGATCTGGAAGACGATACCTGAAGTTAAACCTGCAAGTTCAATCACAGTGGCAGCTCCAGTATGAAACTCTCTTTGGCAGATGGCCACAATGACTGGCCTCCACAGACCGTGACTTTTGGCAATCTCTAGCACGTCACAACAGACTGATGTTAGGGGGAATGCCTGACATGGCTGTACAGCTTGACCATCAGAGAAGCAGCATTCTCATTTAGCTTACAAATAGAGGTTAGTTACTATATGCTGGATTTTGTGGATTTCCACATTCCAGCTAGTTGTAAGATGTACTTTATTGAAACCTCAAGAATCTCAAACAACTTCCACTCTTACCCTTGAAAGTACTTCTGTAAAGATGTTAATGGAAATCCTCACATAAAGCATTTCTCAATTTTGACCATCCCTTTTTATCAAACCTTATACCAAAAAAAACAAAAAAGAAACCAAAAAAAGAAAAAAAAAGGAAAAAAGGTACTGTATATTTGACAAGGATGCTGAATTGCCCAATCCACCTAGTTTTCACACAAGTATTGACAAGCCAACACATCTGTCACAACTGTTTCAGAGACAATGGCTCACCATGCCACGGCTTCAAAGAGTTAATTGAGATAGGATGCAGAGATGAAGCTCCTGATTGTGTGATGCAATCACTCTGTCCATGCAGCTGCTGGGGCTTTTGCTGCCTAAATTTACTGCCCATTTACAAACCAGAAATAAGCTAAATTCACAAAATCTGACATGACTGTAGAAAGGGTCATCTCACTTTCAAAGATGCCTGAGTGGCCCTAAAATGTGTCTTTTGAAAGACACAAACGTAAGAGCTGAGACTGACTGGGCAGTCACTCAAAGTCTCACAAGGAATAAGGCTTTTTTCTTTCTGAAGAAAGAAAACACAGGTATGCACAAAATTTAAAGCAGAGTTACCTTTGACAACAGCATCCCTACTTCAAGAATGGAGTTTACTACAGCTTAAAATACTGTACAGCCCTGTTGAGTTGCTCATCATTCAAGTACATAGGGAACTCTTGTAATGCTACAAGTGCCTGCTACAAGTTAGCTCTGGGAAGTGCTATCGCACTGTCTATATGAATCATGTTTTGCTTTGGAATTTCATACCAACAGTAAAATCCAAGGGACCTCTCCCTCAATACAAGAAACAGAGTTTTGCATCACCTTGTCAGCAAGGCAAAAACTTTCATTAGGGAGAGAATCTCCAAGATATTTGGGAAGTTTGAAATAACTTGTAAAGGATCATACTGCCGAATCACTGAGTGTTTAATAAAAATACATCAAATCCAAAAGCCAACCACAGATTCAGGTTAATGTTTTTGAGATTCAACTAGCAACACACAGACAAGGGATTATTAAAAAGATTTTTTTTCTCATTTTTTGTCATGAAGTAATAAACCTGCTTGGACATTTTCATCACCAAAACACAGCATTTAATCCATTGCTAAAACAAATATCCAGCCGGTGTCATAGAGATTTAGCTGCAAATGGGCACTGTATGCAATGCTGAATTTCACTCAGAAGGCTCATTCAGAAAGACTTACCAAATCAAGACAAGATCCAGTTGTCCTGTGACAGCTTCTGGGATCTTTAAAAACTACGACTTACTGTAACTTTTTGTTCCGTTTGTCTATTTAAGATGAATCATTGAATATGATATAGGACCAGGTCATACAAACACCAACCTTCTAATACGATTCTTCTCTGTTTCGTAGTTAAGCTCTGAATGCTCTCAACTCCCACACCCAGATTGTGGCCAGTTTCTCTCTTCCTTATTGGAAGTATGGGATTGGCCCACTAAAATTTCTTAATCTGCAGGGACATCAATTTTGAAATATATTTGATCTTAACTTTTAATTATGAAGATAAGTGGGTTGTGTGAGAGACAGCATATTTGAGGCAAATTAATTTAATAAAGGTGTAAACTAACATTTTGCCACTCCCTTCTCTCTACGGCTAAAGAAAGAAAAAAAAATGGCCCCACAAAAAAACTACTGATTGCTACTTTAGAACTCGTTCTAGCTCTCTATATGATCCCTGATCCAACACTGAAGAGGATTGGAAAGCCTGTATATTTGTAGCAGACAGCTGAAATAGGAAGAGACAGGGGAATGATGAGAAGTAGCAACTTGTGGGGCAAATGCTGAAGTTGCAACCAGAGCTGTATTGTAACGGACCTTTAGAGCAGCTGCTACAGCACCACAAACCAGCCCAGCCCCAGCAGTTGGACTTGTCACAGTTGTGGTGGGCAGGGCACTCCCTTTTCTGCAGATTCCGGAAGGATAAGAGAACTATGACCATCTGCTTCTACAAGTGGTTGGTTCATTAAAATACACAGGCCAACAGCTGGCTGGTTTACAAGACAGGGGGAAAAAAACCCCACTTTTTTTTTGTTGTTCCTAAAAACATGGATTTATACTCACATTACTTAATACACCACCAGAAAGCAGTAAGATATGTGAGTGATCAGTGGAGTCCTGCAAGTGCTTCTGATACCCTTGTGTCAAGACATGTAAGATAATCAAGTCAGCACTGGCAGAATCTGCAGCTACAGGACCTGAACAGGATTCAGTTTGTTAGTTTTCTGTATGTGGATTGTCAGAATAGGCTTTCACCAACCAGAACTAGCTGAAGTTTTCAAAAGAAAAGCAGTTAGTGCTAATTTTCCTAAATAACAAAGACCTCCACTAACATCTTCTTAATTTCAGACTTTAATTACAATTATATCCTGCCGTGACAGAGTTTCAGTTTAAAATGAGACTAAGAACTACAAATTGGTCACATTTTAATAAAAAAATCATTAGTTACAATAACAGAATGATACTAAAAAAAAGGTGCACAATGAACACTGCATACACTGTAAACAGTCAACAAAATCGTGTAAAAGGCAGGCTACAATTCAGTAATGGTGAAATCTAACTTCCTCTCTACAGAATCAGTCCTCAGAGTCAGAAACCAAGGACAGAGGCCTTCAGATGCAACTTTTCATTTGTAGGAAAGACCCAAGAGTTTAACCAGCATTCTGAGCTTCTCTTTCAGAAAGCATTCTCTTTCCTACAAATTCAGTGCCATCCACCCTTGTTCAAATATGGCAACTCCCTGAGTTTTCAAGGTAAGATACATATAGACCATGTTGTCATCCTCAGAGGCTTAGAGTGCCCTGGATGCACACAGCTTCTCAAAATCATGGTTTCTTTTGCCAGGTATTCTCAAACATCCACATTTTACAGTCCATAGCATCCAAATCACTGTTATGTAACAATGTGTTATATTTTTCCACACCAACTGATCTGTAAGATCATACTTACTTACTCAGAAAAACAGACCAGTTAGACTTCAAGTGCAAAGGGTTCCTTCCACCTCATGGGAGAGGATTACATGTCTAACCCAAAACCCAGCAGTGTGCTGAAACCTCTAGCTGCCCAGCGGTTTTAACAGCCAGAGCAACACATTCAATAACGTCGTTCACTGAATTAATCCTGGCACATGTCAGTTTCAGTTGAAAATCCCAGGATCAACATAAGGATGCGCAAGGAACTCCCCCAGTTTATTGCCTTCTGCATCGTAATGGAGCATCCGAAAACAAACATCACAGAAGAAACAAGGATCCACTGGTGCCAGACTGTCTCTGTTGGTTACCCACCTGCAGGTAACAAAACACAAGTGTTTTTTGAAAAGTGCAACACACTTGTGACAAATATCTCAACATTTTACTCAGGACTGGGGATGGCAGCAACAAACATCAGTAATAATTTTATTTACACTAGGTACTACCTATATTGCATATCTTCCATCCCAACCATACAGTTAATTTCCAAGCTCCACACCCATTCCGTGTCAATCCCAGCAGCTACAGCAGTCCTTTCTGAGAAACTCCTCAAACCTGTGTAGCTGGTACAGTGCATTAAAAAAAAAAACAAACAAACAGGAATGTTCTGTCCATCCTGTGGCCATTTAAGTCATAAAAGAGAAATCTTTTTTTCCCCTTAATGCAAGAAATTGTGACATGGAGCAGACATGTAGTGACCCAAGCTCCTCTGAGTAATCAAAAGCATTTAGGAGTCTAAAAGCAGGACCCAAACGATGCAGACAAGACAAGGTAAGGATTGTGGCACACTCCAGCAAGCACTGAAGCTAATATGAGCACAAGTTAACATGTACAAGGAGGACCTGCCATGTCACTGAGTAATTAATTTACGATAGCATTCAGGAGGCCACGACAGCTGAAGGCCTTTGGTGATTACAGATGCTATCTGCACAGATTAGAACACACTGGACAGCCAGCCAAAGCAGCTCTGCTGTCCATGGTTTAGTATGTCCCCACTTAAGCTTAGTGCTTAATCCTGGTTTTAATTTAATGCATTTACATCACCTCTGGTAATGCCCTCCCCATCCCATCTTTCCCCCATATTGACCCTTTGGCTCCACCTCCCCTTATGGTCACATGCCTGACAGATTACAGCCCCTTGTGAAGCCATCCTCAGGGCTCTGCTAGGAACACTAGAATGGACTCCCATCTCAAGGGGAATTGGCTCTTTGCCTGATTCCAGGGAAGTCTAAGGCCAAACAAGCCAACGAAGACACAGTTGCTGTGTCAAACAGAGGCTGAAAGCATAAGCTGTCCTGAGGAAAAAAAAACGCAACCAGTGTTTTTGCAAATAAGTCATTCAGATCTATAAAATCAGGGAGACTAGCCTAGTCTTTAGAGAAATTTCTACTGTTTATTAAAAGTCTGTCTCATATTAACATCACTAAAGTGTATAAAAAGCACCAAATTCGTATTCTGCTCTCTTAAGTGCAGAGAATCACAGAGTTCCTTCAAGAACAGCTGCAGAGCACACAGTTTTCAGGTAGAGGTTAGGATTTTCCTGTGGGGAAAGTTAAATGCCTTTTAAAAATCTCTAGGTTTTATTATATTAGAGTTGGATAGATCTATACCTGTGTAGATGCTAGATTAAACAAAAGCTCTGTATGATTTCTGGTAAACGAATTTAAAACACGTCTTGCAAAGGAGGAAAATGCAGCATTTTCCCCCAAAAGCAGGATTTTCAAAAGTACTTAATAAGAAAGCCAAGCTCTAGGTATGCAAAAGAACATGAGCCAAATAATTGATCTCTTACTCATTTAGTTCTTTTCAAATTCCTGAATCAATTCCAAATGAACACTACCTGCAGGAAGCCTTTTCCTGCTTAGAAAGAGGTCAACTGCTTGAAGAACAAAGATTATTATTATTATGAAACACATACAGAGCTTTGATTTTTACAATTTATTTAAAGTTAGTAGAAGCACCTCGAAAGACTTAATTAAGATGATAACACAATCAAGACCATAGCATACCTAGCTGTATACATGTGGCACACAAAGCATTTTCTGGTACACAGCCAATGTTTCTTGATTAGCAAGGGATATAGATTCCTATCCAGACAGTCATCATGATGAATAAGCCTTGAGGGAAATAAATAAGTACAACACATACAATAAAGATGTTGCCATATTGAAATTTATCTGAAGATAAGCATGGTCATTGAAGATAAGGTATGATTTAAATTCCCATGTAAACTATGACTAGACTTCTGCTTAACATTTCTTAACACAGATGAAGATCTGGAGATAGACTGCTAGTTGCACCATCTGTGGATTTAATGGTCACAAGTAAATTCAGTTTGTAACTGTAACTCAGAAGTCTTCAGACCTTATCCTTTCTGTGTTCTTTTTAAAGCTTTTATCTCCTATACAGACTAACAAGCTATTTACAGGTGAATCTTTCAAGGCCCACAAACCTGAGATCATCTATGTGCAACATCTATGCCTTTCTTTGGGTTATGCTCCTTTTGGAAAGCACCACGTATTATCAATACTTTGTTACACCAGGCTCCCAGGAAGAGAAAATGACCTGTCACTCATGACAGACAACCAGAGGAGTGCTCTCTCTAGTTAAAAAAGTCTACACATTAGTTCTACTGTTGATGTGGTTGTGACTTCACAGTCACTATCACCTTCTCCTTCTCTTCCTGGCCTATCCACCTCAGCCCACTATCTCCACTCCTCTATTCTCTTTTCAGTTCCTGCCCCTTAGCTTCAAGTTCAAACTAATAGTCCACTTGAGTCCAGGCATAGCCTACAACATTCCGCTCCCTGGTGCTCCAGAAACAGTATGTAAATCTCACATTGGCTCTACATAGAAAGATCTTGACACTGTGGTTGCCAGTCAAAGCACACTAATTACAAAGCAGTCTTTGTATGCAAATTAAAAAGAAAAAAGCAAGAAAGATTACTCTCCTTCTTTCAGAGATACTCCCATGTATGTGGAAGAAAAATTTACGCCCTGCAGAAGGCAGCAGAAAAGCAAATAAGCAAATAAGTTAGTCCAACAAACATTCAGCATTTAATGTCTGAACTTTGTCCAGGGAAGGCTTACTTTCATTTGCCTAAGGACTCCCAAAGAATAGTAACTTACCTTATATCTGTGATTATAATGATGTGCTCACAGTTCCCTTGGTGGCAGTAAAGGTATGGAAAGCCAATTTTGAGGGATAAATCATTAAATACGTAGTCCTCCATCTTAACAGACTGAAGATTTTCATAGCCTCTGTCATGAGATTCTGACCACTCTATAATTGTTCTGAAAACAGAAAGGCCATTAGCATAGCAAAGCTATGAACTGTGAATGCAGAGAAAAAGATGCCTTGGGGACAAGCAAAACTCTTCACTGAGATATGGTTAAATGATGGAAACCAAAACAGTTCACAACAGTTTGTAATACTTTAAGATGATTTAACAGCAATACTACAACCCCATAGAAGTGTTCACTGCTCTTGTGGAACATCTGCCTTTCAGTTCTCACCAGGCAGCTTCCTGAGGAGTTTTAGTCACTCTGTGCTCCTGATGGCACCCATCCAGGTCAGACTGTTCACAGCACAATACTTCTCAAGTAGTCCAGTAATTCAAGTCACTAGCAGGTCATTTTGCCCCCTTGGTCAATTACTTCATTTTAAAGTATTAAAAAGCTTTTTTTTATTTTGTTTTTGTCAAGGAGAAACACAAAGCTGACAAGTGCAGTTACATTTCCAAAATTTAGCACTGAAGGGCACTGGCCACTGTAAATTTCTTTTAGACTTTTCAGCACACTCCTACACATAAGAAATCTAACTCTACAAGCTGTGTATGCTATGACAAGCACTTCTGTGAAGACCACTGTTGTTCACAGATAGAAAGACAAGAAGTAAAATGTTAATTTCCCTGAAGCCACATACAAAGTCTGGCAGAAAAACAGGGTCCAACAGGGTCAGCTCTTCCATACCAGCCATTTTAAACATTTTGATCTCCTAAATCTCACTAGTGTATCAGCAACACCATACTTCCTTAAGATCTCAGATTTCTTTTCTGATCAGTCACACAGACCCCATGCTGACTTTACAATGAAGGCATTCAGCCTATTTTCAAGACTGAGCGGGACAACCACTGCCACACAGCTCAGCTTGTCTTTCTGACCCATCTTCTACCTCACAGGCAAGCCTTTTGATTGCCATCACAAGTAGGGAAGGCACCTAAAAAGCCAGTACAAAATGGCACCTGTCACTTTACACAGAAATCCCACCTCAACAGTGAAAAACAGGATTTGCAGGTTAAAAAATGGATTCATACTCTTTTCAAAAGGGAAGTGAATGAAAGGAATAAGTAGAGCAAGTAAGCTTCTCTGTAAAAATCAATTCATATTGGAAAAACAGCAGGAAAAGTCCATTCCAGCATCATACTCTAGACATTCCAGTATCTGAAACACCGCAAGTCATAAACAAAATGAAACAAATTTTATTTTCCTTAAGGATTTCCTTAGTCAACATCTACAAATACAGTACCTGCTCAAATCTCTGCACTCTGGGTATCTTTTATCATTATAGAAGATGCCTTCAAAATAGAAGAAGGCAGATTTGTAGAGATCCTGAGAGACAGAGAGAGAAGTGTCCGTTAGTGTTATGAGAGATTAAACACCTTAAAACGAGAACGTGTCAGAAATCCACACATTTCAGGTATCTAAATTATATTAAGAGACCTCATTCAACAGGTGTCTAAGAAAAGTTCTGCTCTCATTGTAGATTCTGATGTGACTGATATGATTGCCAATTACGCAGCTACTGTGCTGATATTGTTCTCAAGCCATTATACGTTACTTTAATGCTCTTCTCTTATTTCTGTCCCCATCATAGCAGTTATGGACTTCTACAAAAACACAGAACAAGAACATAAGCATCACTGTACAAATTAGTAATTGCAAGGCACTGACTTTAAAAAAAAATATTTTAAAAAATTAGCAAGATGCAGTGTTGACTTTGGGTGGCTACCAGATACCTATCCATCTGCTCTCTCACTCCTCTTTCTTAACAGGACTGGAGAACCAGAATAAGACACGCAAGCTCATGGGTTCAAAGGCAGTTTAAAGAGAAAAAGCAAAGGCTGCATGCAGAAGCTAAGCAAAAAAAATTGGAGACTTATTCCCTATTTCCCATCAGCAGGTGATGGTCAGGCATCGGAATAAGCTGCTCAGGGAAGTGGTGAAATCACCACCCCTGGAAATGTCGAAAAGGTGTATGATTGTGGCACTTGGAGATATGGTTTAGAGACCACAGTGATAACAGGTTAATGGTTAGCTCAGCTTCTGAAGTTGATTTGGCATCTGGTGACTCTTGCAGTGCTGGTATGAGTGGCATAAACTGTTAATTACCTTTGACAGAAGAGGATGTTACAAATAGACTGTCTGCATGTGACAAACTTTGCAATTAATGGAGAATTTTGAAGGATGGTAGATTTTCTTGTGAGACCCTAGAAGTGACCTTCCAGAATCGCATGTCTGTCCTTTTTATGCAGATGTGACCAGGAAGTGCTCTCATGTGTAGTCGTGCATGTGCGCACACGTGTGTGCAGGGGACAAGACTTGAACAATTCTCTGTCAATTCAGTAAGAAGTACTTTGTGTTCTGATCAAATGCAGAGAGACTGGCTGGTATGGAGGTAACTTTCCTCACAGCATCCCCTGTAACGCATGCTCTGCATTTCTGGCAAAGGGGAGTTGATAATACACCAGTGTTCTGGCTACTGCTGAGCAGTGCTTGCACAGCTTCAAGGCTGTCTCTCCAAGTCTCCCCAAGACCAGTGGGGCTGGGGCTGGGTGAGAGGCTGAGAGGGAATGTAGCTGGGACAGCTGACCCAAACTGACCCAAAGGACATCCCATCTCATATGATGCTGCGCTCAGCAATAAGAGCTGGAGGAAAGGAGGAAGGGGCCATTCATGGTGAAAGCATTTGTCTTCCAAAGCAGCCACTATGCATGCTGAGGCCCCAGGAAGTGGTTGGAACAGAATCATAGAATCATTAAGGTTGTAAAAGACCTCTAAGATTATCAAGTCCAACCATTAACTCAGCAGTGCCAGTTCACTACTAAACTATGTCCCAAGTGCCA
>WEKY01007798.1:0-18865 GCA_013390045.1 Picathartes gymnocephalus
CTTAAGATTGTAATGACATCATGTAAACCAATACTTCCAATAGCAATCCCTGTCTTTTCCTTAATGCAAGAGAAAAACTTGTTTGCTTATTTGACCCTAAGAGAAAAGCAAATGCAAAGCTGAGCTTAGACCTTCAATATTCCTGTCCTAGTCCTCTGCTTAACTCACTAGGTCATGACTCATATAATAACTAGTTCTCAAAGAACTAGTCATTAGTTCCAGCTGCTACTTAAATATAAAACTGTTTGGATGCAATAGAGCAATGAGTTGATGGGAGATCTGTGGGGTACGTTCTGCCACCAGCTCCCAAACACAAAACTCCCCATTGATTGTATGTGGAGCATCTCTCAGCAGACTGTTGGCATGCTGTGGCTCCCCAGTGATTCCACAGTGGAAGAAATTCAAGGAATTTGTCTCTGACCACAGAATTTATGAGGCCATGCAGAAGTTCTTCATGAACGGCAGGACGCAGGGAAAAAGTTCAGAGACTGTTGGGAATCTTCTTTTATTTCTGTTTTGTTTGTTCTCTTTTGGGACTGCACATGGGAAAGAGTTGAGAGGGAATTTTGGTAAGTTTTCAACTCTACCCTAACTCTGCTTCTATGGAAATATAGGACTAAACTCCTGCTATTCTCAAAGGGAACTGAGGCAAATGCTGAGTATTTTCTCATTGTTGCAGAGGAGGCTTTTTGTCTCTTCAGAAATGTTAATGTTCAAATCAATAGAATTTTTAATAATACATTTTTAAAATTTGCGTTGCCCTGCTGCAAAGGAGCATTCTGTTCGAGATTAAAACAATGCTTTTATGCCAAAGAAGCAAGGTTGTTTTTGCCTACAGGGTGTGAATTCATAGCCAAAGCACACAGGATGTTTGCAGCTATCTCCTTTGCTGGTAGTACTACTTTGCTCCTTTGTATTGCTTCCATCACAAGATCTCAAATTATTTTCAAGCAACATTTCTCTACCTGTAATCTGTGGAGTATTTGTGAATCAAGAAACATTTGAAAGCAGTCTAGAAAAAAATCTGCAACTCCCTTCTTCTGTGTTACTGTATGACTGCAGACAGAAATACATTACCAAACAAATGCTACATACACTGATTCTTGCATAGAGGATGGGGTGAAACACTCAAGTGAGAAAAGGATATGTCAAGTTTACTCTTTCTTTTATTTTATTCTAAATGCAAACCGTTCCAGCAACATAGCAACATTAGACATAATGGGCTTTATATCTGATTTTTTTTTTTGGCAATGAAAATATTGAGGAGAAGTTTTCCTAAAGAAATTATTGCCATTATCCCTATTTTGCAAGAGGCAACAATGAAATTAATAGAGGAAATGAATGTTGACGGATGTTGCTAAAAGGACGTGTACATAAACAGCACCTGGTTTTGACATACTCCAAATGGAAATGGGTCAGACTTCACCATTTAGAACCTATATTTGAAGCAGTATTACAAGGATAAACAAATACATGTGCATTTCAAGGCTATTTTTGCACTCAGCCAGTATGTTTTATAACTTCAGGCTCATAATTTATTCCACTTAACCTCAGGCACTCTCGCTGCAGGGCTGTATGAGGAGCAGAGCCACCGCAGTGTATGGGGTTAGTGCACCCAGCAAGCTGATAAGGGGGAGGTGAGCTCTATGCCCCCAGGTCCAGTCAGTAGCGAGTCTGAGCAAGTGTTCCTAGTGGGTACACACACACATACACCCAGTGCATATATGCATGCACACACAGCCACATGGGCCACCCCAGACAGAAAACATTGCACTCATGCAATCACAAACAGCACTGGTGACCTCATCCTGCTCTCCTCTCTGGCTGAGCAGAAAGAAAGGCGCTGGAGCCCACATATGAATACATACAGTATGGTACACTACAGCAGAGAGTCTGTCTGGTAGCTGCCACTGGGTCTCAGTCTACTCAGTTGCTGGTTCCTGCACATACGAGGCCCCTGGGACTGCAGCCCCTGTCCAATAGCCAGTACAGAGCCCCTCACTCACAGAGAGACAGACAGACAGACACACACACACAGGATCTCTCCAGCCACTGGCCTTAAACACCTGGTTTAAGCAGTAGCTGGTCCCTGGATCCCCTGGTGGCCCAGTTGCCCCGCACTCAGGGACCCGACGTGCAAACAGGTCTCTCTGGTAGATGGTTTTGGTGACACATTGCTCTCTATAGCCACCTCTCTAAACTAGAGAACCATATATTTTCACTACAGTTCAAGAGCTCACACCTGCAAATGCTGTTCCCAAATATTTTAATTTCTTCCATATCAGTCACTAAGTATTTTACAAAATCTGAGTAAACATGACACACATCTCAGAATCAAACCTTTGCTTTGGTGTTGCGTTGCTTTTAGGTGTGTCAAGGTGATTTTTTTTTTCTTCTGAAAGATCAGAGGTATTGAGAAATGCACCTAAGTATATTACAGGATTGGCAAGCCTAAAGTTTTCACAGTTCACTGTTTGATTTGAAATGTTATACACAGGACGCTAGGCAAGTCTGCGTGGATTTCAGGAGGATTACTGTAATCAGTGTTAGGTTTTATAGTTTTGCTACTTAAGCTCACGTTCTCAGACAGCTCACGTCCAGGCATGAAGATGACAGACGCATTTGCTCTCAAGTAAGAATCCAGTTTATTTTTCTCCTATTCCAGTGATATGGGCCAGTAAGTTTGAACCCATTTCGCACACTTGTGAGAAGCCACTTGTGCAGGAAGTTCTAGAAGAAAAATGGATGAGAGGACTTTTGGAGGGAGAAGTTCACTCATGATTATAAAAGATCACAATATATTCATTGATTTGGTCTCAAATGAGAAGATAATATCTAGTGTTATTTTCAGTTTTCAAATTAATTTTAATTTTTTTTTCCTTTTCCCTTTTTCCTGTCTTCATGTTTTTGTAGCTTTACTTCAACCATTATTCTCCAAGTTAGTTCTCATTAATTGTTATTCTTGCTAATTTCTTTGGATTTTATTTCTTTTGCCACAGTATTTATCTACCAAAAATAGTTGCTAAATGTGATTCAAAAGTGACTGAAATCAAGTCAAGGCCACAGGAAATATCTTTGGGATTTGTAGCACAGTATCAAAGGAAATCCACATGATGTAATAAAAATAATTCTCAAATGCTGAACCCGAGGTTCCTATGGGTGCCATCCAGAGCTAATTCTGTCAGTATTTTGTGTTTTCTTTAGCAGAAGCTTTGTTTTCATAGTAATGACAGCCTTGTCCCCACAGATCAGGAAATAACAAGATCTGAATTCCACTGATTTCTCTTCCGTACATGCTCAAATGAACCAGCGAGACCTACTTTCTAATATGTTCCAGATCCATATAGCCACTTTGGTTTGAGAATTCAGTCTGAAGTCTTACTATTCTGTTATCCAAAATTTATGAACACATTTAGAAAGAGTCCAAACGTTCTGATTTTCTTCTCTGAAAATTTGAGTCAACGACAACAAATATGTACAATGAAGGACTGAAAGCTAAACTGGAGTCTTGTAGGCACAGTCAGGTTTGCAGTTAGATTAAATTGTTGATATATTTTTACGGGCATGAAGGCAATGATACTATTTTTGCTTTCAAAGATTTTATTTAAAATCTATATTTTTGCTCAATTTTTTTCTAAACACAAACTGCTACATTTCCTAAAACCATAACTCTTTTCCTTGTCTTAAATAAGGCAGTAGTGATCAATATCTACTGGTTAATCTCAGAAATTAAAAAGAATTAATCTTCTTAAAACTTCCATAGAAGCATTCTGTCAAAGCTTTTATCAAGTAATAGTTTGATCCCAAGAAACAATTTGTAGCACAATGTGGTCTCATCATTATCTCTCCTATAATCAAAACGTAAAGAAATCTAAACAAACTATATGAATTTTTCCACAAGGTTATGCTAGATTCCAGTTCATTTCTATTATATTGTGTCAAGAACCCAAGTTTAATTTCTTTCTCATGGCTTGACCAAAGAAGGTGGACATCATCTGTTCAATGTCAGAAACACAAATGAGCATGACTGGGTACAATCAATAATTTGTGCTAAGAAAAGCTCAAGTCAAGGATACCAAGACTGAAGGTATGTCGGCAGAGTGAAGCAGGACCCTTAGCTTGTCAGTCCTCACTGTTCAACTTCTAACATCAGTATAATAAAAACCGTAATATACTCTAATAGAACCTACTCTTTAACTATACACTACAGACGTCATAGACCAGGAGCTGGGAAATATTACAGATGGCAGGGAGAAAGAAAAAGAGCTGGAAGTTCTGTGATCAGGTGCTAAAAACACCATAATTTTGTACAGTAAATATCAGTAACCAGAAAAGGTCAAGCCCTTGAATGGCATAACAGAATGTGATAAGAGAGGCTGATGGAGAGATGTGGAAGAGCTTTACAGGTTGTACTCTCTGTACCTTATCCAAGATCATGAAAAATACATGAACTAAACTTGATCAAGTAAGATGCTTCTCCCTGTAAGCCTTTAAACCATGAATTTTATTTTTAAGTCAGTAAACTTGATTCCTATAAATTCATCCATACTGTTTTTCAATTTGTCCAGCTCTGCCATCTCTAATTCTTCCCAACAGATTAATGATGAAGTGTTTTGGTCTCAGTCGTGAGTCAAAGCATCCAAGTCTGTGTCACATGGGTTCCAAAATCACATAGACAGCCCTACAGTACTGCAGGGACTGATGCCAGCTTTATCCTCTTTCACAGTAATCTCATTAGTACCTATGTATGACAACATACAACTCAGACATGGAGAATGGGTAACTAGACAAGAAAACTACTACAAATTTATCTTGTTAGATTACACATCATACGTAGTCTAACCACTGTTAACTTCCACTTGCTTCTACTTTTTTTGGAGGAGAAAACAAAATAAATTATAAGGTTTAAAAAAATGTTGATTAAGATTCTTATGCAAGCAGAGAGCATTAACAAATTCAGGGTAAATTTGGTCTTTGAAAACTTGCACTTGCTTTTCAGTTTGAAGCTTCTAATAGAATGTGATTGATAGGAATTGTATCTGAAGGAGTGATATGTTAAGATGACGTCAGTACACAAGGATCAACTGTCTCTTTCAGAGATCTACCTGCAAAAAATTAACTCTTCATAAAAGACTTGTGGGTTTGAGATTTTCAGAGGGGTTGTGTGGGATTCTTTCCCCTCAGATTATATTATTTTCTAAGAACAAAGGCCAAAGGTTCTGAACTGTTATTTCAACTGATCCCCAACACCTATAGTTTGCACTTCACTACAAAGCCACTTGACCAAATTACTTTGGAAAAATATAGAACTGGCAATGACAAAAAATCAAAATAAACCTCACTAGCAGAAAAGCTCAAGCAAGCACTGAGATCCTTCCTTTCCCAATACAGCACCAAGACCAGGCTTAAAGCTTTCCCCATCTTTAGCTGTATGGATTTTTAGTATGTGAAAGCTGAACTTCTTCTTTTACCTACATCTGAGCCTATATAATGGGGTCAGAAAGAGGCTTTTAATAATTGCATCAGTTTACAAAAATTTCGGGAGATGTTCCAGGAAAACTTGTCATTTGAAATCATCAGACTATACAGCTATGAAGAGACTTATTTTGTCTACAAGTTTTTACACATTTCTAAACTTTTAAAGCCCACCAACCTGCATTCTACTATTATTCATGAGTTCCCAGGGTTTGTGTCCTTGTGTCCTCATGTTGTACCTCCAAGAGGAAGCAATCAGGAGCTACCATCATGTCTACTGTTATATGTATATGTTCTGATACACTGCAGAGCCCTTAAAAACTGCAAATACCTGGGACAGACTTGGCTCCCTGCTGTGTTTAAACACTAAACAGTGTAAGTTCAGCTTGCTGGAGGGACTTTTTTTTATCTGTTTTACCAGATCAAGATTGACTAAAAACATCACTTCAGTGACTAGAAGAAATAACCTTTCATAGCAAGAATATTTCATAAAGACAAGTGTTTGTTTTGTGTAGCTTTGTGAAAGTCCAAGACCCAGAAAACCATCTGGAAATGTTTGTCCAAATATATATATTGATAAATTTAGAGTGAGTTTTTGCTGCCAAATGTTCCTCTTTGACAAAATGTTTCCAAAATAACCAACAGAAGATCCTCTTTATCCAATAAAAACAGTAAATAAACAAAAAGCTCTAGCAAACAAAACGCCTCAAATTCTTCTTTCTGGACATGTCTCAGCACACAAATTTCAACATCCAGATTCTACTGAGGTGAATTATTTTTTGTAATAATTTGTAACTGAACAGGCACAACACAAAACCTTTCAGTTAATAATTACTGGCTACTTTTACATATAGAAACACACATATTTCACTTTGATGGGTTTTTTTCTATCTTTTGAATAAGGTAAGATACAAAAAGCAGACTGAAACCACACATCGTAAAAATCAGAATGGTTGTTGCCATGTCTGTGGATTAGCATTTGTAGGCTAAGATTTAAACAGATTTTTAATGAAGTGGAGGAATTCTGACATTCCTTTTGGCTTTCCAGCCCAATGATTAATTCAGTTGCGGTAACCATTCTTAAAAAGTTAACTTCTTCCCATGCACCTTATAGCATTAGGATTTGAAGCCTTTCATGAAAGCTGTTATTTAAATCTGTCCAATTCAAAAAGAAACTGAGCAATGATCTTTTATACCCTCATGAAATACTGTTACCATGAAGATATGGATCAGAATGATGGTACCTTTTTTTCTCAATATATTTATGACTCTAATTCAGAAGAAAAAAAAAATTCTACCTTAACCAATCCTGAAAACTAAATGCAATGCACACACTTTGGGAATATAGTCAGAAGCATATTTTTATCACCGTCAAAAAATAATTCATTTTTAATTCAAATCTTTCAAGGACTTTCAAAGTCCTAAGACTTATGGAGTCAATTACTTTTAGATCATTTTAGAGCTTCAAAGTACTACTCTTATAGTTAGTGAACTAGCTAATCTAGAACACAAAAAATTAAAAGTGGAAAGATTTTTCACTTCACAGAATTTTCCACAGGTACTGGTACTGTTTTGTATTCCCACTAATTATTTATTTATTTATTTTTAATAATTTATACACGAAACGCCTCAAATTTCAATTTAACAGCAATTACTGGAAAATATTCAAGTGAAATGCAACTGGACCTTAGGTACTGTTTTCATTCAAAATTCTGAGGGTGAAATTCAGTCTTTCTCAGGGCTAAAGAAGGAAAGAGATTCATGGTCCCGAAATTTCAGATGTCAAGAAGTCAGTATTTTGAGTTATTTACTTCATGTTCCCCTTTATATTCAATGGAGGGAAGCAGGTAATTCCAAAGAGCAATTCATCTTCTTCTAAGATAAGAAGGATGAATACATTTCAGGTGCACCTATTCCTCTCTGCTAACTTTGAGGGTAGTCAGAGTGGACTGAGAAGAATAATATTTAGATGTCTAAAGTTAAGTGAGAGGAATCCCACCCAGTAAGAGTATACATCCTTTTCTCCCTGTTTCATCTCTGTTTCAAGGACCTAATGGTAATGTGTCCCTTGGACAGAATTGGTGTGTGACAGTGACTCAATTGGTGCGTGAGTGGTGACTCTGCATGTGTGTGTGTGTGTGTGTCTGTGTGTCTGTGTTTGTGTCTGTGTGTGTGTGTTTGAAATGAGAATGATCTTTTGAGCCACAGAATCACAGAATTCTTAGGATTGGAAGGGAACTCTGAGGATTGATCCTCTGGTTCAACCCTTTGCCAAGGCAGGGTCACCTGGAGTAGGTTACATGTGGACACTTATAGGTGGGTTTTGAATGTCTCTAGAGAGGGAACCCTAGAGAGGAACCTGCACGACCTCCCTGGGTGACCTGTTCCGGGGCTCTGCCACCCTCAGTGTAAAGAAGTTCTTCCTCATGTTGAGGTGGAATTTGTCCTGTTTTAGTTTATGGTCATTGCTCCTCATCCTTTCCCTGGGCACCACTGAAAAGAGTCTGGCACTATCCTGTTGGCACCTGCCTTTGAGGCACTTATATGCATTAATGAGAACCCCTATCAATCTTCTCTTCTCCAGACTAAACTGGCCCAGTTCCCTCAGTCTTTCCTCATAAGAGAGATGCNAACTGGATGGAGCCGTCCAGTTGTAGCCTACAAGGGCCAAGTAGAGGGACATGATCACCTTCCTCCACCTGCTGGCCACAGCCTTCCCGAGGCACCCCAGGACACGACTGCCCCTCCTGGCCACAAGGGCGCTGCCAGCTCATGGTCATGTTGTCATCCACCAAGGCTCCCAAGCCCTTTTCTGCAGAGCTGCTCTGTAGGAGGTCAGCTCCCAACATGTACTGTTCTCTGGGGTTATTCCTCCCCAGGTCCAGGGCCCTACACTTGCCCATGTTGAACTTCATTAAGTTTCTCTCTGCCCCACTCTCCAGCCTAAGGTCCTGCTCAATGGCAGCACAGCCTTCAGGTGTATTGGTCACTTCCCACAGTTTCATGTCATCAGCATGAAACATTTCAATTTCATGAAATTTTCATGAAACATCAGCTCTTGAAATGTTTATATGGGTAGGTCTTCCTTCTCTTTCTCACACTGTCAAGGCATCAGCTCTTCCAGCCTTATCCCATTACTTCCTTCAGGGGCTGGCAATCCCCACAAAGCCTTTGTTCCTCATCCAATAGGACAACCAGTGAGCAGGTGAAGAGTGGATTCAGGAGTGGGAGATGAAGACGCTGGGCCACAAAAAACATCCAGTGTGAAAGGAAAAAAGTGGGTTTTTTGATCCTGAAAGCTGAGAAAGAACACTTAATGTTGGAGGGAGGTTGTAAACCTGAGGCATGGAGGGTGTCTTCAGGACAAAACTAAGCCACATCTTGAGAGTTGTCAGACACATCAACAGATAAGTTGAGGGAAATTGGAGAGTTCTTCTCTACTTAGACTTTTTCAGATGTAAATGTGTTTCCAAAACACAGGTTTTAAAAGAACCCAACAGCTAATGGCAGCAAAAAAAAGCATAAAGAATGTTCTAATTATTTTTTCCATATTTAATGGATATATCTTAATACTACATCTTAAATAGATACGAAAATGGGAATCAACAGCAAACTTTGTACTGTCAAAGATACACCATTCTCATGTTCATTAAACAATCAGAATTATTTGGTCAGTTGGTTCCAAATTTGGCATATTAAAAAAGAAATCGTAATTGCATTTATTTTGATGCCAAAAGATGGAATTTATAGAATGAAAGTGTATGATTAATTCTTTTTCTTTGCTGTTTTCATAGGAGCAGTAATACCCTATTAATGTTTTTAATAAAACATAAAATCACTATTATTATAAAGACATTATCATTATGCCAATAGTACTATAAAAGAATCACATCTCTGATATGTATGTTAAATAAGCCTGGTGGGAAAAGAAATGGAGGCTGAATTGCTGCCATATGTCAAAGGAAATTACTTGAGTGACCTTGTAAGAATGGCTAAGATCATGTTCCAGACCCAGTGACTTGCTGAGTAATAGGGCTGGATTTAGGATATTATTAATACAGGTTTTAATAAACTTGCATAGTGAATTTACTCTTTGGAGTCCTTAAAAAAAAAATTTCCATAATTACCAAAGCTCATAGACCTTAGGGCTTAAAAATGACCTCTTATTTGTTTTCAGTGAAAAACAGTAGAGGCAGGGAATCAATTTAAATCAATATTTTCAGTAGGATTTAATAGAGAATTTACCAGAATGTATTCCTATTCTTGATTTTTTATATCTGGGGCCCTAACTGCACTTGCAGATATGCAAACATGCCTCTACATAACTTTAGCAAAGACTGTCAGTTAAGTCTAAGCTGGCTATAAGGAGTCCAGCTGTGCTGTGCTTGGGGAAAGTATTTCCACTGACTACAATGACGACAACAGGACTCCTATATTGCACAAACACTCTACCAAGCCCTCAGTTTGACAAAGCACTGAACAACTCCCAAAAAGCCATTTAGACAAAAGCCTTAGTTCTGTTATATGCTATGTCTCCTAAATTTACGTATAGCTCACTGAGAGCAGAGGAAGGGGAAACTGGAAAGAGGGGAGGAAGGAGAGGGCTAAACACCAGTCCCAGTCTTCAAAAAAATATGTCCCGTCCTTAAAGTTGTACTCTTTTATGTTTCCATCTTTTAATTGTTTGCTGCTGCGTCCTCAAATAAGTTGTTGTGAACGTGGGAAAAGAAAGTGTTCAACTAATTGAAGCTATGTTTAATATTTAAAAGTAATTGTCTTATCCAGTGCTCAGAAATAACAAAAAAATATTCAACTTAATTACTCAATATTCAAAAATGTCTTTTGAATAATGACAGTCCTCTAAGGCCTTGAGTTTAGGCCATTAAAGTGCCCTTTCTGCCCAACTACCCAATGAATGCTTTAGGGAGATTGCTATTTTTACTGATTAGCAAACCTCTATAATCTATTTCAGAATACAAGTGACATCTTTCTTTGAGTACCCAGGACCCATGACCTCAGGGAGATGTGTTGTGTCACAGGCTTGACTGATAGAAAGGCAATATTCCTCTTTCAGACTCTAATTGGAACTACTCAGTGCAGCTGAAGAATTGAGTAACTCCCTGTTATTCCATTTAATGGCCTTTTCACATTTACAAATCATTTATCAGAATCATACCCAAATGAAAAATTATAATAATAGCAAAGATATTTGGCAAAATATGTTTGGCTTGTTATCCCAAGCCTTGTATGAAGGCATAGAAGTACAAGGGATGATGTCATACGCTAGAGCAGGTGCAAAAGGGGAATCATGTTTAATTTCTGGCTGACTTCCCAGCCTTTCTCCTGGTCCTCTTCTACCGGAATCTGTCACAGTGCTTTCTGTCACAGTTGTAAAATACTTTCAGAGAAACATAAAGTTTTTATGAGAAGAATGATAAAAGAGGTGACTTATTCTGGGGTTGGGGCTTAATATTTGCACTTGTGGGCTGACTTGGAGAATTAAAAATAAAAAGAGGGAGGAAGAAAGTCTTTTATTTCCCCTTGCAGTTATTCAGAAGACATAGCAACATCTGCACAAGGAAGGAAGGAAGGAAGGAAACAAAAGTTATGTTTAAAATTATAACGTATTTCATTTCAAATTCAGATACTGGTGATGAGAGATCTCCTCACCCTTGAAGAAAACTGGACATACCAGCTCATGCTTTCTGGCTTAACTCACACAGCAGCCTGTACAGAATGACTTACTCTTTTTTAACAAACAGGACTATCTGAGACAGAATACTTTTCCTCCATGTGTTTGCCCTTTTCGTATAATATTTACTTAGAGCCACCTAATGGGAAATGTCATTGAGGTTTTAAGTATCTTCTGAAGAATGGGAGCAATAAGATACTAAAACTGCATGCTGTCAAAAGCTATCTTAAGTGGTCTGGTTCATCAAATAATACACTAAGTAGAATTAAATTTAGAGGACTTTTATGCTACAATGAACAAGGAAAGACTCTAATACCTGCAATACACTTGGCTTTTTTTGTTCTTTTTTTTCTTTTTCTTTTTTTTTTCTTTTTTTTTCTTTGTGGAAGGACAGGCTCCTAGTTCTTGAAGTTTATTAAAGCTTTAAGCTGTCAGGTTATTACTGTCAGTTTCAAGAAAGGAAAGAGCTACTGATGTAAAATTAATTTATTGAATAGAATTGTTTTGCCCCAGGGGAATAACATCACCATTTAATTTAATTTCCCCATCATATTGTCTCGTTTGCAGAGGAAAAAAAATAACTTTCCTTTTTAACAGAGCAAAGTATGTTATGCTGAATGGTGAATTGTCCTTACAGTTTTTTCCTGTTCTAGATTATTAGTTGTCATAAGAATATTTCAGAATCTCTGTGTCTTCTACTTACTGCATTTTTTGAAAAAAATGAATTGTAAAAGTCTCTCAGAGGTCTAGTCCTGAGCCTTTTGGGTAACAGATGTATTTCCATTGATACATTTTGGCTTGGATCAAGCCAAAAGTGAGGAGAAAATTAAAAAAATTAAAAGTATTAAGTATTAGAAAATACAGCTTGGCCGTTTACCAATCTGTCCAGGATGCCTTCAGCATCTCAGGCAACCTGACCTTGTTCATCTGTAATGAAATTAGCAGGCCCAGGTGAGAGATAGCTGCAGAACAGTTCAGCGGGATGGACTTATTTATCACAAATTAGAGCTACTCTGTCAAATCAATACATTGCCAGGTCCAACCTCAATGGAGCAAGAGGGCTTATAGTTACAGCCTTTCTGCCACCTGTTTAGTCAAAGTACTGTCTCACATATCTTATGCATCTCTTTAGAAGACATAAAATTTTTGCTGTCCTTACTCGATTTATTGAAAGAAAAATGCGAACTGCCCCTGTGACAAGTAAAACTGGAAATAATTTAGAGCTGATTTTGGTTCAAAGCTAAGCATTGTTCCAGTCTTCTCAATTTCTTCCTTCTTTCTGAAAGTGTCACTGTACCTTGCATAAATTACTAAAAGCAGAACATGATGGCCATGATGTTTTACTGTGTCTTCAATAGTTACAATTCCCAGAGGAAGGAAAATGTCATAGAAAAGGAGGTTTGCAATATAATCCTGTGTACACTGTGAACCTGACACATTTTGTTAGAAGAGTTGATAATCTTGCATTGGCACATGACCCACACAGACTTCAAAGCTGGAAGGGTGGGTTGTTGGAAAAGCTTTTGCCATAGATCCTAAGGGCCAAACAGCCCTAGGTACCTGCTGCTGCTGCTGTGAGCTGCATGCCTGCAAAGGGCTACAGCAAAGTGGAGGTGAAGCACCAAGAGCCAAGATAAATTAATCAATGTCTTAGCACTTGAGCTTTAGGAGAATTCAGTCATGGAATAGTCAAAAGCTGAAATATCGGCTTAGAAGACCAATTGTTGTACAGACTTTGTGTGCCTGATATCTACAGATTCAAAGGTACCCATGAGAGAACTCACTGGCCTGCAAGAGCGTGTGGTGGGAGGGGGAAGGGTCACTGTGCTCTGTAGTGTTCCTTGCCATACCCTCCTTAAACTATAGCTTAGATTTGAGGAGAGATAAGCTAAGGGGAGTTAAACACCTGGGAGATATCCTTGTGTCGGTCAGGGAAGTTGAGAGCAAACAAAGAAGTCCCTTTGGGAGTCTGGTTGCCTATTACAAAGGCAACCACACTACCTTTCAGTGATGGTGATAACAAGCAGAGGTCAACCTCTCTCTGAAAAGCGTCTGCCAAAGGAAAGGTCTCTTTTCCGGAAAAAAAAAAAAAATAGAAGCTTCAGAAATCTTTAGGGCAAAACAGAACCAGCCCTTGGTATTTAAGTTGCTGCTGTATGTTAGCTCTCTGTTTTGGTTATTTTAAATAACAAGCAGAAAGACAGAGATTAAAGTCTGTCAATGTAATTATTCTTTTTTCAAAATCCATCCCAAACAACAGAGATTTTTTTTGAGAAACTTTGCTTTGTTTTGTGGTTATGTTTTTTTTTTTCAACACCAAACCTCTGGTGTTTTTTAGTGTTAGAACTGGAGTTCAAGCACTCTCTATCTGAGGTTATTTGAGATGACCTAAATTTTTTCCAGATCACACAAATAGGAAATGTTACCAGCGAATGCCTTCCTTTTCTAAACTGCTTCTTTGTTTTGACAATGCTCTATTATTTACTAAAGAAAATCAAACTTTTTTGAGTCCCCAGATAGAAAAAGCAACAGCAGCAAAGACTCCCACTGTAGTGGGGAAGGTTGCTGGGCACTGCTGAGACCTTGGCTGCCCAGTTGGACCTGGAGTAGCCCTGATTTCTTGTGTGGAAGCTTTGTCCTAAGCAGCATTCATGGAGTGGCATATATTTTGTCTGACATCAGGTAAAATATGACAATAGCAGTTTCAGAAGCACCTAAATAAACTCCAGTGCAGATTCTGAGCAGTGTCTGAGGAGAAAGCTAAAGGATCAGAATCTGTGGGTTGGGATAATTTGTATATTATTTGATTGAACACAGAACAAGTGCACTTCGCACTTGACAGTAGGGTACAGCTTATTGAACAGCTTGTCACTCTTATCTCAGGAACAGCAAGAAGAAGATTCAGGGAACTACAGGCTGCTTACCTCAATCCTGGGCAAGATGAAACAGCAACTGAAGCTGTGTTTCTAGGCATGTGAAGGACAAGAAGGTGATTTGAAGTAGTTAGCATAGATTTACAACTAATTGCTGGCTTGGTGGATGAGGAAAGAGTAAATTATATTGTCTGTTTTGACTTCAGCAAGGCTTTTGATACTGTCTCCCAAAACATCCTCATGGGCAAACTGATGAAGCATGGTCCAGAAAAGCTGACATTGAGATGGATAGAGAGCGGGCTGGTAATCTGAGGCTTGTGATTAGCACCTTGAAGCCTAGATGGGGTTCAACCACTAAAACACACGTATTCCAAGAGTTGATACTGGGCCATTACTAGCCAATATCTCTTTAATTATGTGTATAATGAGGAGAGAGTTTTCAGATAATACAAAACAGGGAGGATGGATGATACACCGGATGTCTGTGTGCCATTCAGAAGGACCTGGATAGGCTGGAGAAGTGGGTTGAAAAGCTCTCATAAGTTCAACACAGGCAAATGCAAAGTCCTGCCCGAGGAGGGGTTATGCCATCCCAAAGACCACTTTGCAATAAAAGACTTGGAAGTCCTGGTGGGCAACAAGTTGAGCATGACTCAGAAATGCACAGTTACAGCAAAGTGAGCTAATAACCTATAGATTACAAAGTATCATCAGCAGGCTGAGGGCAGTGATCCTTCCCATCTACTAAGTCCCAATAAGACACATCATGAGTGCCGTGCCCAGGTCTGGGCTTCCCAGTACAAAAGAGACAAGGACATACTGGAGCATAACCAGAAATGGGCCAAAGAAGTATTGAAGGAACAGAAGCATTTGGCATATGAGGAGAGAGTTGGACTTGTTCAGCATGGAGAAGTCTCAGGGGGACCTAATCAATATGTACAAATATCTGATGGGATAATGTAAGAAGGCAAAGCCAAACTCTCCAGTGACAAAGAAAGAGTCAGTGGGCACAGGCTGAAAGACAGGAAATTCCATTTAAACAAAAAAATATAAAGATCGTTAGAGTGACCAAGCACAGAAATAGGTTGCCCAGAGAGAGTGCAGAGCCTCTATCCTAGGAAATACTAAAAATTTGTCAGAACACAACTCTGGGCAACCAGAGATGCAGAGATTTCCTCCCATCTCAGCCAGTTTATTAGTTTCTTAAGATTGTAAGTAAGTATATCTGGTGAAATTTACATGGCTGCCTTTCAAATGATATTGACAGTGCAGTGTCAGTTATAGGGTTGATTTTATTCCTGTTGCAGTCTGGAACATCTCTGTATAGGTACCAAAAATAATGAGAGATATTGAACAACTCTTGCCAGTGTAAAAACACAACCTCCTCCACTGATATCTTAGGTTTCCCAAGAATCTTTTTCTATGATGTACAGATGCATCTTTTATAACCTTCTGTCTGCCCTCTCAGGGATGGTGGATGCTTCTTCTGGAAAGAGCTACCCTTTGTACACATATGGGCAGCTTGTGTCTATGGAAGCATCCATTGTGTCTAAGTGGTTTGAATACAGAATGTGCTTCAAGGAGCAAGGGTACAGTGAAGAGAAATCTGTGCATTTTCTATTCAGCGATAAAGCAAAGCTGTATCACCTGTACAGCAAAGTAAACTTTTCAACAACCTTTTCAGCAGCTATTAGCATCTGAAATAGGAAGGAGCAAAGCTCCAAAGCACTACAAGTGAAAGTATCTCCCAGAAATGTACTTGAGGGAGAGAAAAAAAAAAAAAAGCAAAAAGCAAACCAGTATCTTGAACTTATATATATCAAAGTTCAATATTTAACACAATGGAAGTGGGGAAAATGAGGGGGAGGGGAGGGGAACTAATGCAACATACTTATAAAATTAAGCTGAAAATTTTAGAGGCATAGCTCATGGAAGTTCATACTCATTTGAACACATCAGAGAAAATTATCTCCAATAACCAGTGGGGCTAGTTACTGGTTATTGATGAAATGAAATTATTCTTAAGCAGCGCTAAGAGCTTCAGTTAAAAATTTCATTGTGTTTGAATGGATAACTACAGCTTCAGAGAAATTGGGTTCGAGTAAATGATGAGGTTCCCAGCTGTGTACACTGGTAGATCACCAGCATTGGAAAGAAGAGAGAGATTACCATTTGTACATTTCAATAAATTGCATAATGTCAAATTGTCCCGATCTTATCCCAAAAGAAAGATGTCAAAGGGAGCTGGAGTTGGGTTTTATCATGGCATCTAGTTTAAGAAGTAAAGATATGATTCATTCTGAACAGAAAGGTTGAGGAAAAGTAATGCATAATGCATTTAATATGGAGGTTGCTAGCCCACTGAGGTGATGTTAGCCATATACATTAATAAAATTATGCATACACCTTGCCCAGTTGTTTGGAGTGAAATTTCTTCCAGAAATATCAGATATGACTGCATGCTGCAAGGTGAACAACTGTAAAGGCTTTAGTTTGCAAAGAGAAAAGGTTTTACATTCCCCAGCATGCAGAGTTCTGCTCGCTGGTGGGGCTGCCATTGAAATTGCTATTTGATTTTTGTTTGCTTATTTATTTTTCAGCCAAGGTGAAGATACTTGAACTTTCAATAGAGGTCNTACTTGAACTTTCAATAGAGGTCCTTTGTTTTTTGCCCTGATATAAACAAGTAGATGGAACTACTTTCTGTGCAGCAGTTTCAAAAACTAACAGGGATGTTGGTGCAACTCACTGCATGAGAGACATCTTTCATTAAGCTAGCTAAGAGTTGGATTTGACAGGAAATTTTTATGGGATGAAAAATTCAGAATAAGTTCAATGTTTTCCTCTTGGTCTATTATTCTTGTTCATCTTTTTCTTTCCTGGAAGAATGACTAGATTTTCTTGGCAACACTAGTTTAGCACTGTAGTGTAACCAGTAAAATTTCCTCTGCTGTTTCTCCATTTTTCTAGTTCACTAATCAGTGATAATAAAATTATTACACTACTTTCATATTTTCTCTAAAGAAAATACTTGTCAGGGGACTGATCTGGATTTTTAGTTGAAACTGGATGAACTGGGTTTCATTTTTCTATGATGGAAAATACAAATAATAGTGCATCTCAAAATATTTTTCTTCACCCCATTAAAACTTAGATGTACCTTTCAATCAGACAGGACAGAACTGAACCATTTCTGTTTCTTAAGCAAAGTCAGTTTTATTTTTCTACTTGCTAAAAAATAAAAAAGAATATACTTGACTTTTTTCTGCTTCTTTGTCTGGGAAGCAAAGTACAGTACAGAAGCAGTCAGCAAGGAACCCCAGTACATCAAATTTTCACACTTCATTACCACACAGACAAGTAGTGATAATCACCTGATCCAGAATTAGCATGTGACAGTTTGGACCTCCATATTTTCTAGATCTGCATCCCCCTGCACATCTCTGAACTCATAGTGTTAGAGGGGTAAGGGTACACTTATTAAAGAAAAGGGATGGCTGAAGGACTGACCAGCAATATTTTGCTAAACTTGCACTCCCACTTGCAGATGCAACTTGTCTGCAAATAGTCCCTTCAATTAAGAATAACTTTAGCTTTATAAGCCTGGAGTGCAGTCATGCTAAACCCAGCATGGCATACATAGAATAATATTCCATCCTAACAAGATATGAACCTGCAAAGCACTTTGTTTTGCTTGTGGGTCTAAACCAAGTTTCACTGATCGTAACTGTCTCATATGCCTGAAATAATAATAATAATATTTATATATTTATCTATAAATCTGTGTGAATTATGTGTAAATCTGTATTCAAAGAAAATACTAAAATGACAGTAAATAGGTTCTCTCAGGCAAGATAATCTTTGGGGTTTTTAAAAATGTTCATCCTGGGTNCTTGAGGGAGAGAAAAAAAAAAAAAAGCAAAAAGCAAACCAGTATCTTGAACTTATATATATCAAAGTTCAATATTTAACACAATGGAAGTGGGGAAAATGAGGGGGAGGGGAGGGGAACTAATGCAACATACTTATAAAATTAAGCTGAAAATTTTAGAGGCATAGCTCATGGAAGTTCATACTCATTTGAACACATCAGAGAAAATTATCTCCAATAACCAGTGGGGCTAGTTACTGGTTATTGATGAAATGAAATTATTCTTAAGCAGCGCTAAGAGCTTCAGTTAAAAATTTCATTGTGTTTGAATGGATAACTACAGCTTCAGAGAAATTGGGTTCGAGTAAATGATGAGGTTCCCAGATGTGTACACTGGTAGATCACCAGCATTGGAAAGAAGAGAGAGATTACCATTTGTACATTTCAATAAATTGCATAATGTCAAATTGTCCCGATCTTATCCCAAAAGAAAGATGTCAAAGGGAGCTGGAGTTGGGTTTTATCATGGCATCTAGTTTAAGAAGTAAAGATATGATTCATTCTGAACAGAAAGGTTGAGGAAAAGTAATGCATAATGCATTTAATATGGAGGTTGCTAGCCCACTGAGGTGATGTTAGCCATATACATTAATAAAATTATGCATACACCTTGCCCAGTTGTTTGGAGTGAAATTTCTTCCAGAAATATCAGATATGACTGCATGCTGCAAGGTGAACAACTGTAAAGGCTTTAGTTTGCAAAGAGAAAAGGTTTTACATTCCCCAGCATGCAGAGTTCTGCTCGCTGGTGGGGCTGCCATTGAAATTGCTATTTGATTTTTGTTTGCTTATTTATTTTTCAGCCAAGGTGAAGGTACTTGAACTTTCAATAGAGGTCCTTTGTTTTTTGCCCTGATATAAACAAGTAGATGGAACTACTTTCTGTGCAGCAGT
>WEKY01007799.1:0-24578 GCA_013390045.1 Picathartes gymnocephalus
TCCTTCAAACCAGGACAGTGGGCCTTATTACTTTCACAATTTACAGTTCATTGCATAGAATATTTCAAGATTATTTTAAACATTTTGCACCTAAAGATACAGCAGAGTAGTTGAAATTGAATTAATTATTCATTCTCTCATCAGCATCTGAAAAGTGCCAGAATAATTTGTCTGATGTTCTAAACAGAGCTGGTATGGCACACTGTCACATGCTGACCCCTTCTGAGTATTCAGTGCGCACAGACTGCTGCAGAGTAATTAGCCATTCCCAAAGGTGCCAGACAGTTTCTTTTACAGGTACTGCTGTTGTCATTCTCCTCGACTTTATAATTTCTTCTTGCAGAAGATACTACACTACCTCTGTAATGACTGTCATTTTTTACTACTCACAGTGGTAAGTTTGCCAGGAATAACTGTTCTCGTACTTCACACTATCTTTGGTACATTCTAAACCATAATTTTAAGCAAATAAAGATGGAGTAAGTTGTTCACTTTTTCTCAATATAATAATATCTACCCAGCACTATCACACTTTTGATTTCATGTTGCATCTCTGTTTCCACAGGATTCTGTTTGTGCCATACACAACAGATGAGCCATTTCTAGTTGTGTATCTTGGTAATCTCACCTGCCATCACTGATACAAATGTGAGAAGTCCACTACTTTGCTGGTCATTACTTTTTATCTCTTTATCATCAATTCTTTGAAAACATTTCTAATGGGACACTTGCCATTCTAGGTATCCCTTTTTTCAATTACAAAGAAGGGTAGAACATTCATGTTGAGCCCCTCCCAGCTTCCTACCCAGTCTCACATTAGCACCCCTGCTGAGGTGCACTCTTTCTATCACATGGTGGATAAAAGAGCCCATCTGGATCCAACACTGAAAATTAAAATTTGGATGTTACCTCTGGTGGAGTAAGTTGCTTTCCATACCCATACTGGTGACATTTTCCAGTTCTCAGAACATCTTATCAATGTAAACATGGTTGTGTTCCACACACGTAAGAGTTAAAAATACAAAAGCGTTCAATATCATCTTAGGATATTTAAAAATACTACTTTTCTTGCCTCTAGAGGAGTATGACAAATTATATGCAAATATGTACTATGATATTAAAGGATCATTTCAGATTACAAAAATGTAATGACAGCTGAAAACTTTGGTCTGCTGAGACCAACTCACTTTTTCTCTACTGTATAACGTTTCATTTGAATTTAGCTGTTCTGACCCAGTGTTAAGTAATGGAGCTGCTTCAATGACTAAAATTCCCAGAAACAAACTTTAGCAAATAATACTATGTAGTTAAAATGTCTAAACCCAGCTTTTCATTATGGAATTAACCTTTTAAGTGGTATTCACAGAATCACAAAATAGGTAAGGTTGAAAGGGACCACAGTGGGTCATCTGATGCAACATCTCTGCTCAAGCAGGGTCATCCTAGAGCACATAACACAGGATTGTTCTTGAATATCTGCAGTGAGGGAGACCCCACAACCGCTCTGGACAATCTGTTCCAGGGCTTGGTCACATACACAGTAAAAAAGTTCTTCCTGTTATAAATGAACTCTGTAAATTCGTGCTAAAATATGAATTGAATTAAAGTTATAAGAATTAAAAACTGCAACCCCCTTAAAACCAGAAGTTTCAAAACTCTCCTGAAACCAGTTTGGCCCGGGAGGAGTTTCACAACACCAGAGCAGTCAATAGGTGAGAATTCCATCCCAGGTGGAGTCAGATTTGTATCACAGGAACGTTCACACTACCACTGCCTGATATCTACATCTCGGCCATCAAGGAATTATGTTTCTGCAATCCTATTGTGAAGACTGAGGAGCCAGATTTCGTCATCCGGAGATGGACAATTCATCGCAAGATGGACCATTCATCACACCCAGAAACCTTTTTGTCCAGCCCTATACAGTGAAAGAAGAGCCTCATGAATATGATTCAGGGCTGAGAAGAATGGATTGGATGTGGTCATTCCCCAAAAACTGTATAAAAATCACCCTGGCTGAGACAGTCGGGGTGAACCGAGGGAGATCTGATGCGATAGAGGTCAGATCTATACGCGTTCACCCAGTACCGACCCCGGGCTTGGTACTGCTCCTCAATATCGTGGCTCATTGTGACCGATCTTTCGGCCGCATAATAAATTTTATTCCTTTATAAATTTGATTGGGCTATCTCGTTTATCCCATTCCTCATATTCAGGTGGAAATATTGCCACAAGTCCACAGTAGAATTTCTACTTTGTTTAGTTTTAAACTTTTACTCTGTTCCCTCTACAATTATGCTCAGCTGCAAATTACATTGTGGAGCTGAGAGGTGCTGCTGCTCACTTGCGCCACTGAGAAATCCAAGTAGCATCAATGTGTTAAGGTTCACATCCTGTTGTGTCCTCCTGTCAGATTGCTCTGGGAGTTACTTTCTGGGCTAACAGCGTCGTAGCTGATCACATCAAGTCCTGGCAAGTGGACAAGTTAGAAGGTGATCCTAGAGCTTTCTCTCTGTTTTTGAAGGAGATCTACTCCATATATTTTATGAGCACTGTAATTCTTTGCTGGTCTTTGCATTTTAGTTGTAATCACACTTCTGGCTTTTGTTCTTGAGGCCTTACTGGTATTCTTGAGATCTGCTTTCTGCTTCTGTATTGTTTCCCTAAGCAGCTTTATGTTGTTGGTTTTGTTGCTTGTAGTGGTTAGTGGTTAGTGGTGCTTGTTTTTGACCAAATCACACCAACCCTTCTGCATGCACTAGAACTTTCTTTGGTTCTTTTTAGCTTTGTCAGGGGACATACACTTGACTGACTACTTAATGTGGTAAATCCTTTGACAGTTCGTCATCCTTCCTGAGTTCAGCATCTTCTTTACTGAAAATGAAAACCTGGGGGTTTTGCTGTGGCCTGTTTGCATGTTCTATTGCTTATTGAAAAATAGTAAGTGGAAATACTTTCAGCTATTAATATATATATGATTTTAAGTGTTTTAATTTGAAAATTCTGTTTTCAGTATCCATTGACTTTGGCTAGACTCATCTTGGAATAATATTTGTCAACAGCTAGTAAGGAAAAGACCGAGTATTTTAGGCAAAGAAGGTTGATCTCAAGACAGTATTATTAACCTTGCATATAAAATGAGTACTGTTGAAGAACTTTATTTTATGTTTCTTTCTCTATAATGCAAAATACTCTAGATTAGCAATATTGCATTCCTGCATTTAAAAATCCTGTGCTATGCAGAAAATTTCTTAGTGATCTTTTCTATAAGGTTAGCTAATCCCCTTTTTCCTCTGGAGCATTTTTGTAAATGATGAACATGGTAGAATATTTCCCAATCACTTATTATCAAATAATATATAATTCCTTCATTTTATAGCAAAGAAGAGTAATCATGGTTCCCCTGGGCCAATGCCAAATATACAAGAAAACCACTACATCAGCTGGTATATAACTGGGAGTATTCAGTACATCAGCTTCTAAGTGACAACTGGAAAGTGAGAACACTAAAACAGGAAAATTCTGGAGTTTCTCTCTATTTTTTTTATGTGAATCATATTTAGTCTGAAATTTAAAAGTCATCAATGCCTAAGAAGCATCTGCTTTCGAGTTTTTAGAACTGAGAGAATTGGGAGGGGTAGGAATTCTGTGAAGCTTCACCTCTGAATCAGTGAAAGAAAGAAAATTAAACCACTTTGAAATTCTATTCCATACACCAAGAAATGTTTATTACAAAAGTGCACATCTTACAATAAACAAACAGAGGTTTCAACATTAATTTCATTTGTGTTATACAAATTCCTGTTTACCTCTCTGTTTCTAGTTCTAGTAAAATAGTTACATTTTAATTGTGAAAACATCACATTGGATTTATACGTTTACTGTGATTATGATATTCACAGCAGTGACAGACTTAGTACAGAACTGCAGTGACTTCTTAATGCACCCCTTAATCCACACAGAAATGTCTGAATCATATCATTTTGTCTAGAAAATATAGACATTGACAACAACGTAATTATTAATTTAAAATATCTATCTGAACTTGCATCAAGGTAACTGTAAAGACAATTAAGCCCCTTGCTGTTTGTTGTTGGAGAAAATTAGAATTAAGAAATGCAACCCAATTCCAGAGAAATAACTGGTCAACTGTTATTAACTGCTCTTTGTAAATAAACCACAAGTTTTTTTCCTGCTATCTTTATCTTATAATTTAATAATGCTTGAAAAGCTCTCCAAAATTAGTAATTGCTACAAACAACAAAACCAACAACATAAAGCTGCTTAGAGGAAAATACAATACCTCTGTTTGGTCAGTGGGTTTCCCAAAAACTTTGGGTGTTGATTTGTTTCCTCCAGAAGAAAAACTGGTAATACAGTCAGTTATTTCTTGACACAATCACACTTATTTCCAAAGAAATAAAAAGATACATATTCTGAGTAATATACAAAAATATTAATTTTTCTTTTACAGCAGAAGTACAAGAAAATGATGGTAAGTCTTCTTTAGAAGTTCTACATTCTGAATTTTTCTACTGTTCCTTGATGTGCCATCTACTTATGATAATCACATCTAAATAAACAGTAACATGATACTCATCAGTCTTCCTCTGACGAACTGATTAGAACACATGAATTTTAAGTGTCACAGGACATTTTTCCATTTGTCTTCTTAATTCTTAATTTTAGCTAAACTACCTTGGCCCTATTATTGAAAAAAGGATATCCAGGATGGCTTTACTGACAGAAGGCCAGGAAGGACTGTTGTCTCTCCTCTGCTGATTGATTCTAGAATAGACCCTTGGGTGCCTAAACAACATAGAATGAAAGACTTTCTCAGAATTAATACCCATGCTAGTTATAGTACAACTTTCAGGGGAAAAAAATTTCTAGTGATGAAGAATCCATATGAAGGCTTGAAAAGTAGTTTCTGTGCCACCTGTGTCTTTTTTTGTTTTGTTTTGGTTTGGGTTTCTTTCTTTGTTTTTTTGGCTTGGGGTTTTTTTTTTTTTTTTGGTTGGTTGGTTGGTTGGTTGGTTGGTTGGTTGGTTGGTTGGTTGGTTGGTTGGTTGGTTGGTTGGTTATTTTTTTAGGTTTTTGTTTTGTTTTGTTTTTGGTGTTGTTTTGGTTTGGTTTTTGTTTCTATTGTGTCTGGCCTCCACATTTAGGCAAGGAGCAAGGTGCTGTGATACTACCAAACATAAGTTTCCCATGAGAGAAATGTTAAGTAAAGTTAGGATTCATACAAAGCTAAAATCACCTGAGCTTCTCAGTACAATGGTGTCTGTCACAAAAGTTGGGTCTTTAGAATTATTAAACCTGCTACCCTAAACAATCAATGGTCACTTCAGTACTAGCCCACAACTTTGGCAAGTACAGCTGTAATATAACTTTTCTACAACCTCTTAATATTTTATTCTTTATGCATTTAAGGATTTTAATGGTCCTCTTGCCTACGAGACAGTGCTGAAAAATCATATTTCACTGTGACCCAGTTAGCACTGGCCAGAACAGAGCACCTGGACTATAAAGTTAGTAAAATTTCTTCAGAGCTGATGAATTTGCACGTAGAAATATTAAAATGTCTATTTGTTTCTTGCACTCTCTTACCAAATTATTATATCATTTTATGAGAGTGACGTGCTTACAGATTACCAGCATTAACAAAGTGGCTTACAGTCAAAACCAAAGAAGACCTCCAATTGCATTTTATAAACATCTTACTGGATCACATGTGCTGCTCCTGTATACAGCAGAAAGTGACTTCTCATCTCTTATATTTGGGTCATCACAAAAGTTACAGCAAGAGTTTCTGTAAATTATGCCATCATAAATTTTGCTGCTATTATCAGTGGCCCATCAGGTATAGTGCAAGAAAACTCTGAAACTCATTTCTTTCCCATTCCCAGATTGTATGAAATACATGATTACTTTAATTTCTGCTCTCTGATTCCCTAGCCATCTCCTGATGAATAGCTCTTCAAAATGGGGATTTTCCACTAATTATCTCCAGCCATTTTACATTGTATGTGTTGAAGAGTGTCTTTGTAGAGCAGTTTACAGCATAGGATCTTTCCTCATAGGTGTGTTCCCAGTTTTACTTGTTCCACACTTCTACCTCTGTTTTGCCAACATAACTAGACAGAGAGTCTCATACCCAATTTTTTCAATCAGTAAAATATATCTGTTGACACTTTTCCATTAAATTAAAGGTCTATATACTGCAGAGGGTTAAAATCTGTGGCATTTGGCATTGTTATAAAGGGATTTATATGAAACAATATTTTAGGTTCGGAAGAAACTTCCTCCTTACAACATGGTTATAAGCTTCCTCTTTCATGTGCTACATCAAAGTTCTACTTCCTTCTGAGACTGAGAGGAGGCCTTCTCACAGTGCCAATCTCTTCTCTCTGGTGACCAGTGAAAGAAATGAAGGAAACAGCATTAAGCTGTGTAAGGGGATGTTTGGGTTGGACATTAAGGCATGATACTTCACACAGAGGGTGGCTGGGCACTGGAATGGGTTCGCCATGGAAGTGGTCACAGCACCAAGCCTGACAGTTCAAGAATCGTTTGAACAATGCTCCCAGGCCCATGGTGTGATCCCTGGGGATGTCCTGTGCAGAAATATTGCAGTCAGTGTATGAAATTTGGCAGAAAAATAAACGCCCTTGCATTCCAACTAGTCCTTAGAGATCAGAGAGGCTTGGTGAGGCTGAGCGTAATTTCTGATTTATGACCAGTTAGGTACTAAAGCCTGGTTGCATTCAGTAAGAACACTCACAAATCACAGATTCAGGAATAATGTGGTTTACCAATTCGACACTGTAAGTCTGGTCACGTTGAATAAGAACTTTCACAATCACAGCTTCACAAATAGTATAGTTTACTGAAGTAATAGGTTATAGATTCTTGTTAGATTGCTGATAACTGCACTAGACCTACAAAGTATAAATTCATAGCTCTGTGTACAAGTAGTGGCAGGTAAGCTCCAACACAGTCAGAGACAAAAATCTTACCATAGAGTTGTCCCTACTTTGGGAAGGGGAGAGAGCAAGCCCATCAACTTGTCTTCAGAGTGGGGTTGTATTCTTGTCCTTCCATACTGGAGGATTTCAAATACCAATTTTATACCTCTTGGACAAATGGACAAATGTAGTCAAAAATCATTGGCTGCCTATTGCTGCCATCATAGATGTGGGGTGGGGGGGGACATCTGTTTGGTCATTTTCATATTGATGGGTGTGGTTTTTAATATGTAAATGAGTGGATAATGAGGGTCTCTGATTACCTTCAGTCAAACTGAGTTATAAAATTTACAGTTGAAACGTAGGCAGCACAGAAGTGTGGTACTTCAGCATGCTCCTCCACATGGCTGAGGAAGCAGTGGCAGCCATCGAACCTTTGCCAGGTCTTTACTCCTATC
Organism: Picathartes gymnocephalus; assembly: GCA_013390045.1. Classification (NCBI taxonomy): domain Eukaryota; kingdom Metazoa; phylum Chordata; class Aves; order Passeriformes; family Picathartidae; genus Picathartes; species Picathartes gymnocephalus. The sequence goes on from WEKY01007799.1 coordinate 7,427, forward strand.
ATTGTCTCCTCTCCTTGTCCAGCAATTAATTGGTATCTAATTGAGTAGAAAAATAAGTCACTTACCTCAGTGGACAAACTTCTCCAGCAGAACAGCGACTTTCGGCTAGGTAGGTTGTTTTGATAATAAGGTCAAGGTTAGGCATCTTGAAATCTCAAATCTTTAAAATGTGACATAATCTTAACAAAAAGCTATGGAGAAGAGCTCATAGAAAGCCACAAAAATGTCCTGTTTGTTCCAAAAGAAGCCTTGAAACCAATGTATTTAACAAATATGATCCATGGCAATATATGCAACCTGTTATTTCCTATCTCTCTCCCTCCTGATTTCCATTCACTGACCCATATTTGCAAAAGTGGTATGATGAAGGCTGAGAGAATATTTGGGAGGTATCACTCTACTGCTGTCTTCTGCTGTTCTCTAGATGTCCACCACTGGCCACTGTGAGAGATGGGATCTTGGGCTAAACAAACCTTTGGTTTGACTGCTTTTATGTTTTTATGTTCCTGTAAGTTTGAAAATTCTCTGTTTGCACAAGTTAGCTTGTGATTGATAAATTCTTAGATTACATACATACTAATGTGCTCCAGTCTGAGGTCCAAACTCTGTCATTATTCCTGAACAGCTTGCTACCATGCCAAGAACTGAGAGCAGGGAAGTGGTGCTGGAATACATAAATGTGAGAAGATATGCTTGAAGGGACTGAATGATTACTGAGATAAGGAAAGAATGGGAGCTGGAACCACGTTTCAAAGAGATAGGGGACTAGGATATAAGCCTCAGATGTGCCAGGATTCAAACTGGAAGTTAAGATGTGAGAAAATGGAAGACACTGAGACATAGGCTGCAGGGCAGGTAGTGGTGAAGAAGAAAAGGTCCTTTTGAACACAGCTCAGGATCCAGGATTCCTGAGTTAGCTGGTAAAGAGACCAGCTTACCATTTTAAAGAGACCATTTTAGCTTATCTCTCCCAAATGATTGAGCTGCACAGAATTCATGGATTATATTTTAGTCCTGCTTTCATTTGCTATTGGCTTATGTCACCAAGATTTGTTCTATAAACTTGTGAGTTTTGAACTTTTTGGATGAGCCCTGGGGATATAAATTTGCTTCAACAGGACAGAATTTCTGATGGTTGTTTTTCTGGATTAGTTAATTCCTAAAAGTAATTTGGAAAGTTTTAAGAATACAGACATTAAAATATTCAAAAAATAGAGAGCACTCAAACTCAGGCTACTTGTGAAAACTTAGTTCAAACTCCTGGAAGACACAGTCTTTCATCTGTGAGAGATCACATTCTGTTTCTACCACAGGCCATTCCTTACTTATTTCAGTATACAAGATATCTAGTGTTCAGAGTAAGAAGACGTGAAGTAACCTGCTGATCGTATGACTCTTTGTATTTACCTTTCCTAGTACAAAAGCTACACAGTACAGTGACTGAGGCACCTGATTTCATGAAGAAAGTTGTGTTCTTTGGACAGAAGAATATCTCCTGAACAACTGGATTATCTCCTTCTCTTGTTTCAATGGATCCTGTGTGAGGCTGAAGCTCATTTAATGCAGTTTTGGGACAGGCGATGAGAAATAGGTATTTTTCATTTTCTGGGCACCCAGCCTCATGCTGTGAAGACTTCTCAACTGCAAACAAAGTTGATGCCAGAGGTGATTGCCAAATTAAGTGTATGTTCTTGACAAACATAGCCATCCAAAACAGGCAGCCAAATAACATGTATTTTTGACACTAATTTTATGCTGTCTGTGTATAAAATGGGGATAAATGAATTAATGTTTGTGAAGCTGTCATGTGCTAGTGATAAATGTCAAAGGAACAGTGGAATCATAAAATATCCTGAGTTGGAAGGGACCCATGTGGATCATAAAGTTCAACTCCTGACTGCACACAGGACAACTTAAAAGTTAAATCGTGTATCTTAGAGTATAGTTCAAACCCTTCTTGAACACCTATAGGCTTGGGGCCATAAGCACTTCCCTGGAGAGCTTGTTCCAGTGCTTGACCACCCTCTCAGTGAAGAACTTTTTAATATCTAATCTGAATTTATACCAATGCAGCTTGAAGGTGGGATCACAGGGTGGGGATTTTTGAGTCTGAATCATCATAAGCTGACAGAGTGGGATAAGGAGCTGCCTGTTGAGCTGATCATAGGCAGCAGGACACAAGGATACAAGACAGCAGCTCCAGAGAGTGGAGAGTATGGAAGGCAGTTCTTAAAAGCCACGTCATAAATTCGTTGAGATTTTCACCGTTGGCCTTTTAGAACTGAAGTTGCATGCAGATGTAGGAAATGTTGCACTTCCTAACCTGTAGGCAATAGACTGTGCAAAGATTCTATTGCTTAAATTACTTTTTCATGTATAATACATTTATTTATGGTAAGCAAGAATGGTTTAGCACTAAATGAAGAAAAGTTTGTGAAAGAAATTATATTTTTAGAGTAAGAGAAAGAGATTGAAGTGAAGGTACCTTAAGAGACACTAGAAAGTTAAAAGGAAATTATGGACCTTTGAAAGATCACAAAAAGACCAAAACAGATTCAGCACTGGGGGTGGCAGTGCACTCGTAAGGGACCTGAAATTGAGGATAAAGTACTGTTAATACAAACAAGGAAGAAAAAAAACAACTCTGTATGTGAAAAAGAGGCTGCACCATGATGACAGAGGTTTAAAGAGCAAGAATTTTGGTTTTCTAGTCACAAGTTAAAGTCCAAGTCTGTAGTCTTTTTAAAGGAAGAAATGGTCAGTCAGGAGTCTTATGAGAGTGTCATCAAAAAATCTTGTCTTTGTGGGAAGTAGGGCTGGAGTCTTCCTGTCTGCAAGGCTCTGTGCAGGACATATTCTGAGTCTCGTGGCAAGGAAGGGACTCTGCTGTTTAGAATGTTCACCCATCCACCTTACCGTTTAACAAAGCCATGGTGGAAAGGTGCTCTAATAAATGCCCTGACTGCGTTCTGCCCTAACTAATTTTTCCAAATGGCCTTTTAGAATATAAAAGACCAGTGCATTAAATCCAGCTTGATGGTCCTGTTGACTATGCCACAGTCCTCATCCAACAGGAAAGGACAAGTTGCCTAAAAAAGCAACTTTGTTCATTGCTAGAACAGGCTCAGAAACTAAATGAAACTGAAGAAAAATAGTTTTGCTTAGAAAATGAAAAAGTTCACAAAAAAATTACTATTTTTTCCAGTTTTTGCCTATGAAGCAGATGTCACAATATTGCCAAACTATCATCACAGTGATTTGCAGTAAGAGAATCTTATTATTTTTTTAAATAATTTTATTTTAAAATTAAATTTACTACAAGAAATGTATTGAAGAATGTTTTAAAAACTGACCAAATTGAAGCATTATGAAATAAAATTCACTTGATAGTTTCATATTTTGCAAGTTTGTTTTTTTTCTCTCAGACAGCTCTAAACAATGCTAATAACCAATTAAAAACTACATTGAGGATCTTATTGAGATAAAGCAGAAGCCAGGTCACCAGCCAAAAACTACTCATTTCTTTATATGTAGGTAGCATCATTTTGATTTCTGCAAGCTAGTAGTGCTGTTTCAAAAATGGGATATACATTATTCCCCTATGCTTCCCATTGCACCTTTATCAGGCACTATCACTCATGTGATTGCACATGCAGAGAGACCAATGTGTTGGTCCAACTGAAAACTGGCCAATTTTTAGCTGCAAGAATGCTCATGTCACCATAGAAAGGTGACAAAAATTTATAGCCAGTCACTGAGGAGAGGATAGGACTGCTACTTCTGGCAGCAGCTCTATCATGCAGCAACTTGCCTGTGGTGAAACTATGAAGCCTGATCTTATTCAAATTCTTCAATACAAGAAACATCAGGATAAAAAAAGGAATATCATATGGCAGATTTAATGGAAAGAAACAAAGGTGAAGACACACAGAAGCTCTTTCATTCAGCGCTGTTCTTAAAGGATGAGATCTTCAACCTCTTAAGTAGAAAGATCTTGTTTAGGAAACTAGAAAAGGTTTAAATTAGCAAATCCAGTACTCGATTAATACTTGTGATCAAATAGTTTTTGAGACTGACTAGTGAAAACCTAGAAAGAAACAGGATTTAGAAAGAATAGGGAATTTTCTTTATATATAGGAATACATACACAGATGCTGCTCCAAAGATAGGTTATGGTAAGATGAGAAGCTAGGTTCATGCAACAACTCCCTCCTGCTGAAATGGAGTCATTCTCTCCTCCTTCAGGCTGCACACCCTTCTGTGCTGTCTTTGTGGGGGCTTTGGTACCTGGCTGACACATAAGTCACTTCAACTCACTAAGGTGGCACAAAGGTATTCGCCATTTTTTTTACTTAATTGATTTAGTAGGTTGGAGAACAAATGTTATTAATGGTAGCAGGGCCCCAAATATAGCTGAATGTCATAGCTGACAGCTTTTCTCAGCAAAACGTCACTAAACCAACATGAAATGATGCTATTTTAGACTTGGACTTGCACTTTTAGGATAGGACCGTATAGAAAAACTGGTTGTAGAAAATGATCCTAAAAGCTGATGTTCTGTAAATTGCATGGAAAGCAGGTCTGTATCTAAACCCCCTGATTTCACAAGGCAAATTTTGGTAAATTAAGACCTAGTTAATCAGGTCAGCTGAATGGGGAAGCTCAGAAGTTTGAAATGAAAATTATTTGCCCTTTCTTAAAGGGGTAGGTGCTAAGGCAGTTCATAATGATAATTAAGTAGAGAGCTTTTGAGGAAAGAGGGACTGAGTAGCAGAAGGTTTTGCTACACATTGAGAATCACAGAGATAAGGTGATATTTTCCAGAGCAGAATGAAGGAAATGGCAGCAGGTAGTATCAAACAGTAGAGTACCAAAATGAATAGTGTCTTCTAGTAGATTTCTTTGGGAGTTATTTTTGGGATTGATCTTATTATTTGGCAAAGAAGAGAAAATAAGTTTATTGCAGTTTATTTCACAAAACTAGGCAGTATCATCAACAGAGGTGCAGTGGGATGTCACAGGGAAAAACAATGAATGACCTTGATGACTGAACTAATGGAAACAAAACAAACTGGTATAATACAAAAAAATGCAAGGTCAGGCACTTGGAAGCTAACAGAAATCTTGCTGTTAATGGAGAACTTTCACAGTAACTAAGTGGTAGAAAAGGACATAGGTACCACTAGAATAGATGGTGGTTATCTAAATACTTATGCAAAACGGCAACTACACCCTCAAGATTGTAATATTTCATGGAGATATGGAAATGTTGATCTACTGTACAGTGCAGTAATTTAGTCTAAAATGGATTATTATGGGAATTTGAACTTACATTCAAACAGATGAGTTCAGACTGGGATGGATAGCAATGAACCCTAGTAGAATGACCAGTGGACTGAAGATCCATTGAGCAAGAAGAGAATAAAAATTCCATATTTAGCCTAGCAAAAGGAAGGCTGAGAGGGAATATGATGACTGTCTATAAATATATCAGGGCTAAACACCAGGGCAGAAGAGCTATTTAAGCCAAAGGATGAATATTGGCACAAAAATAAATAGATTCTTGAATAAATTTACTCTGAAAATTAGAAGGTTTCTAACCACCAAAACAATGAAGTTCTGGAACAGATCTGCAAGAGAAGTAGGGGGCAAACATATCTGGCTACCATTAAGATGGGGCTTGAAAAGTTTCTGCAAGGGATTATATGACACAGTTTCCTGTAATAGCAAGATAGTGGACTCAGTGACCTAGGAAGTCTCTTTCAGTTTTAAGATCCTATCTTCTGTTTTGTAATATCATTTCTCCATTAAGACAAGAGATTTATCTAACTAAACCCCTAAAATGTTTAAAAATTAATAAAATTAGTTTGCAAGTTAAGGTTATGTTGATTATTGTAAAGCCCCTTAAATTTATTTCAGAATAACAATTGGCAGGTATTACATTCTTAGTCTTTACAGTATGGGAATGTCTTCTGTAGGGAAGTTACCCAGATCAGAACATAAGTTGTTCTTTAGTGTTCCAAAATTTAAATACAGGATGTGGCATAAAGGTCATTTGAAGACATATTATATTATGTAATGAATGACAATCTTATAGGATAGGCTATATTGTCTCCTTATTTAACCTTTAGAAAAATCACTTTTGGTTAAAGAAACTGCAAATTAAACAGCTGAATGCAATCTGCTTATAGATACATAGTGATTTGTTTATAAATATTACAAAATGTATATGTAGTTCAACAACCATAATGAAAACCACAGGTAATGTTCTGTACAAAGCATGTTTTGGTAATTTTTAAAAATTCTATGGGTTCTGTTATGTAGAGTACAAACACACAGATATGGTATCATGGAATCATAGATTGATTTGGGTTGGAAGGGAACCTTGATGACCATCTGGTTCCAACCCCTGTAGCATGTGCAGGGGCACCATTCACTAGACCAGGTTGCTTAGAGCCCCACCCAACCTGGCCTTGAACACCTCCAGGGATGGGGCATCCACAGCTTCCCTGGGCAACCTGTTCCACTGCTTCACCACCCTCATAGGGAAGAATTTTTTCCTAAGTATCTTTCTATTAAGAGCTTTAGTCTACAAAGAATAGCTGCTACGCCTGATGAAACTCAAAAATCAGAGCACCGATAGAGGAAGTATTATATAATAAAACCAAAATGAAGAAGTTGTTACTTCATAGGTGTTTTAAGATTCTGCTTTTGTTTTGTTAGATTTTGTATTTTGAATTTCTTTTCCATCCACTACTATTTCTTGAAGCTGTGTTGAGCAAACACTAGTAGACCAGAATTCCATTATGCCATGACTATGAGAACGTATATTCCCTGAACCTCTATAGTTCACATCTTTCTTCTTTGTGATGGCCAAGAGGGACTGAGGATAAGTAGATAAAGAAGTGAGATTAAGGACAGAAAAGAAAGAGAAATAGTGGAAGAAATGGTGGGGGGAAAAAGTAAAGTTGTTCTAAGTCTGGAACAAATGCTACTATTCTTTATCATAGATAAATGATGCTGACATCAGGTGGTAGCTTTAAACTATGGTCATCCTGTTCTTACAATACAATATGCATCACTTGAAGGTTGGCTTGGTAAATGTTTTTAAGATTTCTGCTCAAACACAAACTTTTCAAAATATATCAGATTACTCCTTCTCAGTTCAAATACAGTTGACTTTTCGAGAAAATGGCTTTTTGAGAAAATATTCCTCCATGACAGAGAGAAGGATGTCACTTGTAAGTTGATGAACAAATTGTTGGCTCAGCTTTGTTGAATTTATCTATCTAGTCAATACATTTGACATTTTCTAGTAAGGTTACTGACATCAGGCCTGTCCATGAAAGCAGTGGTGTGGAGCCTATAAATACAGATGCTTCAGTTCTCTGGCGTTCATGAAGAGATTTTGCTGCTTAGCATTTGAGCTAATACTAACTCTTTCAAACCATAAAAAGAATTACTCTATATGGATTATTCCTAAAAGTAATCTGAATTATACATGGTTTTATAGAGGAAGAGGAATTTACATGGATGCCTGAACTTTTTTGTCCTTTTTCCTGATGCCAGTTGAAAAAATAAAGGAAAAATCATGGTGTATTTAATTATTTTTTGCTCTACTTCAACATATGAATTTAAGACTAAAGTTACATGTCTATAGGGGGATAACAGTTCTCTGGAGTTATGAACTTTAATATATAAATATATTTCATACAGTTCCAAAAGTGCAAGCGAAACCATTAAATTTTGTTTGAGCTGTATAATCGAAAACATTAATGAAAATGTTCTATTGCTACATAATAGTCCTAGATAACACTGTTAAGTAATGTCTCTTGCTAGGGCAGTGGTAAGATGAAAAGTATTCTTAAGTTACTTTTTTAATGACTACTACAAATGATAGATCCATTGCTAGTGCTTAAGTTCTCTTGAATTTCTTTCTGAACTTCATGAGAACTTAAATGGTTATGGATAAGCACTGCTGTAGAACAAAAGACATCTTCCTGAGACATATGACTAGGAATGTTGGCAAATATGTAATATGGAGGACATGTTAAAATGGCTTTGAGTTTTACCAAGCTAGAAAGTATTCCAGGCTAATGATGAAGATGGTCAGGAGCCAGCTGACTTGATGGAGTGAATGTGAATCAATGCTGAAATGTCAACAGCTCTCTGGTTATGTAATTAGTTTGATAGTGTGATACTGCAGATCAAATATATATCAATTTATAGGGCAACTTTGAGACCTTCAAAATGGGTGATGATGCATCTCCATGGAACTTTCTTGCATTAGAGCTGTTTTGCTATCAGCTCACATATTTTTTTGCAGGCATGAGCAAGCTGCTGCCAGCCCTGAGGGAACTCTGTCCCCCCCATACCAAGTAGCCCTTCCAAGCTTCATCGGATGAGCAGTATGTCTTGAAAAAAAAGCCCCCCAAACCAACAAAACCAAACCTACATTAATTTCACTCAACAACATACAGTAACAGTGCTAAAGAAGGTTTTGGCTTGAGCTGTTGACTGGACTCTGTGTCTCCAGGTGGCATCATTAGGAAGAAACTAGATGTATTGTTGTGACAATGGATGACAGAAAATTTCTCGTCTCTCCCACACATGAAGATTATTAGCCCAACACATCAAAGGTGGTGGAGAGAGGAGACATCCCTTCAATGACTCCTACGCCGCCCGTGAGGAAGGCTGTCCCTCAGGCTGATTCGGCGGGAGGCTCCAGCTCCGGGATGGAAATGGCGCCAGCCGCTGAAATCCAGCTCCTTGCGCACACAAGAGGCTCTCTCGCCGCGGGGGACGCTGCTCCGCGTGGTTGACACGGATTGATCCCCGCTAGAGGAGGCAAGGCGGGTATTGCGCTCTCTCTCTCCCTCTTCTGGGCAGAGGAGGATGGGTGAATGGGGCAGAGCGGGACCAGCGCGGTAGACGGGCAGCTGCGCTCCCCTGGTCCTCGAAGGAGTGGTCGCTGGTGCCATGGCCAGCGCGGGGGAAAGAACCGCGCAAGTGAAGCGCGCATCCTCCATTTTGGCGAAGGGCGGGCGGAGAGTTGGCTCCCGGCGCCTGGCCGCAGCACTGGTCCCCACCCCGCGGCGCAGCCGGGGGCACCCGCCTCCTTTTCCCGCGGGGAAGCCGGACGGAGGCTCTTCAAATGGACGCCCCGCTGCGCCTCCCGTTGGTTCGAATTGGTACCAAGCTCCCCGCAGCAGCTTCCGACAAAATGGAGGACGCCACCACCACTGCCACCACTGCCACCACCACCACCAGTTCCTCCAGGAGCCATGTCGGCGGCTGATATGGCGCCCTCCCCCGCGGCAGGCGGGGGCAGCAAGGCGTCCTCGGCTGAGGAGGTGCTACTTGGCGGGGCCGGGGTCCAGGCGCCCTCCCTGGAACACGTGAACTCTCCCTTTTCCCTCTGGGAACGCTTCCATTACCATGTTCTGTCCATCATGGTTCAAAGCCCCGGTGAGGGGAGGGAAGGGAAGGAGCGGAGTGAGGCCCCTCGGAGAACCACTGCCAGCCCCTATGGCTCAGCGGCGGGGGACGGAGTGGGAGAGGCGAACCCGCGCCCCACGGCTGGAGCGGTGGCGCCCGCAGGGACTGAGCGCACGGCCGGGACGCCCAGCACACCCTATCCATGGCCGGCGGGGCGCAGCCGACTCGGCGGCACCGAGAACTTCTGCAAGTTGCCGCTGTCACAGAGCGGCGCGGGGAGCGCTAGCGCAACCCGCGTACACCGGTAACGAGCCGGTCAGTAGGCAGCGATCCGGGTTCCTCAAACCTGATGGATCAAAGTGGGAAAAACCCCAAGCATGGCTAGGAGGAAGATTGGCAGTTTATAGGGTCAACCGGGTGCGGGCGGCTCTGATGGATGGGCGGCACACCCACTCGGCTAGCCCAGCGCCAGAGCCCGCCCTCTGGGAAAGCCAATGCCGGGGCAGGGAGGCGGATCTCCCCGAGCTCGTTTGGCCCGGTTTCTCCTCCTCTTCGCTAGCAGCTGCGCTTCGCCCAGGACTGGACCGAGTTAGAGTTGAGGCGCCGGAGGAGTAGCGCAGAGTGCGTGCGTCCCCCGCGGGGGGGGGTCCGGGCCCGCAGGCGGTGGGGAGCCGGGTAAGGCGGGGGCGCGGGGTGCTGCGCCTCACCGGGGTGGGCTGGCGGGGGACTGGTGGCGCTCAGCTGCCCCTAGGGTGGGGATGGGAGACTAGCCACTGTGCCTCCCAGTTACCCGGGCGAAGTACCCCGTGGTGCCGCCGCCGCGCCGCCACCTCTGGCGGCGGGGGTGCGGGCGGCACTGGGGGCAGTCCCGCAGATAACCATCGCGCCATGGAGGGGGGCGGCGGGGGTAGATGGGGGNGGGGCAGGGGCATTTGGGGGAAGGGCCGGGTGTGCTCTAGCGCCTCCTATTTTAACTCTCTCCCTCCCTTCTCCCCTGGGCCTTTCGCTGTTGTTCTGCCCCGGTGCCTCCTCCACCCACCGCCCTCGCTGTCCCCCCCCGCGGGTGCCTCCCTCCCCTCCTCTCCCCTTCTCTGCCCGGCGCTCCGCGGCTTCTGCTGCTGCTGCTTCTCTCCCGTATTGTTTGGCTGGGTCCCTCTAATGGCGGACAGGAGGCGGTAGTGCTTCTGGCCGACTGCAGGAGGGCAAACCCGAGACCGGGGGCAACTGCCGAGCGGGCGGGGGCGCGAGCGCTCGCCCGGCGCCGGGGCGCTGCCTCTGAGGGCCCCGGGGGCCGGTTCAGGGCTGATAGGGCAAGTTCGCAGGTAACACTCGCTGCTCCCCGCCGTGGGTCCCACCGCTGCCTCTGTCCCCCACACTCGCGCGTAGAAGCCCCCGGTGCGGCGGCGCCCGAGGAGCCCTTGTCCCCCCTTCCTTCAGCGGGGGCGAGCGGTGTGGGTGTGCCGTGAGAAGTACCCCACCGCCCCCGGGGAGGGCAGTGAATTTATTTATTTGTTTATTTATTTATTTATTTGAAAGATTGGGATTAAGGGGAAGTGGTAAGTGATGCAGGCAGTACCTGCCCTGGCCAGGCGATGGAAACGCTCCTTGAGGGTGCTGCCTGATCCTCGCTGCCCCGTGTTAACCTCGTGTCTTTCCCTTAGGCTCCAGCCCAGTTTGGTTCAGCCTTGGCAGCGACCAACAAGGAGAGGGAGCTCCATTGTGAGTGCTATTTGTGTATCTGTTTCTGCCTTTCCGAGACCTGCTTAGGGAGGGCTTGAACCTTTCCCCCCTCCCCGTATTCTCCGGGGGCAGGGGTGGAATGCAGTCCCTCTAGGGTACGGTGAGGAAATTCCTGGGTCCAGCAGCTGCTGCCCTGGGGCGAAGCCCCAGTAATGGCTGTGAGGCGGCTCCTCCTCAGGGTGGGCGCTGCTGCTGCAGACATCGCTCCTGCAATACCAACTCCCGCAGGCAGACGACGGACTGCTGCCGCTGCTCACGTTACCCGGCTCAGGAGGGAGGAGGAGGAGGGCATATTTCGGGTGCCCTCTAGAGTTCTGGAGCGTGTATGAAAATCCGTGACAAGACACCTTCAGCCATCTTGAATTTCCCCCTCCCTCCCCCCATTGCTCGAATCGCGTGTCCCGCGTATCATCTCGAAGCTAAGAAGAGGCATAGGAAGTTAAAAATCACCCAGCATTTTGCAATGGAGAAGGGTACTCCATCGTCTCTGTGTGCATTCAGACTGTTTCTGTACACCTGCAGATTTGTTTGGGTGGTTTTGTTGGGTTCCTTGGCTGGGCTTCTGAGCCATTCGCTTTGCCCCTTCCCCAAAAAGCTGGAGGACGCTGGGAAACCCACTGGTTCTCAATGGCGAGCATTTTTGATGTTTTGTGTGTTTGGGATTTTCACAGCAGATTATGATGTCTGTTGGGTGTTAGTTTGGCTGAGGAGAGGCTGGTTGCCAGTCTCTATGGGTAGGGCTGGGATGTAACTTGACTCTAGTTTCTGCCCTTGTTTATGTTGGGGCTGTTTTTTAGCTGCATGAGGGATTCCGGAATCGCCAAGTAGTGCAGCGAAGGGGCAAGTGAGGCTGCGAGCGCACGGGGAGAGGCTCGGGAGCTGCGGCGGCGGGCCCGGGCGCGGTGCGCTGGCTGTGCCGCCAGAGGCGCCGGCGGGCAGCGCGGCGGCTCCTCTGGGAACGTGCAGCCCGAGAACAAAACAAAAAGGCAGCGCCTGTCTTGCGTTCTGGGTCCCTCGCTTGGGTACAGCACGCATTCAGGTGTTGCAGTCTTCCCCACCACTCGTAGCTTGAATTTTTTTTTTTTTCCATTTTATTTCTGTCCTTTGCCGTTTTACGTGGTAAATTTTCCAGATTTGCAAAGCTTGCAACTTTCTTTGTCACTTTTTAGTGGCTTACATATACAGAGAATGAATGGTTCGCTGCAAAACCTTGCTGCTAGAGGGAAGGCATCAGATCTGGATTCATTCTGAGCATCTAAAATTATGAACCACATCAAAGTCTCCTAAGAATTTGTATGACGTTATCATTAGTAAAGTGGTCTGTTCCAAACCATGACTTGCTATAGCAGTTTAAAATTTTTAATAGTAATTTTTTAACTCTTAGCATGTCTTGGATGTAAGGCTACCATCTGATATTACTTCTGATTCATTATGCGTTCAGTCTAAGAGCTGTTCTGTGTTTTCTGATGATCCTTCATGTAAAAAAAAAGTTACTTCTAGGAGCAATCAAGGGAAATAATGCTTTAGAAGGAGGGGGACTGTTGTGTACTGGAGTTGGTTTGACAAAAATTATTGCAGCTTTGTGTGACTGCTTATGAGAAGATGAGAATACTGCCAAGAACAGCCATACAGCTAAGATTCAGTAAACCTTACTAAGACTCAGTAAACATCTTGCACGAAAGCATCCTGTTCGGAGGCACATTGTCCTCCTCCAGCTGCAATGATGGTGGTACAGCCTTCTTATGGCATGTGATAGGACCATGCTGTTCTGGGAGGGAATGTATTTGGTGCTTAGTGCTGCAAGGTCATCTCTAGGAACCAAACTCTTCAGCCACGTTATTAGGTGGTCATAGAAGACTGTCTTAATTAGAGCAATAAATTCGCTTTATTATCTACTAAATTTGCTGTATATTGTTGTTATTCATCCTCTTTGGCCTTAAATATATGATTGCATTCTACTGTTGCATACCCTGTAATAATATGCTAAGAGGGATTTGCATCAGCAAGAATGTCAAAGTGGCAGTGAAAAAGTGAAAGCAAGTTTCTTTGTCTTCTATAGAGCTTGTTCAAGTATAGAGAGGGATGTGGTACAGAACTGTTACAATGCCTTCAGATTTTTGCTGGGGTTGTTTGGTTTGGGGTTTGGTTTTTTTTGGTCCTGCAGCATCATGAATTGTCATATGTTGTTTGAGAAGTTTTCACTTTGGTTTTGAGGACTAAGTACAGAATTACTGAAGTTCTGTCACATTGTTTGAATTTGCACTCAATTGATGTACCCTGCAACAAAAGCAGTGTGGGGAGTTCTGTTAAGAACTTGTGTCAAGAATTGTTACTAATGGAAAATTCACGGTTCGTGGAGCACTCTAAATTTTTTTCCATCACACATAACAATGAACGCAACCGATCTGTGAAAATGGATTGAAATTTGAAATTCACAAAAGTTCAAAAGACTGCTCAGGTTCCCCTCTGAGAAGTTTGAGGTAATACTCCTCTCATGAAGATCTTAAAAGCCCCCTATGTTGCAGTGTAGTTTTGTGTCCCCTGAAATTGTGTTTAACTCCACAGCTGAAAGTGTTTTGTTTTAAACTTGTTAACTTTGTTTCAGTGATTTAGTATTAGTAATTGAATGCTCTGTGTGGCTAACTGGGTTGCTTACACATTTGAGTTCAGAAGAAGCTTAGCTTGTCTTCCATATTTATAGCTTGCCCTATGTGCTACTGGCAGATATGGCTGGCAGTAGATGCCAATTTGATGTATGAATGATCTGCTCAATTTAATTGCTGCTATTTACATTCTTCATTTTGGACCAAGATTTGCAAGTTTGTCAGATAGTGTCTTGTACTTTAAAGAGAAATTTTAGGTAAAAGGAAGAAGTGTGAAACTTCAGGAATGCAGTTGCATGTTGTGGCCTCTTCAGTTAGGACTTTGACTATATTGATTTTTATATCATAGTTTTCCAGCTGCACAGTGGATTCCAGCTCCTTCTGTTTGTTGCTCATGCTGTGTGCATTGGTGTAAATGCACTTCATTTGGACTATTCATCCTGCCACTGATTTTGGGAGAAGTGCTGATTCGTGTGTGACTGTTCTCAGGTGTTTCTGTGGTTTCTAATGCATGAACAAGCTTTGTGTCTTTGCTGTCATGTGAATCTCCCATCCCTTACCCCCTACTCAGGTGGTTAAGCAAATTCTTTGCTGCTCTGGGTGGCTTGGTTGAATATGATCTAGTGTGTACCCAGGTGGCCAAGAAATCAAATGGCATTCTGGCCTGGATCAGCAGTGGTGTGCCCAGCAGGACCAAGGTGTTGACTGTCCCTGTGTTCTGGGCAGTGGTGAGGCCACAGCTCCAATCCTGTGTTCAGTTCTGGGCCCCTCACTGCAAGAAAGACATTGAGGGGCTGGAGCGTGTCCAGAGAAGGGCAACGGAGCTGGAGAAGGGTCTGAAGCACAAGTCCTGTGAGGAGCAGCTGAGGGAGCTGGAGGTGTTTAACCTGGAGAAAAGGAGGCTCGGGGGAACCTCATTGCTCTCTACAACTGCCTGAAAGGAGGCTGTAGCCAGGTGGGGGTCAGCCTCTTCTCCCAGGTAACAAGTGGTAGGACAAGATGGCCTCAGGTTGCACCAGGGGGGGCTTAGATTGGATATTGGGGAAACTTTTTTTTCACTGGAAGGCTTGTCTTGCGTAGAAACATGCTGCCCAGGAAAGTGGTGGAGTTGCCATCCCTGGAAATAATTAAAAGATGTGTAGATGTGAAAGTTTACCACATGATTTAGTGGTGAACATGGTGATGCCAGTTTAATGGTTGAACTTGATCTTAAATGTCTTTTCCAACCTAAATGATTCTATGATTTCAGTGCCACTTATTTATACTTAAATAGTTCTGACAATGTAAAGCTTTTCTTTTCCATGAACTTTCAGAAATTACCACTTTTATATTTATTCTGTGAAACTCAATGCCACTAGAGTTCAATAGGACACACATACACAAAGAGTTTGATTATATGTATATATGTATGAGAACATCAGCAGTTGCAATAGATGGGATCAGTGACTGTCTTTTATGGACAGAGTCCACTGAGTGTTTCTTGTGCCCTCACCTGAAGTATCTCATGGACTGGACACGTCAATGATGAAAATTGTTGTCTTGCTCCAGTTTGCTATCAAAACAAAATTATTTCAATCAATGATTATCATACAGATTTTATGAGTCCAACATAAGTAAAATCTACAGAGATTGTTAATTTTTGTGTTCAAGTGACAGTTTCCAGTGACAAGATTGCCACCAGCATATTTTTCAAATTGTTCTTTGTTCAGAGGGCGTTTGTACTTCCTAAGTTTGTCCTCATGCTTAAGTGCTTAATTTTTGTCCACGTCTCCTAAAGTTTTTGGAATTAGCTTCACCATAGCTTCTTTCTCTGCCTCTTTCTCACTATCAGCTATTAGAGAAAAATCTTTTAGGGATAGCAGGGATTCATCACAGAGGTGGGGTGCAGAAGTAAGTGTTCAGTGACCTGAACAGAGTAACTGCAGTACTGGTTTGAAACACTCAGGCACTGTCAGTGCTCTAGCCAGCTGTACTGAGTGTAGTAGCACAAGAGGATTTTGATGGGTTTGTTTGCTTTTTTTAAAGTTTGTCTGAGATGAGACTACTTGATGGTGTTTGCTGTTGCGCAAAACTATGCGTTTGGGTCTCTAAAAAAATGTAATGTGTAATATGTTACTTGTTTATTTAAAAGATTTATGAACTTTACTGTACAGCTTCTTTAACCCTTACACGACTATCAGAATCCATCAGTTAGCATCACCGTAGCTTCCAAAGGCTTCAATACCTACATTTGTGTACCTAGTGCTGTACAGAAGTCTGTTCAGGCATAGTCCCTGCTCATCAGTTTTACCCCCAACACATGCTAAGATGTCATCTCAGTTTCACCTTTCCCCCATGGATAGTTTGTACAAAGTAGTGATGTATGCTTGGGCACATGCTGTTAACTGATGGGTCAACAGCTGCTTACATACTTGAACCAGAGCTATTGATAAAACTTTTGCTGGGCCAGATCATTAGGAGAGATCAGTGGCATTATGGAAGAGTTTGTGTTGGTTTCTACATTTAATTTCCTCTAATCTTTTGCTGTGAAAGATGGTATTGGAAGAAGATAGAAAACCATGCATATAGAATTGTATGGGTTATGCCAAGTTTTACTTGTCGGGGCTGCTTACAGCTCACAGTCAGTCCAAGAAACATGGACATTTTCGTTTTCCTCCTGCAGACTTTTGTAGGACGTGTGTTGGCATCTTATGTTTGAATAGGCTCATCTGTGCAATGCAGCCATACTGAACATTAAAAAAAGTTAGTTCATTTGAGTTAACTCACAATGCAGTGGTGCTTTTTTTTTTCTTTTGCTTTTTATTTTCCCCTCTCCTTGAAAGTAACCTTGGTGAAAACCTTACTTCTTTTTGGAGTTCCTTTTCCTTAGATCTTTGTAAGATCTTTCCAGCTTGGTATTTACTCCTAGTACTACATCACATATCTCTAAAAATCATTTTATTAATCTAATTCATCAACTCAGCTATCATCCCTGTATGGGTGACCTTCAAGTCTCTCTTCCAGACTTGCTGCCCTCTAAACTAGCAAAATCTGTGTGTGCTTTTGACTTCTCTTTGTGGATGTCTGACCTTTAGCTGAGGCTACTATTGCAAAGGAAAACTCTGTGCTGTTGCTTGTAGACAGCATTGTCATGAGATCTTTGGTTCTAGCCCTGGTTTTAGACATAGCACATACTCTTCTAATAGACTGTAGATTTCTCCCACATAGTAAGTGATGTCTTAACTGTTAATCAGCAATTAATGTTGGTTATTTAGTTGTGTTAATAAGTCACGAGTGCATCTCATACCATGCCTTTGGTCTTTGATCTCTGTATCGTGTGGTAACAATTTTTCTTAACAGATGTGCTAAGAATGATCCTGCTCTGTTGATAT
>WEKY01007799.1:32582-61838 GCA_013390045.1 Picathartes gymnocephalus
TTTATTTGTTGTTGTTGGGTTAGGGGTTTGTTTTGTTAGTTGGTTGGGTTTTTTTCTGTTTCAGTTTTGTTTTTTCCCCCAAATCTCAGCATTTCATCCAGTGGTCAGTGTAATCAATCTCACAGGTTTCTCACAATTGTATTTGTATTGTAAAGCATCTTTTGCTGTTGCCAGTTTTGAGGTGTGAGTTTTTTCCTAGTTTTCCATTCTAAACCTGTTTTTTTTCACTTTCTAAGTCACTCTTTTGTGGTAGTTTTTAATTTAGAAATACTGACTGTGACATTACCTATGTGGTTTTTGTGTTTCTCCTTGCTGCTCCTATGTTTAGAAAACAAGCTACCTCATTTTTGCACGACTAATTTTGTTATTGAGTCTTACAGAGGTAGGAGCTATTTGCAGAGAAATACATGCACATTTTGCCTATGACTTTGCACCAGTAATTAAGTGCAAATTTTTCTGATTTTTTAATACTTAATGGTACAGTTCATTGAAACCTAAGAGCTTTGTTTCGGAAAAGTAAATAGCTTTAGGCAAAAAGATACATGTTTTGAGTCTTAACTTTGCTACATACTGTGTGCATGTACTGTAATACAGCCCAAGTCTGTCTTTCTACTAAGGACTTGTGAAAATAGGAATCATAAAGGTTTTGAGTCAGGCCTGGGGTGTAGTCTTGGCATAGTCTCATTTTTTCTCTGCTCACATCTGTTCAAGTATATTTAAAACTTTATTAAAAGCTTTACGTGCTTGTGATGCTTTTGTTCTTGTAGAGAAGGAAAATATGTAGAATAAACCTGTGAAACTTTAAAAATTGAATTAATTCTTTTCAGCAAAAGCTGTGATGCAGAAAAATCTAACTTTAAATTATTCAACCCTAGAGGAAAAAGTAAGATAAGTGAAAGAGAATATTGGATTAAATTAATCTTCAGTATAACTGACTGGTTTCCAGGGCGGTACAAGCCAACTGCATTGATAATACAATTTTTTTGGGGTAAGAAACCATCTTTCATTCCAATTCAATGTTACCTTTATTGTGGTTCAAATGCTATTACATAATGGCATTTGGCTGTAAGGCTAACATAGGAAGGATTTAAAAGGTGGTCGCCTCTCTTCTCAGATTAATCTGGTTCACAGCTTTACTGTTTGGTCCTTGTCCCTGCTCCTGCTCAGTTAATGGACAGCAGGGCTTGAGTAGTGTAGAAGAATATTTGAGTTTCTTTCTTCTGGGCATCTTTACTGTCTGGGGATTTTAAGGACTGTCCTCAAACACTAGATAACTACAAAAGTTGACGGTCTCTTTTAAAAATGCTGCCAAGTCTGGAAAACCTGACAGTTATAAAACCTGAAGAATAAATAGAGGCTTGACCTTTGAACATTTTCAGTCTCTTGTGAGTGATCACATGTGTTAATACAGGCTATGGATGGCTGAATCTGTGCTAAGTATCACTGCAGTGCATATATACAAGTTGAAAATTATTAGCAGTGTAAGGTCATTGTAGGCCTGATTTTATGTTCTGTAGTTTTCCTTTTAATTTTTAGCATAGTGTATTCTGCTGCAGGCAGCAAGGAGGTCGCCCCAACAGAAAAAAGAAGGAAATGTAACTGCTAAGATGTTTTTTCTCAATTGCTCAGTTTACTTGAATCATTTATTTTCTTAATATTCTGTTAGAGATACACTTCTTAATTCTAATGTTTGATTACTCAATTGCAGTTATGTATGCCTGTCTCTTACCAAACATGGCATGTTTTTCCCCCCTATAAAGCCTTCTGGAAATGCGATGTGACAGAGTAGAAGGTCTCAAACAGTACTGTGGCTGCTTTACTCACAGCAGGGATTGAATAGACTTACGTTCTCTCTTACTGTAGGATCATAGTGCTGAAAGTCAGGTTTGAACTTAAACTGTAAATTTAGAGGAAAGTTGCTTTAAGGAACATAGCTGGCAGATTATGCTTGAGATGAGGAAATTGTTTTGGGTAGCTAATGTTGGTTTAACCCTGTTTCAGACCACACTACTTTTGTCAAGGGCAGCAAGTTGGTACAAGAACAGTTTACCCACAGGAAAGAAAACAAAAGTTCTTGGAGCAACTTACTAAGGTAAACAGATTGCAGTGGATTTCTGGATGGGTAAGTATAGATGAGCAAGACATCTCTATTTCTTGTATTTACCTTCCTGTATAAATATTTTATAAAAAGCACAAAAAGCTACTTCTGACCTTTCACAAAAACTCAATGATGTCACACATCAGCATATACTTCAAGACATACCCAAATTATAATTGTTTGTATTTTTCTTGTAGTATTATATCAAGATCAGTTTAGCATACTGATCTTTAGTACAGATGGTTTTTAGAGCAATCTTAGGTTCTCTAGCTTTGATTATATCCAGGTTGACTTTTATAATTTTTAATTTATGGTTGAATTAACAGTTATGAAGAACAGATTCCCCAAGCTGAACAATTAGTAAAAGCAAACAGATCTCCCCAGGCAAAGTAGCTGTTGGGAAGTAGCCTGAATACTGCTTCCTCTTAAAAAGAAAAAAGACTAAGTTACTGAAAGTTGCAGGAGCATGAGGTAGTAAGTCAGGACTTAAAATGAGCTGCCAGTCTATAGCAGCTACAAGTGACAGGTTGCTGTTCACTTGCCTTTGCTGAATAATGTATCTATTCCTGTCAAATGCTAGGGTTTGCTACGTATCTCTTTCTGACTTCTTTGTTCCAGTCATCTTGTGGCCACCTAAGAAGCTTTGGCAGTGGGACTGGGGGAGTATCAGTTGAATTTGAAAGTCATTAATATTCCTAATAGGACTGAAATTTAATAGGAATTCAGTTTTTCTTTCTGTGTGCCTAAGTCTTGATCTTGCTTTGCAGTCTAGCAAAAGCAGTATTAGAAGATCATTGCTTGCATACGTGGGGTGGGAAACACACTGAGAGATCAGGATCATGTAATAAATTGCATTGAAAATTGTTTCCTGTGTATGTATGTATTGATAAAACATTGATATGTAGTGATTGTATTTTTTTGTTAGTATAGGATTAGAAAGTAAATGAATGTTATGGCATTCAAAGAAGAGCATAGAAAAACTTTATTTTTCCTTTATGTTATCTCAGGAAGAAAAGAAAGTAAAAAGCTGGAACTGTTAATTCTGTAGTTATTTTTAAGAACTGTTATTGGAAAGTTGTATCTTACTCTGAAGTTGGATGTCGTTTTTTTTCTTGCTTTATGTTTTTCTTCAAACAGCAGATCTGGAATGGACACGAGTGCTCTGGGAGGATTAGACTTTTCTGAACATATTCCTAGTCTGCTAGGGAATACCACCATGGCAGCAGGTCTTGCAAATGTAGGAAATACATTTGGAGGGTCACCAAGTTCTTTAGTGTCTAGACCTAATAAATTCCAAAACTCGCCTATAGAAGATGATGATGATGTAGTTTTTATTGAACCTATACAACCTCCTCAAAATTCTACGTTGCTGGTAGCAGACCAAAGGAACACTGCATTTACATCATCAAAAAATGAAGAACTTAAAGGAAATGATTGCAAAATGCTTCCTTCTCCAAAAGACTTAAATTCTCAAAAGGGGAGTATAAGTGAAACTATTATTATTGATGATGAAGAAGACATTGAAACAAGCCAAGGACAAGAGAAGAATGCTTCCAGTTTTAATGAACGAAGACTTCCAGAGTGTAAAAATAGAACCAAGGAAATGGAATTCTCAGCTTCCAGTTTTTCAAGAAGTAAGGTAAATTTAGGAATAGGTAATAGTGGTATAACCACAGAACCAGACTCTGAAATTCAGATTGCTAATGTTACTACATTAGAAACAGGTGCTATGAGCTCTGTCAGTGGCAGTCATTTAGAAAATGATGCTGACAGGCATGACATGAACCTAATGATTACACATGTAACGTCACTGCAGAATGCCAGCTTGGGAGATGTATCTAACGGACTGCAGTCAAATAATTTTGGTGCTAATTTGCAAACATACACCCCATCTTTGACTTCACAGACCAAGACTGGTGTAGGACCTTTCAATCCTGGTAGAATGAATGTGGCTGGAGATGTATTTCAAAATGGAGAATCTGTGAGTCATCATAATCCTGGTAAGTTGAAGTTTTGAATGTTTCCTTAAAGGCTGAAAATAAATTGTGAAATACTTGATTATAGAATTTTTGTGGTTTTGAAGTGTTTTTGGCAGTGGCACTGCTTAATCTTTTAGCTCAATATGTATGAAAGATCTTGGTTCCCTTCATGCCCATCACTACCTTATCTGTGAATAGAATAAAATATGCTCAGTGACATAATGCATTAGAAAATATGTCTTCACCAAAAGGATTATTAAGTATTGGAACAGGCTGCCCAAGAAAGTGGTCTCCTAACCTGGAGGTATTTAAAGGGGTGTAGATGTGGCACCCAGTGACATGGTTTAGTGGTAGTGCTGGATTAACAGTTGGATTTGATGTTCTTAAGTATCTTTTCCAACCTAAATGATTCTGTGATTATTTTGTGGCCTGGAAGATTTCTTCTGGATCAGTGTTAGTCTATTCTCCTTGATTAGGTACCTCTACTCTGTATGAAGCAGTAGGTGCATAACAGCAAAATGTCTGTCCAATACATTAATTTAGAGTCTGATGTCCCCAGTAAGCATTGGAGAGCTTACTGTGTGAAAGAATGGTTTGGATTGGAAGGGACATTTAAAGATCATCTAGCCACCCTCCTGTGGCAGGGACATCTTTCACTGGATGAGGTTGCTCAAAGCCCTATCCAGCCTGACCTGAACACTCATGGATGGGCCATCCACAGCTTCTCTGGGTAACCTGTTCCTGTGTCTTGCTGCCTTATTTGTAAAAGAATTATTCCTCATGTCCAATGTAAACTTACCCTCTTTCAATTTAAAGGTATTGCCTCTTGTCCTGTTACTACAGGTCTTGCTAACAAATCTCACTGCATCTTTTTCTGTAACCCCCCTTTATATGTCGAAAGGCTGCAATACGGTTTCCCCTGCCCTGCCCTCTCTTCTCCAGACAGAACAACTCCCAACTCTCTTTGCTTTTCTTTCACAGGAGAGGTGTTCAAGCCTTCTGTCACTTTTTGTAACTCTCTTCTGTGCCAGCGTTAACAGGCCCACTTGTGTCTTGTACAGGTGACCTCAGAGCTAGATGCAATATTCCGTGTGGGGCCTCAGCAGAGGAGGGGGACAGAATCACCACAGACCAGGATATGAGTGACTTTTTGGGCTGTAAGCACATGCCCAATTTTCCATCTACCAGTCCCCCCCAGTCCTCCTCCACAGGGCTGCTCTCAATCCATTCAGCCCCCAGTTTGTATTGATATTGAGGATTGCCCTGACTGACCTTGCTCTTGGCCTTGTTGAGCTTAGAGTTTCCCATGGGCTCATTCCTCCAGGCTGTTGAGGTCCTTCTGGATGGCATGCTATCCCCTCTGGCTTATCAATTGCACCACTCAGCTTAGTGTTACCAGTAAACTTGCTGAGGGTCTGCTTAATCTCTTTCTCTGTTGTTGAAGAAAATATTAAATAGTATCAGTTCCAGTAGAGACCCTTGAGGGACACAGCTTGTTACTGGTTTCCACTTGGACACTGAGTCATGAACTGTAATTCTTGGCATGCTGTCATCCAGCCAATTCCTTATGCATCAAATATATATGTCTCCAATACAGCAGCAAGAACATTGTGGGGGACCATATCAAAGGTCTTAGGAGAGGTCCAAGTAGATGAAGTCTATGTAGATGTGCTTTGGAGTGGAATTTAGATTTTGATTATCTCAATGGAATCTTGTTTTAGTGCTTCAAAAACGCTACAGAGAAAGAGCTAACACCTAGTAAGTTGAGGATGCAGTTTACAGTTGCCCTGATCTGAACCAGGTTATTAATGCAAATGTAGCTCAATATGTTTCAAGAGCTGCATACCTCTGAAAAACTTCAGTACTGTCTTCCTCCCCACCTCTGCCCCAAGTTGTACTGACACATTTTTTTCAGCTTTTTAAAAAAAGATTTAATTTTTGCAAGATGTCTTTGCAAATAAATGGTACAAATGACAGGGAAGGATAATTTTATAGCACTTTAGAGCAGGAATGAGTAAGAAAGAAGGGGAGCAACCTGAAAAGCCATAACAGTAAGAAGTAGTCGAACATGAAACTGTATAGTCTCATAAGCTTGGCCATTACAGAATTGCAGGAACCTGAAAGATGAAGACATAAGGCAGTGAGGTATGGAAACTCACCAGGAATTAACTAAGGAAGTGCGATACACCTCGGTTCAAGGAACATGAAAATTGGATTTTACAGATCCTTTGTGGGGAACTTAAAGCAAAGGAGGTAATATAGCTGAGAAGTGAGATGTGAAGAAAAGGCATAATATAAAAATAGCTATCTATGAAGCTGGGATATGGAAAAAGTAAAAGAAAAAAAATGTCAAGAGATTTAGATGTTCTGGTATGTCTGTGGAAGGAGAATTGCAACAAAATGTCGAGGGAGGCTATCTGAGGCCTTAAAAATGTAAGGAATAATTGAAATAACATTAATGAGGTATTATTACCATAATTAGGTATTAGTCATGGTGAAAGTTTCAAACCCAAAAGAGTAGGAAACTCAAGCTGTCATGAGTGGCAGTAGAGTGCTACTGAAATTACAAGCAGATGTAGCTCTGTTGTACATGCTTTCCATTCCTGATAAGAGAGACAATGTGCTTTCACTTGAAATCTGAGAGAAGAGGAGAATCTGAAAATGTTTTGAGGTGTTAAGGTACTGCCAGGGTATTAGTATATTTGAAGCAGTAGAACTATAGAAAAATTGGAAGAGGGCACTCAAGTGAACTTTAATTCTAAGCGCTCTGGTAGCTTGCCTTAGTTTGTCAGTAAGGATGTTTATGCCTTCAAAGGTAAACCTCTTTAATGCTTTAAAGAAAAATATGTTTTGTTCTGTGTCCTTTTGCCCTCACCTCTTCATTCCAGCTTTTCTGTTTACCCTCAAGCACTACAACAGGTAAATTTCTAGCTTATCTTAAATGCCTGAGTAGTAGTACCTCCTTGACAGCTAAAAAGTCGCACCAGAAAATTGTCTTTCACCTGCTAAGGAATGTGTGTTGTTTCTTGCACTACCAAGGGTTCTTGGAACTTTGTCCCCAAATGGATTTGAAAGATATGCATCAGAATATGTTGTTAATAAAATCCTTTGGGGAAGGAAAGGAATGAAGAAAATAGGAGGAAAGGGTTCCTTCTATTTAATGAACAATTATGGACCAAAATAATGTTCCTTAAGAATAAGGTATGGGCAGTTGCTCGTGTCTGTCAGTTAATGTTTTTGTTATTGGAAGTCACAGAATTTAAAATAATTTTTCTTATATTTGGGTATAACACTCCAGATACAATCTGAATCACTGCAGTAAGACATTCAAGGCTAGGTAACTCCCAAGTGCTGTCACAGTATTTGGTATAACTGACATACTATTAAAAATTTGTGCAAATGTTTTTTATAATGCAAAATTGGTTCTATTCAGTTTTAATTCATGCTTAAGTAATGTGTTACTAATGGCAGTCCTTATAAGGTAAACATTTCTAAATTCTGATGGTAATTACTTTAAATGAAAGCGTAAATTCCAGAAGAAAGCCCATTGAAAAAATTGACGTTTTATTGGGGGATTCCTTTTTCCCCAGAACTGTATCTTCTGCTCCAGACTAAGATATGAAGCGTGTAATTTAACATATGGTCTTTCTAGATGTATTTCTTTCAGAAAAAATGTTTTGTTTACATTCTTGTTATGTGAGTTACTCGTATAGCAGGTTATGCTGCAAAAGGTTGGGCAAAGGTGACTTCGTTTTGTGGTAGTTTTTCCAAAAATACAGATAGAAGACTAGTGGAGTCTGAAACATGGGGACACGGATCTGTGTGCTGCCAGAATTTAACAAAATATTATTTTCTAGATTCATTGATTTCTACTGAGGAAGACTTTTATCTCTTGTGACTTTGCAAGTTGCCACATTAACAAATATCACTACATTGAAAAGGTTATTGAGAAAACCAGGAACTTTACAGGAATTAATGACATAGATGCAGATGTTGGATGTGGAGCTGCTGTATCTATACTACAGTATAGTTCTCTGGCTGCAGGCTGGACTAGGACCCAGTTCTAGGGTTTATCACTGAGGCTGGACACATGCTTGTTGAAGCTTTAGGACAAAATAACTGCTGAAAAATTAATATTTCATGTTCTTCTAAATTTGCAGAGTTGGTTTCAAACACTGTTTTAAAAATTCCATGTTGTCTGTTGATCTCTTTTGTTAATTGCAGTTTTGTTTGTCTGAAAATAAGATTGCCAGCTTGCAAACTCAGTGCAAGTGAGTTGAAATCTGCAAAACCTGTCTCTAGATGTTGGATGGGACCTTCCTGAAATTTGTTCATGTTCTGAAGCTTTGTAGCAGTGGAGAGTGGTACCGACAAACAGGATTTTTTACATTAAACCTGAATTTAAAATATCTTTCTTCTGTAGTCAGTCCCAAGAGAAGAATGATTTTTATGATCATATATCTCTGAATACTATTCTGTACATGTGTCGCTTGATTTACTTTTATGTTTGGGTTTTTTGTCTTGAAGATTCTTGGATATCCCAGTCAGCTTCCTTTCCTAGGAATCAGAAGCAACCAGGTGTGGATTCCTTGTCACCTGTAGCATCACTTCCTAAGCAAATTTTCCAGCCTTCTGCCCAGCAACAGCCTTCTAAGCAGGTTAAAGTCACATGTGCAAACTGCAAAAAGCCTTTACAAAAGGGACAGACTGCATATCAGCGGAAAGGATCAGCTCACCTTTTCTGTTCCACTACCTGCCTCTCGTCATTTTCACACAAACCCACTCCAAAGAAACTTTGTGTCATGTGCAGAAAGTGAGTTTTTTATTTTATTTTACTCTAGCACCTAAATCGGGTACTATTTAAGATTCTTATGCATGCATGAGAGTTGCTCCATTAATGATATAAAATCTAAGTGCTTTATATAATGTCACTTCAGTGTTTGGAAATGTTGAATTCACTGTGTCCAACAAAATAATACCAGATTTTGAATTCAGAGTATGGGATATTGTTTCATTGAAAGCCAGTATGCTAAAAATAACTGATTTCTTTTTTTTTTTTTTTTAAAGGCAAGGTGTCCAAGCTGTTGCATACCTTGGACAAGATATACTTCATAAATAAAGTCCTTTATGAAAAAAGTGGACCTTGTATTTTGTAGAAAGTACTTGTTTTGATAAGAAGCTTTAAAAGGATGAGAAAGTGATACTTGAAAGAAGCAGGAAGAAACTTGGGAGTTCTTCCCCTCTTGGCCGTATGGGGATAGGAAAAGCCTTAGGTTTTCCCCATAAGTGGGGCAGCTGGCAGTTTTGTAGCTGAAGATACCTTAAGTGGGCAGTACAGAGGGAGTAACAAGCATAGCTAGAAGTGGCTTATTATTCTATATTACTGGTTAGGTTTGACTTGTAGTTTTTCATAATTTTCCAGACTTGAAATTGCCAAAGGGAAGTCTTCTGTAATTGTGTTCATGTAGTGTTAAGTGTACAGAATAGCTGTACTACCTTTTTCTTTCAGTGTACTGTTTACTGAGCTTTTTGCACTTTTTCATGTTCTCAATCTGGTACATGCTACAGTGACACTGAACATTTAAAGGATGAATTTTCACTGAACTAAAAAGACTTGCAATAAAGACTGCCTTTGTTAATCTGTGCTCCAGACAGTGTGGTTTTTGCTCAATCACAGATTTAAATTAGTGAAAAAAACCCTTTCACTTCACTGTCCAGTGTGCTGGATTAGTGACTAGTGTTCAAATACAAGCTACTGGTCTTTTTTTCCTTGGCATTCAGTAAAAATAAGCTGTAGAAAACATTGCTATCCTTTATATTCATACCTTGGTACACTGAAAACCTAGAAAATCTAACATACTCTAGCTTTTTAAAAATAGGTGTAAAAGCTCAAATTCTCTGAACCCTTCTCTCTGTAGGGCTAGTTAAAAGCAATCCTTGCTCTCTCTATTGGCTTGTTATAGTGTTTATACACTATAATTTATTTTAGACATAATCTGGTGACTACTATATTCAGCAAGCTGCATGATCTATAAAGATGAAGATTAGACAAGTCTTTGTACTTCTGACTGAAATCATGGCTAAGTCCATGCTCCCTTGACACTTTAGCGATACTTAAGCTGTGTATTGCAAGAGGCTACATACAAAACTGCCCTATATGAAAAGCCTTTATTTTTGAATGATGAGGAAAACACCTTATTTCTAGGTTTTGAGGTTACTTAAAATAGTTTTAGTATGTTTAATTTCTAGAGAATCTTTGTGAAGTCACCTTAGTTTCTGATGTAATGTTAGTCTTTGTTTTTCCACTACTATGTGGTTTTTACTCAGTCAGTTAAATAGAAGGTAGGTGGTACATGCACTAAATTGTTCCTCTGTAGCACTGTTTCTCTGTATACACCAACAGGAAGAGTCAAAATTCTTAGGTATTTTATTATAAATCCCTTTTCTTGCATACCTCTGAACTCCTCTAATAATATAAATAGCAAGTTCCTCAGGGCAGGAGCTCAGCCTTTGTTTTGCAGAACAGGAATGATAGCAGTCCCGCCACAGATCTTAGTTTTCCAAAGGGTAAGCCAGACTCTGCTGAGTTGCCCTCGATGGCAGAAGGCAGGCTTGCAAGTGTTCGTATCAAGGCTGTACAAATTTATTTTCAGGAAAGTGTGTCTAGGGAAACATACATTTTGCCCATTTTCCCAGTGTTTTTTTACCCATCTTATTTTTAGGGCTTACAGATATGAGTGTGTGGGGCATGTGCTTTCCAACTGGTGATTCAGATGTGCCCAATCAGTTTTTTATATGTTAAGCCCAATAGCATTTCCTGTAGTCAGTAATAGGTTTTGGATTTTTTGTGGGGTTTTTTTGCTTAGAAGGCAAAGGAGGAGGCTTTTATTTCTTCTCCTTATTTCTAATATATGATGTATCTTACTTTGGGACAGTGTAAGTCTGTTTGGTTAGAACAAGGTTTGTTTGATTTCAAATTAATCTTTTTTTTGGTTTTGTGGTTTAATGCACTAAATTGGTGCAATTTCACGGGCAACTGCATGAACTGCTCAGATGCTCTGGAACTTTAAAGTAACAATGGAATTAACTTCTGTAAATTTTGAGTGATAAAACTTCTAAGCACATTTGTGGTAGAGTTTTAAGCTTTTTGGTTGTGCTTGTAAGTTTGAGGAATATGAGAAAACCTTCTCTTCCTGTCGTCCCATCCTGAGATTAATACTGGAAGTGGTGGAGTTACAAAGACTTTGTAAGACTCTTGCGTTTTATTATAAATCTGAATTTTTCATATGGAACTTACATATAACTTTTGTGTAAAAGAAAAAGCCATTACAAAATTGCTGTTAGTTTTTTGTATACAATTTGGTTTGCCATAAGTGCGTCTAATGGTTCATTAATACTGCTTCATTCTAGAATAATTTAATGGGAAAAAATACTGAGTAAAGATACTGTACTTACAGTAGTTATAAAAATACTGTCAGACTTAGTGTTCATTCTGTGACTAACAGCTGTACACTAAAAAAATACTGTTTTGAAATGTAAGCAGTAAAAGGAAGAATGAATCTTATAACATGTGAAGTGCTCTTGTTTATATATGTATTTATGCAGAAGCACCATTGATTTTTTTTTTTTTAATTATTTCAGAGATATAACAACAATGAAAGGTACCATTGTTGCTCAAGTAGATTCAAGTGAGTCTTTCCAGGAGTTTTGCAGTACATCATGTTTATCCTTCTATGAAGATAAACAGAATCCCTCAAAAGGAACCTTGAATAAATCAAGATGCACGATCTGTGGTAAACTAACTGAGGTCTGGTTGACTGGTTTTTGTCTTTCTCAATAATGACATATTAATAGCTTATATACTGAGATAAGAGAACTGAAAGTAAGAAAATGTAAAATCTTCAGTATTTTCATACACAGTGAGATAGTAAAATACGCAGGCTTAATATTCACAAAGAGCAGCTGATGGAAGAAAGTATTCCAAGAGGTTAATATTTGTTTCAGAAACTTGAAGTGCCTTTTGCTGATAATGTGTTCTGTTAGGCATAGAATCTTGTAATTATAACTCAGATCTCCCACATAAGAGTTGTTTATGAAAAAATATCAAGATCCACTGTATCACCTTTTTTTTTTATACTGTATGTTTTGAAAGGTAATGCAGATGGTTTTAGAGATCTGTAGAGTATTTGTAATTTTAAATTCTCATGAATGTATTTATTTATTCTTGATGCCTTCATGATTACTGAGCCCAGCATAGTTCAGGCTACTGCTTTACACAGGATATTGTCTGGCCAGTCTTCATATGCCAAGTTCTTTGCCTGTAAATTGACCATTTTATAAAACTGCATAAATTAGCCTTTTGCTCTCATACGCAGTTACCATATCCTTCCCTCTGGTCTTTCCTTCTAGACTTAAGGATAGATGAGTCTGAATGTTTTCCTAGAACTTTGGAGACAACAGAAACATCCCTTTCTGTTTGTATATTCTGTGGTTATTTCAGGTTTTTAAATAGTGAGACAGTTATTTGAATGTAAGACTTCTGTCTGGTCTGCTAGTTTGAGTCAACTTGGTGCTTGTTTAGTGATAGAATACTTTTTTATTTTTACTTTTTAGATTCGTCATGAAGTTAGCTTTAAAAATATGACTCATAAGCTGTGCAGTGACCATTGCTTCAATAGATACAGGATGGCAAATGGTTTAGTAATGAATTGCTGTGAGCATTGTGGGGAGTATTTACCCAGTAAAGGAGCTGGAAACAATGTCCTTACGATTGATGGTCAGCAGAAAAGATTCTGCTGTCAGAACTGCGTTGGTGAATACAAGCAGGTAATGACTTCCTTACCTATAAATTAAAATTAAATAAACATTAATACTTCTTAAGTTTATCCTGTTACTAATAGCATGGGTTTATTTCTTCTAAGAAGATATACGTAACAAAGACTTCTAAAAATTAAATTAATGCCAGTGAGAAAAAACTCCGCAATGGACCTTTTACTTTTGTCTCTTTTTCATGTTGCTGTAATAACAATATCTATTTGTTATTAATGAAAATATAATTGAAATTAAATTCTGTTAATAATTTCTATTGGGTGTATCTGAAGTATATTAGTAGCAAGCACAACACACAGGCTTACTGGTCCTTAAGTTATGGGGTTTTATTATATATAAAAGCTCACTTGTATGCAGTTGAAACATTAAAAAATATGCAGAACATACAGATTGGATATTGCTATGAGAAGACTCTGACTGGTTACAGTTCGGCCGTATACTTGTACTATGTCTCATCTCCATTATACAGCACAGAATTTAAAAAATTGTTACTTTCATCCTTCCAGGTGTTAAATTTTGTGCTTTCATTTTATTTACTTGATTTGTTTTTTATTTATTTTTAAGGCTGTTAAGATAGTAGTAATTGTGTTTAAAAATAATTCCAAATCAAGAAATCTGATGCTGATGTCTTTTACATATTGCAGAGCCAGCTTAGCTGTGAACTGTTGCTAATGCTGACTGGAAGGTTTAAATGTTAATCACAGTATTTATAGTCTAATAGGATAGCTCTGAAATACTAAATATTTCAGGGGAGAACATACAATATGGGGATTTGGGGTTTTCTATTATTTGAGTTCTTTTGCTTGGTATGTTTTTCTCTGAGTTTATAGAGGTAGTGTTCTGAAGTATGACAGTGCTTTTTCCTAGCAAGAAATTTCTGTTTCTGGTTTTGAAATGCACATTTTGAATATGTGAGTGGCCCCAGTGCTGCACATTGCTCAGGATTCATTCTTCATCTCTTCCCATTTTTAAGAAACCAGTGGTCCAAGAGAAGAGGCATTGCAGTGCTGTGTTGTAAAGTTCTTTAATGTTGCATCATGTGTGCTTGTATTTTCTCACCGGACGCTGAGCTCTGCTGCTTTTGGGGATGGCTGTTCCTGTGTATGTGCTGTGTGTGAAGAGCAAAGCTGGAAACGTGCATGTGTAAACAGCCTACCTGGAAACGTAACATAAGCATTTTTTTGCCACAGCTGTACCAAAAGGGACAGGCTAGGTTTTCAAGCTACTGAAAACATAGGCATGCCCAGAAGCCATGGAAAGACTTGAAGAAACGTTGAATACTGTCTGTTGAAGAAACCAAAGTGCAGGAGATTAACTTTGAACATAAGACATTCGCCCAAAACTGGTCTAACTTACACTGCACGTGGAATTGTGAAATGAACATGGAATTTTGAGGTTGAATGATAAATTTGTACTTTATTGACAGAATATACTGTATTTGTTCGCATATTGTTGTATTTTGTGTTTAGATATGTATTTGAGAATGAGAAGGATATGGGTAGCAAGTTGTGTTGTGGTTTAATTCAGGGAGGAGGAGCAGTTTGCAGTACCAAGAATCTTCACAAGTAGTGTCAAGTTGGTGCATTACTGTGAGAACCTTTAAAATTTGGATACATTTTGGTTCATTCAGTTCTGACAGCAGAATTCGTGCAAGCAAATTCTTAATTCCTTTATCAAATTATTTGGTACTGTGCAACTATAATAGGCTGTGAGAAGCTTAATTTGAGTGCTTGTGTGCATCTGTTTTGGAATGGTGATTAAGTGTAATTATTAACTGGTAGGTTTCAAATACTCATGGAGAGTGAAGAGTTTGGGGTGTTACTAAGAGAAACTCTTTAGGGAAAATCCTGTCTGACCAACTAAGTGGCTTTCTGTTACACAGTAACTACATCAGGGGATAAGGGAAGGACTATAGATGTTGTTTATCTGAACTTTTGTAAAGCCTTTGACATGTTCTTTTCTCCAAATTGGAAAGTGATTGGTTCAACAGGTGGACTGTTAGGTGGATTAGAAATTGGTTGGATGGTTGCATCCAGAGGGTAGTGGTCAGTGATTCAGAGTCCTGATAAACATCTGTGACAAGTGGTGTCCCTCAGGGGTCCATATTTGGACAAGTGTTATTTCATGTCTTCATTAAGGCACCATTAGGACAAAGGCACCAAGTGCATCCACAGCAAGTTTGCAAATGACACCAAGCTGAGGGTGCAGTGACACACCTGAACAACGGGATGCCATCCAGAGGGACTGGACAAGCTTGAAGTGAGCGCATGGGAATCTCAGCCATGTCAAAGTCTTTACAGAAGTCCAGATAAGGGACGAAGACCAAGTGCAAGGTGCTGCATTTGGGTTGAGGCATTCCCCAGTATCTGTACCGGCTGGGGAATGAACAAGATCAAGAGCAGCCCTGCTGAGAAGGACTTGGTCCTGGTGGATGAGAGGCTGGACATGAGCTGTCAGTGTGCACTCACAGCCCAGAAAGCCAGTGGTGCCCTGGGCTGCATCCAAAGCAGCGTGGGCAGCAGGGCCAGGGAGGGGATTCTGCCCCTCTGCTCTGCTCTGCTGAGACCCCACCTGCAGTGCTGCATCCAGCTCTGGGGTCCCAGCACAGGTAGGACATGGACCTGTTGGAGTCAGTCCAGGGGAGAGACACTGAGATGATCAGAGGGATTGAGCACCTCTCCTATGAGGAAGAGCTGAGGAAGTTGGGGTTGTTCAGTCTGGAAAAGAGAAGGCTTCAGGGTGACCTGATTGCGAGCTTCCAGTAGCTGAAGGGAACTTACAGGAATGATGGGGCAAGACTATTTAAAAGAGCATGTAGTGATGGGACAAGGGGAAGTGGGTATAGGTTTAAACAGAGTAGGTTTAGATTAGATATTAGGAAAAAATTCTTTATTGTAAAAGGTAGTGAGGCACTGGAGTTGCCCAGAGAAGTTGTAGATGCCCTGTCCTTGGAAGTGTTCAAGGCCAGGTTGAATGGAGCACTGAGCAGCCTGGTCTAGTGGAAAGTGTCCCATGGCAGAGGGGATTGGAACTGGATGATCTTCCAACCCAAACCATTCTGTGATGCATGTATGAAAGTCAAACTATAAAAATGGAAGTTCTTTTAGTGTATGGTATAGGTGTCCAGAGTTGCTCAGGACACAAATACTTGAGATTATTTAGCTGTCTAGCAAGGTTTATTTAGGTTTGAAGTTTATTTAGGTTTTTTGAGTTGAATATGTTCAAGGAGTTCTGTTTTTTTAGAAAAGAAGTTTAGACTGGAAAATGCCACTGACAACCCACTGTGCCACAATTGTAAATTATGGGTTGTTTTGTTCAGTTGTAACAATATTTCCTTGGAAATTACTAGATCTTGCTTTTAAAGGAGAACTGCTGAAGGAGAGATTTTGGGAGAGTCATTATTGCATACTGAAACATAATGAAAGAAATAATACAGAAAAAGTTAATGTCATTTGATTCTAGTATTGTGTTGTACAACTAATTATTGTGTGTCACGTAAGCGTTTTAGCAAATGTTTTCTTACAAACAGTTGTAAAATAAATAGGTCTTACTGGTATGAGCTTTGTATTAAGCAGCTTATATTGTAAATGCCATACACCTATCAATATTGCTCTACATTTGTAGTAGTAATAAATGAAAATGCCTTCCTATTATTTGTACCTATCCATATACCTAATCCCAATTTTTAAAATAAATATTACACTGATTTGAACACATAATTTTTCAATAGCTCATCATGGACATTTCTTTCTTTTGTTCTTGGAATAAAAAAAATTTGACTTGTGGGTAATAAAAATTACAGTGGCTCTCAGAATAAGTAATTGGATTACTGCAAGTAATCCATCTGTTGCAAAGTGTTTCTTTCCTATGCTTCAGACTGTTCCTGGGAATAAAAAACAGTGTTATTCCTGGGATGGAGAGTAGGTTTTTTCTTAAATGTCCTAGGTCACCTTTCAAAGTGATGAATGCACTTAGCTTCCTATGTACCAGTTTCAGAACCTGCTTTAAAAATGTGACACACATAATCTTTACTACTGTATTATGTGTTTTGATTTTCTGAGAGGTCATGGCTGTTCTTTCTTTCCTAAAACTTACAGTGATTGCAGAGCTTAGGTGTCTTTTAGTATTGGTATGAAATATAAATAATTTCTGAACTAATAAAATAATAATAAATAGGCATAACATAACTAATACTCACTGTCGTTTTAGGCAAGAGCAAGTTAATTTCTCTATGACACAACAGCCATTTGTGAAGACAGCTAAGTGCAAGTCAGGCTTTAAAAAAGATAAAACAATGATGAAATAATTTCTTCAAAACCAAAATACATGTGACAATTTAGATAAAATAGGAAAACAAAACTTTCATTGGATGTTTTTATATTTTTTTAAAACCTAAAGATGATTATGACTGCTAGATTGTACACTCTAACTGTTACACTGAGGTTCAAACTCTGCACAGGGAGAGGGTCAAGAGGGACTTAAAGAATGAGCTTAAACAAAATGAAAAGAAGAAAAAAAAACCACACTAGGAGAGAATGAAATTGTATCTGAACAGGAGCGAACTAAAATTGTGTGTTATTGTACAAACACTGAAATACCTTATTTCTTTGAGCAGCCATTGCATATAGTTAAAATGTAACTATTTAAAAAATTACTTTAGTGATTCATTCGAAAATTAGTGTCTATGCAGTAAATTGGAAGTGACCTCAAATACACCTGCTATAAAGACATGTTAACCACGTATGTAGCAGATACCTAGGTTGTTTTCAGTATTTTTGTTTCTGCTACTATTGTGTATTTTCTGTCTCCACAAAATTAGTTGACTTCCTTTTCAAAGTGGTTCCCATGTTTGTGTCCTGGTTTGCTGGATTTTGGTACAGGTTTGACAACCTTGTTTTAAGGAACAAGTGGAATATTCTGTGACTTAGCTTGTGCAACCAACCATACCTTTTAATTTTGAGCTTTTCCAACTAAGCTGAAGCAGCATCTGTGTCTGCTTTTAAAAATACTATGCTTCCTTGCTTGATCAGTCCACGGTGCTCTTGATTGTACCAAGGAAGTGTTAAGGCCTTTCTAGTTAAAAATGTATCATTACTTTTTAAAATTTGCTTCTCTAACTAAAATTCTTCTTAGAATGTGACCTGGGATTTGCTTGCTTTGGGGGCTTCTTAAAAGTGGTGGTTCTCATCTACTGCTGAAAAGGAGGGTGGCGGGGAGAGAGGGTGGGAAAGGAGCTCTAGCTATTTCTTCATAGGCTTTTAAATAGCTCTGGACTGAAGTGATACTGGATGAATACAAGCCAAAGAAGAATTTTTCTAGTTGGAGAAGACGCTTGCAGTGTCTTTCCATCTAGTGAAAATTTTTCAATACAGAATGAAAGTGCACTTGGTTACTTCTTGATTAGATGAAGACTTACAACTGAACATGCTTCAAGACTTAACAAAGCTCTGCCATTCCTCTAAGCTATTCACATAAAAGAATAAAAAAAACCACCCTAGGCAGTTGTGCTTCCTTGTTCAGTTTCTGCTCTGTGCCAGGGAACTGTATTTGAGAAACTTAAAACTCATTTGTCTATTTTGTCTCTCTGCAGGGCTTTAAGAGACTTCACTGAATACAATAATATGGATATCAGTTCTGCAGCTAACAGTTAATTGCTTACATAGAGTTTGTACTTAGCCTCATAAAGTGTATTCTTATCTACTGGTTTAAATATCACCAAATGCTTTGCTAGAATGTCCTGTCACTTAGCACTTCACCCTGGAAGCATCTAGGGTTTTCAGCTTTGGCTTGTCCTATGCAGTAGATTTTTTTCTGTGCTTCTTTGCTCTTAAGACAGTGTCCTTCCTGTCTTACTTTTTATCTTGATAATACAATTAACTACAAAATCTACCACTTCCTGCTGTTGTTACTGTTTTATAAACTCTCATTTCTAAGTGTCTGTTTCAAGAGAAACTACTCTTGACAAAATCAGTAATTGTGAGAGTTCAACAGCCCATTTACATTGAAATGTTAGAAATACTGTTTTGTTTTTTTTTTTTTTTTTTTTTTTAAATTTTTGATCGCTTTTGAAGAGAAGTTCTGTGGTTTCAGCCAGATGAAACTGTGGTTTAATAGTGGATTTTCTTCCTCATATAGTAAACCACTTCTGTTTGCTTCAGGTAATAGTCATTTGGTATTAAGTAATCTCTGATAATGCTGTTCTCATACTGTGCACACTTCTACAAATGGAGATATCTAGATGCTTTTTACCCCATCTGCCATGGTTAAAAGACAAATTTTTATCAGCCAAGGAATAATCATTTCCTTTTTCTTCCTGCTTAGTGATGTGGTGAGGTTTTTTGAGGCCTCTTGGTATTTATTATGATGCCAGGTTTCTTGCATCTCTGATGCAAATTAAGTCCTAGAAAATATCCTGTTCTACCTTTTCTTCTACTGTTTATTTATTTCTGCTTTCTGGAACCATTTTTTTTGCCATTTCTTGTCTAAATGTTTGTCTTCCGACTGAAATTCGCTGCTCTTCAGTAAAAATTATGTAATTAGATTCCTTAGACATCTGAATATCGTTCATCATAACTTCAGAATACTATTATGTAGATATTTTAGAAGATAAAATGATATGGGTCCATCAGAAATGTTAGAATGGCTTTGTAGTTCTGAAGAAAACTACATAGGGCAGTCAAAATTGTGAGATGTGATTTGTGTGGGAGCACAGGAGGTTCTTGGGAAGAGGAAGCAAGGAGGTGGTATGACTGGGTATCAGTTATGATGGATATAACCACATCCTTATACTGGTGTACCTGGAGTACTTACCTGGATGGGTTTGAGGGGAAGAGAGAAAAGGCAGAACAGAAACAGCAGAAACATTCAGTTGATGTAGAAGTAATTTGCTTTTTGAGGTAGGAGGTGTTTGTAGGTCTTCTTTTCTCAAAGACAGGAAGACAAGTGTCTTGAGACTGGGAACAAAACCAGCAAAAAGACAGAACTGACAGCTGGAGATGCCAAGGAAAAATACTGGACAATTTACCGATTTAGCGGTTCGTAGAACAGCTGATGAAATGTAAACGTAAATCACTTGGTATTCAAGGCCCACAAAAGCAGTTGCTTCATCTTTTGCTCTTAGGACTTGGGCAGATACTTTTGAGGAAGAGTTTACAGTTTTTACTCTTGGGGGAGAGATTATTTGAGTGCAGTATTTTAAGAGAAGATAAATTATAGTTTCTTCTTTCTTTGCTGTTACAGGTTCTGCTGATATCTGGTTCTTTTCTTAGATATGCATGTTGCCTCTGGATCCATCAGACTATCCTTTCAAATTAATCTGAAGTAGTTTAGCTGCTATTTTCTTGATTACCTTTCTGAGGGATCTTTGTTACATAGAATTCCATGTGGCAAATATATCTGCTTTTCTGCTTAAAGAAAATTTTGTCTTCTCATTTTTTGTTTGAGCACAGGCATACTATGTTTCTGTCCTGGAATTTCCTGGTGTTTTTCTTAATTCTAATCCAAACCTCTTTTTCCGTAAAGCTGTCAGGGAGGTTTGCCTGGATTGCGAAGTATTTAACAATCTGTTTTATCATGGAGTTTTAACTACAAATCATTTCCTGTAACTGGAAGCGAATCTTTGGGCTGCTACATAGCGCTGTACCAATCAGCTGCTCTTCTGATATTTGCTGTTGACTGGCCTTTGTATGGGAAAAGTTGTAGCAAGAATGCTCTCTTACACTGCTGGCATGTCCTTCATCATGCTCTTTTAGCCTTGTCAAGGCAGATGAAGCAGATGATACTGCTTTTTTTTTCAGTCAAGAATAAAAGTCTGTAGCACAGATGCCTAGATTCAAGACAGTAATAGCTTTTTTGAAATACTCTTGCAGCCAGAAGGTTGAAGAACAGAGGCTTTCGTTAGTTTCAGTTGCAAACAGAAATGAGACTTCTAATATGCCATGAAGTTATGATATTGGTCTGACATTTATTTTTGAGTTTGATCGTTTTTCTTACATGCAATAAGAGCTCTAAACTTCACCTTACATGATCTTTTCAGTAAGATATAAAGGAAGGTCAAGATTCCTTCTAAAATCATAGTTGCTTATAGTGGCAAGAATAAAAATTCCTCAAAAACCCTCTAAGTAAATTTAATTTCCAGGAATCTGTATTTTTGTTGAAACAATTCCTTTAGTTCTGAAATATGTCACATTCATCTGCTTTGTCTTGTGTTTTGATAGCTGCTTTTGTAGTTGCCCATTTGATTTGAAGACTGTCCTAGTGAATGGAAGGAATATTTGAAATATATCTAGAACTAGTGACTTGCAAGAGTTTTCGTATCACATTGTTTTATCCGTTATCTGTCATGAGACACCAGTCATGAAATAGATCTTCTGGAATTAAGTCTCTAAGGATATACGAAGAAGTCATGGAAGAATGCATGAGTTTAGAATCAAATATAATGGGAAGAATATTCAGACTTCTGCATCTACTACAGACTTTATTCTTTGGACGAGGTCAAACATGCAGCAGGATCTAGCCAAAATTAGGTAATCTCAATGCAGAATCTAAGTAGAGTAGTGAAGAAGAGGTGTAGTCAGACTACTCTGGATCAAGCTTCCCTTCAGAGGGCACTGGGCCTTTATTCTCTTGAAATTTTGCTTCTGGATTAGCTTACTTTATTTGTACTTAGTAATTGATACAGTTTTCTTTACTAATTTGATTGTGTTTTAACTTCAGTTTTACTTAAAATTACAGTCCTCAAATGTGCGTATGTTTTCATAGGATGCTGTAGATGTGAATTAGCACATGGGAGGAAAATGCTTGATACTTTGCGGGTTGGTTTTGTGAAGGAAACTTGAAGCCAAAGCTAGTGGGACTGTTTAGGTTTTCTCAAGAGGAATTTTTCTCTACCATTGAAATACCCTGGGGAGCACAAGATGAAACTAATGCTTTATCTGAAATGGAAGATAATTGCCAAGAAAAAAGTTTTGGAGAAGAAGACTTGGGCGTCCCAGTGGAGAAACTGAACTGGGGTTAGGAGTGTGCTCTTGCAGCAACGATGGCCAGCTGGGTCCTGGGTTGTCTCATAGACTGCCTGACCTCTGGAGGTCATCTTGTCCACCCCCAGCTCAAATAGGGTCACCTGGAGCAGATCCTGCAGGACCACAGTTTGAGTGTCTCCAAGGATGGAGACTCCCCAGCCTGTGTGGGCAACCTATTGCTGTATTAGCAAGACTGTAGCCAGCAAGGTGGGGGGAGGTGACTTTTGTGCCCCATGCCCCTCATCCTTCTGGTCTTGAGACTTCATCTGAAGTAACCATGGCCAGTTTTGGATTTGACAGAATGAAAGGCATTGTCATATTGATGGAAGTTCAGTGGAGAGCTGCCAAGATGTTTAGATGGCTGGAGCACCTGACTTAGTAGGATAGACTCAGGAGAGGTTACTTTGTTCAACCCTGAGAAGCATAAAGGGGGATGAGGTACCTAATGGGAGGAGACAGAAGAAGACAAAGTTGAATTCTAAGAAGAGTTGCACAGTGGAAGGAAGAAAGGCAAGAGACACAACTTGAAAACAAGGGGAAGCTTACTTAGAGAAACAGGTTTTTGGGTTTGTTGTTGTTGTTTTTTGGGGTTAGGGGGGCGGTGGGTTCCCTATAAAGATGGTGAAATCCTCCTGAGGGGTTTTGGAGTGCTTGTCCTTGAAGATGCTCAGATTTGACTGGATAAGATCCTGAGCAAACATTTCTGGACCTGCTTTGAGCAGGAGGCTGCACTTGACCTCAGGAGGTCTCCTCCAGTCTATGTGCTTCTGTGATTTTGTTCTTCTGAAACAAAGAAGCATTGATTTTTAAAATAAAGACTCCGGAAGTTTCGTGGTTTTTGTTCCCTCATTACTTAGTAGTGAAGATTTTGGTATTTTGTTCTGGTTTTCCTCTGCCACTGAAGATCTTTTTGTATCCTGCCATGAAGTATCAAAAATACTGACACAGCTTGATGTTTTCCTTAATTTCTTTTCTAAACACCCATTTATCCTTGTGGATGGTTAAAATATTTAATTAAAAATGTACTGTAGTAAGAACCTGAGAAAACTGTTGCATTTCTCATCAGGGATTGAGACCCTTGCAGTGATGTAAGTGGGCATGCATGGAAGAGTAAGAACAGGGCAGGAGCTTAGGATATTTTCCCCTGAGCATTCTCTTAGCTTCTGACTCTCTAGAGGTCAGGGCATCTCTTGAACTTCATGCAATGCTCCTGTATGCTATTTTTGGCAAATCTCTTTAATTAGTGCTTGTCCAGTCTCCTTGTGAACACATACAGTTTTTCCATCCATAGCTGTCTTTGGTAAGAGGTTCTGCTGACCTGCTGTTTGTTACATGAAGAGCTGCCTCCTGTTTATTTTCAAGTTTAAGTTGATATTCATGTAATTTCGTGTAGTTTGTTAATATTAGAAAATACACTGAGCAGTTGATCCATAGTGCCCTACATAGTAACATTTTTGGTTCTGTCATTATTCTCTTAAGTTATCTTGTTTCCAGGCAAAAAATCCTTACCTCATAAGAATGCTCTTTGACCCTCTATTGCTGTAGCTCTCCTTAGTTTTACTGAATCCTCTGTTTATGGCAACTAGAAGGGTACTTCAAGAGAAATGATTCTCAAATGTTACTTTTTCTGGAGAATGAAGTTAATACTGCAGATTCTTAGAAACGAAAGAGAATATGTTGGGAAGAATTTGGGAGTAGAAGTATAAGTTGGCTGAGAAACTTAAGAGTCTAGTCTGGAAATTTCACACCCGCACAGAAAAATTCTTAGTTTGCATTATGGATATTCAGAAACATTAGAGATATAGTGAGGTTCTCTGTTGATGTTTGTCAATGGTGGAAGTCTTTGAGTTAGACTCTTAAAAAAAAAAAAAAGTTTGAGACACTTTTATAATACTGATTGAATACTTTCAGGTATGCTTGAATCTTTTTTTAATAATACTGTTGTACTCCTTAGGTTTTTTTGAATGGTTTTTATATTTGAACTTGGAAGTTTAGGGATTGCTGGAAAGAGTAATAAAAATGTAAGAAAAATATGTCACTTGAGAAAGATGATGATTACAACGTTTTAGGAGCAATGCATTTAAAGAAGGTTTGGGCTTTCTAATTTTCTTTTTTTCCATCATGTCCTGTCTTTTTCGCTTGTGTAACAAATATGTTTAAGTTTCTAATAATGCAGAAATTCTCAAACATTCTTTTTAGTTGTTATTACAAGAATAAAATGAGAGCTTTGTTATTACAGTTTTGCTCCTACCCACAGAATCTTCTGCATAGTTGGCATGTTTTTTGGAAATTCTTGTTCTTGTAGTCTTGATAAATTAGATCTAGGTTTTCTAGACAGGAATAAAATTTTTTTCTTGCTTTTAAGTCATAAAGAGATGGGGTGAAGTCAGTAAACAACTCCAATATTTTGAAGATGTATGAAATTCAGAAGTGATTGACATGCTGTTGCAGTGTTCTTTGTGTGCATGATCCTTTCTTGACATCACCTAAATGATGAGGTATTTGAGATGCTGGTTAGCAAAAGCTGTTTCTGCTTTCACTGAA
This sequence comes from Picathartes gymnocephalus, assembly GCA_013390045.1. Classification (NCBI taxonomy): domain Eukaryota; kingdom Metazoa; phylum Chordata; class Aves; order Passeriformes; family Picathartidae; genus Picathartes; species Picathartes gymnocephalus. The sequence goes on from WEKY01007799.1 coordinate 57,053, forward strand.
TTTTTGTTAAAACATGTAGTTTGCTGACACAATGAATTTTTTTCTGATTATGTTCTGATCAGTTTACTATAAATTCATTAATTAAAACTTGTACTTTTGTCTTGCTGTCTTGTGAAGTCGCTGTGGCCTGTGTTGGATTTCTCTTTTGGATGTGGAACTTGTGAAAGTTTCATTTGCCTGTGTGTTGTTTTCTGATTATATTGCTGAATGCTCTTAGTTATTTGCCAGCATATTTGCATCAATGCTTCTAGATTTAGATTTTGATTTATTATGGAGCTACCAAGGCTATTTGTGCAAGCAGATGTTTTTATGGTGGTTGTCAATTAAGCACGTTTCAAGAAATCAAGTCCTTTGTAAATTGTAGCTCCTGTATTGTTAATATTAATACAGCTCAGAGTTTCCTGGATGCCCTGCTTTTGTCTCAGCCTGCCAGAGGAGATGAATGTATAGCAGCAGAATACCTCCAGCTCACAGAACAATATAACTGCTGCATTTTGGTCTTGGTACTTAATGTGAATTTTGTCAATATTGTGGCTCATTAGGAATATAGTGATGTCCTGGGTAACATGTTTAAAGGCAAATGGAAAAAAATTAAAATTGGAAGTAAGTATCCTAGGGTTGTATTCCTGTTTTCTAGACAGGAGTTTGATATCTTGACAGATACTCCTTTTTGGAGGAAATTGCCAGCAAAGGTTTCATCAAAACAGCATGTGGAAATGGTGAAGTTGTGTGGAAATTTTACTGGTCTCTGCAAGGTGCTATGTCCTATTTGTGTCACAGACATGTATTTGTATGTTTTTATGTGGATGTTCTTGGCGTAGGAAAGATGAAATTAGAAACCCATAAATTTCATATCTAGCTGTGCGTAAGACTGGATTTAACTAGTTCTCAAATTTGAATACTGAAAAATAGGAAGAGAAAAGATATCCTCTGAAGCTGCTCTTACTCTGAACAAAGTAAAGCACCTATGGCACATGCTTTGCCCTTCCTTCCCCCTTCCATCCTTGAGAATAGGGAAAGAGGGAGAGAGAGTGCCAAAATCATTTCTTTAGAAGGGAAGACATCTTAAGTGCCTAGGTGACGATTTTCTAATATTTAATAAGACGAGAGTCTGTCTTGTAGATGGCCCATCATTTTTGGTGAGGAATTTTCTCTTTTCACTGTCAAAACCATGATACTATTTCTGTGGGCAGAGAAGGTGTCTGGATATTTTTTGCTGAAACTTGCTTTATGGTGCTTGAGATATTTGCCTAACACTGACATGTGTAATACATCTAGCACATCAGAACTATTGATTTTGTTTGTTAACTATGTCATTGGTATTTCTACTCTGTGCAGCTTTTCTGTGCTTTTTATAGAATGTTTGTTCCATTCTGTGGAAAACTGTTGATGGACTGACTGCTGTGTTGAGAGATGTCAAAACTGAGTCTGTTACCAGGTTCATGGAGTCACAGTTCAGCATAGAAACTCTGCAGTGTGTTCGTCCTGCCTGGAGGATTGGAGATACAAATTTTTTCTCCCTAAAGTTTATTTATTCTTCATAACTTCTTTGCTGTGCAGGTGACTGCACAATGGAACAGATTGCCCAGAGAAGTTATGGAGTCTCCCTCACTGAGATATTAATGACCCATCTGGATGCAATCCTGTGCAATGTGCTCTAGGAAGACCCTGCTTGAACAGGGAGGTTGGACCACAGGTCTTTTCTAAGCTTACCCCCCCGTGAATCACATTAGCCATGCCAGATTTCTGTTCCTTTCCTTACAACCTTGTCCCGTCAACAAGGAGAGACAAATAGAGTTCTTTGAAACTCTCCAACTCGGCACGGCTTGCTGCATGCTCTTACCACAGTTCACAGTTTGCAGATGGTGGGGTTTGGGATGGAATGGGATGTTTTGGTTGGTTTGTGTTTTTTGAAGGGTATGTGTGTATGTGTGTGTCTTTACACAGAAGGTGAGGTTTAGCTGTCTTTTTCCCAGGAGTAAAAGATCCAGCCATAGTGCTGAATGCTCTTGAGAGGATGATCAGGAGAGTTAATATAGGCAGGATCTGATGAGGGAGCTGGTGACAGAAATAAGTTTCCCTTTGTGGTTTTTTTTAGACCATAATTTAAGTCAAAAGCCAAGCATAGTTTTAACTAATGCATTGTTCTGCTTTGTTTTGTGTTTTAGAAATGTGGCCAATTAACATCTTGTACTGGCTGCAGAGCTCAGTGCAGGTTTTTTGACATGACTCAGTGCATAGGACCTAATGGATACATGGAGCCATACTGCTCAACTGTATGCATGAACACACACAAATCAAAATATGCAAAATCACAAAGTAAGTGAAAAGGGTGATGGGTTTTCATCACTGCTAAGAGTAGACTTTTTTAGAAGTTTGAACACTGGGGGTGGATGCATTTGTTTTTACAGTTAGTCTATGCAGATGTGACTTCATTGTGTTTAACTTCTTAACAAAAGAAAAAGAGACCGTCTTCTATTGAACACCAGTAAATGGACCCATGAGGATTAATTTTCCTCTCTGGCCGTTTTTTGTGATGTAGGAAAGAATTTTCAAATGTCTTAAGGCTTCTTGTGAAAAGCTGAAGCATAATGTTCTCTGATGTGTCATAGAATTATAGTGCAGTTTTTTGCATATGAATTCATATTCTCTGAATTCTCGTATGAATCCCACCCTGGATTTTTTTTTTCAGTCAAGCAGGAGATGGATAAGAAGGGAGGTAGTTACAATGCATATAGATTACTCTCTAGGTAAAGTTTTTGATGCGGTAAATAACTCAAAACATGTCTTCTTCAGTATGCAAAGCAGATCTCAACTTTAAGTTAAAAATGCTCCAGTGAATTTTATGGAAGAAAGTGTATTTTCATATTTAGTGCTGAACTTTAGTGAAAGTATTTATCAAAACTTCTGCAATTTCTTTTGTTTTGCGTGACTTGTACAAGCTGACTGGAAAACAGACAAATCTTAGTTTTCCACACTGAAAATCTAAAAAGGGCTGACCTGTTATAGTCTTTTTTTTTTTCCTATTATTTTCTGTTTATTTTGTTTGTAAACTACATTTTTCTTTTAGGTATGGAAATTATTTGCCACTTTTGTAAACGAAACTCTTTACCTCAATATCAAGCCACAATGCCTGATGGAAAACTGTACAACTTTTGCAGTTCCAGTTGTGTAGCTAAATTTCAGGTTAGCTGTTGTGTTAAATCTTTTCCTCCCTAAATATTTGTGTGCCTGTGTTTGTGTTAAGTATTTGCATATTAAACTAACCTTCTTGTATATACATACTTAAGAGTTACAATTAACATAGCACGTGCTTCTGGCTCATAACAATTTCTTTGGTCAAAGTGCTGTTTCATAATGGTAACACTAGCTACTGTCTTAAACTTACAAAAGTGGATAATAACAACCAGTTCGTGCTTTATATTGTTAGAAAATACAAAGCAATATCACTGCTCATCTTATTTTTACCATCTCAGCCTCTTCATGGATGTGAGCTTTGCTGTTTTGCATTGAAGATCAAGAGATTTAGCCTCCTTTGTACTAAACAGAATAACAAAATTCTCATATTGAATGTAGTGCTAACAAAGGTTTGCCATGGAGAATAGTGATTGCTTCTGAAATGAAAGGTTAGAGCCTCAGTCATTTAACTTATGGACAAAACTAGCTGTCTAAATTGTGGCCAGAAACTGGGGGGTTGCAAGGCTAATGACATGCACTCTGCATGAGGTTGCTATGCTTGTTGAAAGTGTAATATTTTCAGCATGACTTAAGGTTAAAGCATAAGTGAAATGTGTTGTAGCCATTAATCTCTAGGTGATCAAAGGACGTTTTCAAAGAATATGTTCCAATTTTTGTACGTAAAAACATTTTGCCCAGATGTACACTGGATAACCGATAATTGCTTCCTCATGTGATGTTGAAAAGTTACACCCACACAGGGTTTTCCCATTTGTCATTGAACTTTGCTGTTTTCTGTCAACTGGACAGCAAATCAGTCTTTTAATTGCTTCTTTAATATACCCTGGGTAGGACCTCTATCATGTAACCATGTTCTGTGTTTCCATCATAAGCAATTTGGTAGGCGTCCATGAGTAGAACTGATTAACAGAATACCTGTGTATTGTCAGTATGTAATGACAGACCTGTAAGACTTCTTGCAAACTCATTTTTAACATCTATTTTATTGTACATGATTTTACAATTGCATCCACAAGAACTCTCGGAACATCTACAGCCAGGAAATAACAAATTCAACCTGGGCCTTCTTGGATTTGCACATAAGTCAACATTAAGCAACATTATTGAACAAAACTGCTAGATCATTTAATGCTGGTTGTGGGTTTGTGGTCTTACTGAGGCCTTGTGCTCATGCTTCTATTACAGTCTCAGTGCTGCACGTAGATCTCTCGTCAGTGTTGTAGGGGAGTTTAATTGAAGCAGCCTTGCAGTCTGTGAGTTCTCAGTAAAGACCAGGAAGGGGTTAGGTGGTCAGTTCCTTACAAGTTAGTTTGCTCAACCAGCACTGTTGGATTTTAACTTTTGATAGCTTTTCTATAGTCACTGTGTAGAAGAATAAAATGCGTTCACCATAAGGTTAGAGTTGAATGTATGAGAACAGCTTCTTTCTTCTGTTAATTTAGTATTTAGGTGGAAAGGATGGTATACCACATTGTGAGCACTAGATTGTAGGTGTTCGGTTGAGGCTTCTTTTTCACCTAAGTAACATGTGAAGTATTGAACCTAAATTGTAAAAATCGTAGATTTATTATGGTGCTTAATGTTGACT
>WEKY01007800.1:0-77071 GCA_013390045.1 Picathartes gymnocephalus
TAGTAGTAGTAGTACTAGTAGTACTAGTAAAACTATTTACTAGCTATTTATCTAATCTGTGCTGATTTTTTCTTTATAGCCACATTTGGCTTTATAAGATGAAAACAAAATGACATCAACATTTCTTTTTTTCTTATGCTATGAAAGTATATCAAGTCTACATTAATTTTTTGGTAACATAAATGACTAGACGTCCTAGGGTGTCCCAATGAGTCAGGGTCCAATTTTAAACCATACATATTATAAATATGAGCAATAACTCGTGATCTAATGACCTAAGGAATTTTGTAAAATTAGATTGTTGAGCCAGCAACACTGCAAGTGGGAACTATTTTGAAAGAAAGCTGAAGTAGTTTGGAGAATCTTATATAAAATACTAATAAAGTAATAGAGATTGTGACAACGGTGAGCAACTGAAGAAAAGCCTGTTGACTACCTGAATAATTCAACAAGCATTAAATATTATTTTTCTCATGCCCCAGAAAGTTCAGCATGGAGAACTGAAAACTGAATGAAAAGTAGAATCTCAAAAATCAGAAGGGTATATGGACAGAAGGAAAAAAAGAAGCTTGTTGAGAGGAAATATTTATTGGGTGGAAAGGGGAAGATGTCAAGAATGAGGGGGAAAGTGTTTGACTTACAGTAACTTTGAAATGGGATTTAATGAAACAGAGAGTGAAAATATAGTGATTCGTGCTTTCCTACGTGTTTTGTAGCTTTTTCTAGTACACAAATGTGAAGCAGCCTTTTGGGAAATACCTTAGTCACAAGCCAGTCTGGCAGACGCTATGAAAACAGAGTTTTAAAAAAAATATAGTTGCCTGTAATTAAGTTTTGAATTGCAAATAAATCTTAAGAAGTACCAGGAATCCAGAATATTACTGAAGTCATTATGAGCTTTGTATATTCAGCAGATTTTTGCTAACTTGTGGATTTAGAGCTTCAGAGACAAGCCTGAAATATTTGGCTGAAGTATTTTCACTCCTCAGCTGTACTACAAAATGGGAGAAGATGGGATTTTATGAGTTTAATATAAACTTATCATTCTGAGAGGGCTGTATGCATTGTCAACAGCAAATTTCCAATTGCAGAACTTACCACTACACTGTTGAAAGAATTATTGGCATCTGATGCCTCCAAAGATTAGCAGTCACATTGCCTAGTCAGTTTGACTAGGAGAGAATCATTAACGTAGGAAAGGTAATCTGGTGTGCAGGTATGTTCAAAGGGACAAGAAGGAGAATATATAACATCAGAGTAGTTTTATTTAATTTAGGGAAATATTCTGTTGCTAATCCACTCAGACATGGGTAACAATGAGGCGATTACATGGCAAACACAGTAGCAAATAAATAAATTATTTTGAATACATTTATTTCCCTTATCTATTTTGCTCAAAAAGTAGTCAAGTAAAATGGACTTCACAATTCTTCTCTTCCTCCAGTGAATATATTAATTCTGTAATTCTGGGAGTGCAAGGAAGAAAAAACAGATGAATTTACTGATTGTCAGATTGACTGATAGCTGATGAGGAAAGCACTCATAAGAATTACGTATAAATGTTAGAAGACAGATCTCCACTCACACGAAGGAAAAGACCTTCCTTTTCTATAGACATTGACAGCTATGAACATAGATATTATGTATGCAACACAGTAGCAGAAAAGAGAAACTAGTGACAGTATATCTAGATCAGGCAGAGGCAAGATAAACAAGCTGTTGACTTGCATTTTCATTCTGAATAGGACAGGGTGAATCCCATATTATTTGCCCTGTAAAATATGGGATTCAACCCTGTTACTTCAACAAGAGACCAAGAGACCTTTGACTTTTGTCATGTTTGCTTGGAGTTTTGCCCTGGACTATCACAGAGGTCTTTACTACAGCAGCTGTGAGGCTCCTTTTCTTCTTATTCTGGAACAAACTTCCGAAATAAATAAAATGAGACCCAACAGAGATCTATCTTCTCCTCTCCACTGACTGCAATCAGGTCACTTGTAGCATGGATTAAAGTCGTTCAACAATCCTTGACTTTGGAAATAACAGAACAAATACTTCCTTGCACTTTATTACTTATACATGATATGAACAAATGCTTTCAAAGGATAAAATTATCTTCTGTGAATCACAAACCAGTGAGGGAATAAGAATTCATCCTATATGTCATGGAGCCTGTCCTTAGGGCAGGGCTCCAAGCTGATACCATCCTTGAGGGTACAACTTTCTTCATATTATTCCTTAGCTAGGGTTAAAAGTGCTTTTTGCTTCCTCTGGCAGATGTTGCAGAGGCTGCTGCTATAGATCCAGAAATTGGGAAACAATTTATTTATTTTTATCACATGCTTATGACAGTCCCAGCTCAATTCGGGTCTGCAGAATTCTGTAATTTCTACATGAGATTCAGAAAATCTCACCGTTGACTCTGGACACTGACATTTTTGGGACAGAAAACCCTTCTGTCAAGGTCGTGGAAACTATAGCACTGTTTTTAGCTACAACTATCCACCTCTCTTCCATGCAGGTCTGCTTTAACAAGACTAGAATTGGCAGGATGTTTAAAGCCAAAGGTAACCCGTTTAAGAGCAGAGTTGTAACAAAGTCCTTTAAACCCCCTTTGATTAATTATCAATTACTCCTGGGGAGATTCTAATTGAACACGAGAGGAGAATTTTTCACAATCAGCAATTGGAATAACCTCCCCTGGGGAAATGATGAGTTATCCAGCATTGGACTTTTCTAAGTTATGGCTGTTCAGGATGCTAAACCATCTTGTCTAGACCTGGTTTTTGACAGAAGAAATTGGATTAAATGATCCTTGAAGTGTCTTTCAACCTGGTATTCTATGATTCTATGTTTCTATAATATACCATGCTAAATTTTATTGTGCTTTCCAAATTTCAATGAAATAATTTTAGAAAAACTATTTTAATGTGTCATATTTTAATATGTACTTTCTGATCAATCAAAATTTGATATTGTTAAAAAACTACCTAAATTTTTAGAGAATTTTATTTCAAAACATACTGATGAACTCCCAGCTATTTGCTTTAACTGTTGAGCTCTTGCTCTTGAACTGTTATGAGATGTAAGCAAATTTGTGATAGATAAGTAAAGAACATGATTTTAATGTGAAATACTAAATGCAATTATTTAATTACACATACATATGTAAAGAAAAAATTATGCATGCCTACACATACAAGATACAGTTTTATTCCTGTTATATGCATACATTACATATGGCATATAAGACATGAAGTTTTTTGCCATAATTACTGTCCATTAAGAGCTAAGAATTAGGAAATTTGGGGGTTTTCATAGTTATGTACCAGAACATATATAATATGTTTAAAATTGAATTGTGATGACAAGATGGGAAATGAGATCCCAACTCCATTTTTAATCTTCTTTTTCTTTTTGTTATATGCTGTTCTGTCATGGTCTGTTAATTTTTTCTGAGCAAACAGATTTTTTATCTTGGTGCATCATGGTTGCATTTCAGAACAGAGTGACATTCACCATAAATTTATCGCTTTATTTCTAAGGATAGAGATCAAAAACATTATTCATTTCCCTGTAAAATCAACATTTAACGGAAGCTTGAGGCTTTGTCCTGTGTGAGGTAAAAGAGAAAAAAACCCCAAACAACAAATTAAGAGCAGGCTGAGATTTTTATTATTTTGGAGAAAAGTTCTTAAAACAAGAGGAATGAGACTATAACCGAAATGAAAAATTAATAAGACATTCAAAATAAAATCCATTTAAATGGCTTACAGTCAAGAAAATATATCATTGTATTTTAAGAACTCTTTGTAGTTAAAACCATATGGGAACTTTTACAGTTCCTTTGGCATTGGCATGATAGATAATTTTTTCCTACAGGAAAAACCTAGAAAGGTGATATGTTGTCATCAATAAAACCTTCCAAGGTTATCCCTATTTACATAAAAAGAAGGATTTTCCTATGTTTGAACAGGTGCCAAACAGCATAACTCTGTCCAAATGCAGTTCTGAGAAGTGTGATAATTCAAAAATTGATATATTACATGTCCTTTTTCTTAGAATAAATGTGAAGAAGAGCAAAGTAAAAATAAAAGTGTTTTAATTAAATTCTTAGTCATTCTCACTAGATTAATATAGCTCATTGATCTAGAGAAAAGAGTTGGGCAACTAGGAATCAGGATAAATATACAAACAACAGCAATTAACCATTCCAACGTGTGTTTCGTTCCTATTTCATTATATTTAGTCTAATGAGACAGAATTATCTTGGCATTCTGTGTGGTTTTTTTACCATAAAACCATAATATATAATTGTCAGACAACACTATAAAATTATGAATTAATGTTCATAATTTCAAGGTAGCATCAATTGCTGACTGATAAGGAAAGACTATTTTTATTAAATTTTACTATTAAAATTATGTTGAAGGATATAACTGTGGGTCTTTTTCTAAAAATATTATTTTACATGGCTTTAGGTAGGAAGATGATACTTTCAGTGGCATGTAGCTTTTGATACTTTCATCCTAATAGGTGTCACCTACAACCCTTTTTCAGAATTACTTTAATGATCTTCTATAGGATAAAGTTAATTTTATTGTGTCTGAGCGAAAATAAAACTGTATAGTTAGCCAAGGTCACATTGATTGCATGCTCAAAATTTATACGTCGAAAAGAGAATGTATATTTCTGGTTTTAGACTTTTGGCTTAGCTGAATATTGTGACATCAATATATTTCATTAAGTAGAGTCTGGAAGTTCAACAGCTAGGTAATCTCCTTCTGCTATGTCAGAGGACTTTACAGCAGCTATTTCTTGTGCAAAAGACTTCTGTTTAGAGAGACTTGCTTGGAGATTACAGATGCTCAAAAATAGTGCTTCAATCTTTAAAGACATTTTAAAACCCTTTTGACTTTTCTCAACAGATGCATAAAATGGCAAAGCTCACTAGCAAGGTAAACAGACAGACATGCAGATTTCTGAAGAAATCAGCTTAGCTAACTCTGGCATTGTTTTGACATCTCAGTATTTAGAGTCATTTATTGTACATAGCCAAAGATCATAAAATGGAACAAAACTTGATAGGCTAAGTTACTGATTTTTAAACTAAAATTAATGATAATAGCTCTGAAATTAACACCTTGATATAGGATACAATCCTATAAAGGCTTCAGTGGCTACAAGAAAAAAGTTGAAATAGAATTGTACTGATGGTTATTAACACTGCTGCAAAGGAAGCTGGCAGTGTTTCAATATAAAGTTATACAGTACATATAACAAATATGTATCAGGAAATTTTATTTCATTATATGTAAGATGAAATTTTCCCTGCTGCAAGGTGTTTAAAGTACCACTGAATGAATGCATTCCTTCTTACAAAGCTATGTAATTCATATCTGGTAGGAAAATATAAAAATTTGCATTTTAAGGGTCACTTGACGTATATGTCATATCAAAAAAGTCCAAAAACCAAATAGCATTTCCATTCTTAGCCTCATAGTACTCAACCTAAAGTTAAAAATTTGACTATCATGCATGGACATGAGCAAAAATATCAAACACAACCTAACTGTCATTTCCATCTCTAATTCCAGGTGGTCTGTACAATTTTTACATCCAATTGCCATAATGTTTTGGTGTGATTATGAAATTATCTATACATTTCAAAATCTCTTTGAGGCCAGAATAACTTAGTGCTACTTCTGGACTACATCCAGCATTGTACTCTAAGTAGCACTAATGTAGATCTGATTTTATATCCACAGTAAATTAAAATGTCAGTGTAAGCTAATTTGGGTGGGAAAAAAATCATTACTCTTATTTATACTTATGTCATCTTGACATCCTTATGGTCACTGAATTTTCTGTAAACTTGTCATTCTGTGAGCTGTTTCCCAAACCAGCAAATGGGAAGAAAGAGAAAAATCCAGGAAGAAAACTTAAGACTTTTTGTTCTATAAAGATAATACCTGGATTCCTGAATTGCTTTGTACTTACTGCTGCTATTAATACCACATCTCTTTGATATAAAATTATATTTCAGCAGTGTCTGGCACAGGAACAGGTTCTGTGAGGCTCAGCTGCTGTCCCATTGCTGTGTGCAGTACCCCTTGCAAGCACTCTGTTTGTAACTGCAGCCTGGGACTCTATGGCAGAGTGTCTGACATGGCTATTTATCCATAGTTGACAGCTACATAATGGATTTATCTCTGTTTGAATAACTGATTCTGTAGACAAAGGGTGAAATTGGAAGAAATATTTGGTTTGATTCATACTAAAACAAATGAGCCTCCTTATTTCTTCTGAACGAAAAGAGTGCAAATATTTTAGTTTATACCAAATAGCGTCCAATTATTTTTTTAATTCTTTTTTTCTCCTATTGTTTTAATTTTTGTTCTCTCTGCTTTGCTCTTTGAGAGCTGTCTTATGAGCAATATATTTATGAGCAATATACTCATGAACAATATACTAAGAAAACTGAATTTGCAACAGGGTTGGGCACAAAGTCTCTTCTGCTTTGCAATACACCTTGTGCCTTCTCAAGTCTCCACAACACTTTCACTGAGCGAGAATCAGTTGTGGTGGTGCATCTGATCACTGAATAGCCCAGCATATGCAGAGTTAACTGGCAGGTTAGTCAGTCCTGATTGCTCATCTGAAGGTGGCTGAACTCAACCCACTTCTCCCTCACTTCTCCTTCAGCTTGAACAAAATCGATCACATTACCTTTCACACCCCTATCAAGCTGTTCATTTCCTTAGTCTTTAGGAATTTCATTATGCTTGAGAGATCAACTTAATTTTAAATTTGTGTGAAATCTGCCCATGGCTACAAAAGGTTATAAAGATGGACTAAAAAGGGATTATTGCATAGCCAGTTTAATTTTAGGTAGATTCATTATCCCAGAGTCATGTTGAAATGACAAGAAATTTTGTTTCCAGATTTCAGGATGAATATTTTGTTGAACATACCTTTTTCAACAGAAGTATTCACTAGTTGCCTGATGGCAATAATTTATTAATTATTTTGAAGAAGAATGTGGATATTGATTAAATCTGATTTGTCAGATTTAGCTCTATATCTTTTCAGCCTCTAGTCTGTTTTACAGAGTTTTTCTTCTGAATATTTTAAAAAAAGTATTGAAATATAATAAGCACAACAGAAGAATAATTTAAAGTAACATTTCATGCCAGCTGAAAAGAATTCCAAGGAAAAAGAATACAACTGATTGCTGGATGTAAAGCATGTGTTGGCTCTTTAGAAGCAGTTACAAATTCCCACCCTTTAGGTTAGTAGGCTTAAGGGCAGTGACTGAAATCTTTCCTTGCTCCTGATATTTGAATACTGTGCAGCTCTGGGAACTTTCTAATGCATGTCATGTGGTGCCTTAAACTCACGCAAGGCAAGAAATGGCGAAAACTAAGGCGCACATCCTGTAGAGCAGCAGAAAACAGAGCTCGAGTTGTCACAGAACTCTGCTTTAAGGACAGTCAGGGTTGATTTGACTGCTGTGGCTCATGACACTTATGACAAGGTTGGGGTGGCTTATCAGCTACTTTCTACATGGTGGCTTTTTTCTGATTGCCACATAAGTGTGGATGGGATGCACATTCTTACTGTCAAGCTGTTTCTGCTGCCTAATGTAGGACAGAAGGGACTATTGAGTTCACTGAGAAGCTAAAGAAGGAAGAGAGAAGTTCTCAAGCTCTTGTACTGATGGTGGAAACCAATGTAGTGCCTTGCTTTGGTGATTTTGGTGCACTGGCTACATTTAATTGTTTTTCAGTCTATAGATTAATACAACTAACCCCTAGAAGGGAAGGGGACCTGGTGATAAATAAAATATATTGCTTACTTGGAGGGTTAGGGGAATTAGATGGGTCTATAGATTTCTTAATAGAAAAAAATATAAAGCAGAGAAACTAACACACTAGCATTTGTCTTGTATATTGTATATTAGATTACCTGAGAAAAGCTAAAAATGGAATATATGAGGACTCAAAAATGTCTTCATTGTGAGTTTTATAAATTAGACAGCCAAAGTTCATTTAATCAACTCTCTGATTTCACCCCATTCCTCTTACCTAGCAAACAATATTCCCAGGGCAGACAGTCATGCCCAATATCTGCTTGGCTTGCCGTGGACAGCTGGGCAGCCTTAGGCATGCAAGATGCTCATTAATGCTTGCTCACTGCAGGTCTCTCCTGTGTTCACTCATGAACACCTTTTTCTCTTGCTCCTGAGCAAAATATTTTGTTTGTATTGAAATTCTCAAAACTCAATCTTGCAGAAGTGCTCTGAGTGTACAGCTGCTCTCTGCTTCCAACAACATCTACGTAGCATGATGCCCACAAGACATTGTTTTGGGAAACACTGAGGACAGACAGCAATTAGAAATTCCTAGTAGCCTGTGGTGAGTGCCAGATGTACGTTTACCTTTAGGTGTTATCAACCACATATAGCTTGAAGTCCTCCTTGCAAAGGCAAAATCATACAGATTTTCCGGTCCATGAGGAAGCTTGTAAGCAATTTTCCATATTCTCCAAAAGCATTTGTGCATTTCTTTGGAATTCAAAGCTTATTAAATAACAAAATGTGATGAGGAATGCAGGCAGAGGAATCTAGTGAAGGTTCAGGCCATTATGATGAGGACATTCACAGATGCCCCAGGGAAGCTATTTACACTGGGAATAGCTTTTGGGATCAAGTTCTTCCAAAAAAGATTGCAAATCTCCATGATAAGTGCAAGAAAACTGACTCACAAGTTGAAGTATTTCATACCTTGTGGCCTTTTAGCCTCATGCTTGCCCAGAACTTGTTGATCTATATATGAAATCTTAATAGCTAAACCTCTCTCCTGATTTTTCCCATGTGCTCCCTTGACCTTTCATTTCCCCTTTGCTAACAACCTGGCCTTACTCAACCATGATATCTACCTTGTTTTTAGCAACCAATCTTGTTTGTTCCCTGTTTAGCCTCTCTATCCCTGTCTAGTTTCATAAATGTTTTGATTTAATTTATTGAGTTCCATTGATGACATGGATGAGGGTGTTGAGTCCTTCATTAGTAAATTTGCAGACGACACCAAGCTGGGAGCATGTGTCAATCTGTTGGAAGGTAGGAGGGCTTTGCAGAGAGACCTGGAACGGTTGGATGGATGGGCAGAGTCCACTAGGATGAAATTTAACAAGTCCAGGTGCCGAGTCCTGCACTTTGGCCACAAAACCCCCCTGTAATGTTACAGGCTGGGGATGGTGTGGCTGGAGAGCACCCAGGCAGAAAGGGACCTGGGGGTGCTGGCTGAGAGCCGACTGAACATGGGCCGGCAGTGTGCCCAGGTGGCCAAGAAGGCCAAGGGCATCCTGGCCTGGATCAGGAGCAGTGTGGCCAGCAGGACCAGGGAGGTCATTCTCCCCCTGTACTCGGCACTGGTGAGGCCACACCTCGAGTGCTGTGTCCAGTTCTGGGCCCCTCAGTTCAGGAAGGACATTGAGACGCTTGAGTGTGTCCAGAGGAGGCAACGAGGCTGGTGAGGGGCTTGGGGCACAAGCCCTGTGAGGAACGACTGAGGGAGCTGGGTGTGTTTAGCCTGGAGAAAAAGACTCAGAGGTGACCTTATCTCTCTCTACAACTCCCTGAAAGGTGTCTGTAGTCAGGTGGGGCTTGGTCTCTTTCTCCAGGCAGCAACTGACAGAACCAGAGGACACAGTCTCAAACTGAGCCAACGGAAATTTAGGTTGGATATTAGAAGAAAGTTTTTCATGGAAAGGGTATTCAAGTACTGGAATGATCTGCCCGGGGAGGTGGTTGGGTCACTGTCCCTGGATGTGTTTAAAGAAAGATTGGATGTGGCACTCAGTGCCATGGTCTCATTGAGGTGTTGGGGCATCAGTTGGACTCAATGATCTTAAAGGTCTCTTCCAACCTAGTCTTTCTGTGATTCTGTGAATTTTAATTAAAAAACTCCAGACTTGCCTTATCTCCATCCCTCTTGTCTGTTTGTTTGCACTGTCCTTTACCTGCAAGGCTTGGACAAATGTTATAGACATTTAGGCAGAGAAAAATGTCAATAGGATTTGGGCAGGGTCTACAAAGTTTTTGTCTGAAGTGGTCAAGGGAGCTGGTGTGCACGTATGAAGTAAACCATTCAGACACCTGGGGATTTGGCACATCTAAACTTGGAAAAATAGCACATTAAGGCTTTAAGTGGCTTCTGAGACCATGGGGAGGTTGCTGAGATAAACTGCAAAGCCAGATTTAGTGGTGTAGTTCTACAACTGATTTAGTGACTACAAGTCTATATAAATAAATATCTAGTGATGCAATAGTTCTGAAACAAGCCCTGAAAATCAATTTGCTTTAATGAACCAAGATTTTTCTAATAAGTTGTCTTAAATTGTGACAATTCATAATAATGAAAATAAATACTTGTGTACATAGCAAGGATAATAAATCTTACTATTCTAATTTAAGCTAATATGACAATACATCTGTTAAATATCATGGCTGTGTTAGCCGGAGACAGAATTTTTCCAAATCAATTTTCCATGGAATGTTGTTCATTAGTTTCTACTCTTATTGACTCAAGTTTTTTGTTTTTTGGGGTTTTTTTTGTTTGGTTTTTTTTTTTTTTTTTGTTGATGTGATCATTGCTCATTTAGAAATGGTAAAAACTGTGTTAGCCCTTAGCTAAGTTATTTTCCTTCTGTCTGATGATGTGGCTTCCTACCACTTTGCTGAACATCACTGGAAAGGATTTAATTGTTCAAAATGCAAAATGTGTATGCACATGGCTTCTCCAGTATTGTAACGGTAATTCTGAGATTCTGTCTGTAATTCCAAATGTTTGGAGGAACTTCCTTATGGCATGGTATCTCATCAGTAGATCACATTAATGCTCTGTGACTAAACAGTGTCTCCCAAAAGCTAAGATCTGTAAGATTAGACATGGAAATACCTTTTTTCCCAGAACTGGTTTGTTCTTCACAATGTTTGAAATATCTGTGAATATCAGAAATTTCATCAGCATGCACAGTGGCAACACCTTCAATAAGGTCACTGGTTGATTTTGTACATATTTAAAAATACGTTTATTATATTTTTAAAATGCTTTAGGGGTGAGTGGGAAGAAGGAAACAAATGCTCTCAGGAAAATCTGTTCTTTGTTGCTCCTAAAAAATTCAAAAGTTTGGCACATTTTCATTCAAAATAAATTTTGAAAAATTATGGAAATCTGATCTTAATACATAAAAACTTATGGAAATCTTGGTTTTCTTGAGGGCAATCAGGTTCTCCTTGAACTAAAGTGTTTGTTGTAATAGTTAAAAAGAAACATAAAATATGTTAGACAAAAAGATAAATCACAAAATCAACACCATTTTGTCTGGTGTAGAAGATGGTTTCTTTTCTCATAAACCATCTCTGATGAAAAATCAAACTGAAAAAGCTGTACAATCTTTTCATCTTCCTGCTTTGGTCTTGGGGGTTGGGAATAAAACTCAGGACATCTGAGTGATCTGAGCTGCCATAAAGTATGAAAGAGACCCAAGCAAATAGACACAGTAAGGTCATCATTTCCTCAGGGGGCACAGAAACATCACAAAAAAGACTGACTTCCCAGCTGCTGTCACTTTGGGACTCTCAATTGAAACCAGATTCATGGCTACTTACCAAAATTTAAAAACCCAAAATAGTTTACTAAATCAATCAGAAAGTTGGGAACAAACTGAATATTTAGAGGCAGAGGAATCTCAATTAGTTTTAGCTCTTTAATGTCAATAAACTAGAAAAATATGTCATCAGTCTTAAAAAGTAGCTAGAAAACAGATTTTCTCCCCCTCTTAAAATAGTCTTCTCTTGTTCGTTGTTTTTTTGTGAAGTAGTAGCTGTGATCAGAGCTTTGTAGATAAGTTTTCAGATGGAGTGAAAATTAGTGTCATGGGTTCATGGAAACCATCTACTAGGGATTTGTCTGATGCTTTATGTAATTTGTTGACAGGAACATTATGAAAGTCCTAGAAGAAAGTGGTCCAACAGCAGGCAAGGAATGATTTTTCATTCTGGATTGGAGACCAATATGGGGGAGGATATGGGGGGAGTGCTTCAAAGACAGCAATTCTTAGAAGTCTGGTTGAAGCTTAAAACGAAAAATATGCTCCCCTGCTCCTTGTCTGCCAGTGGAAGTTAAAAAAAAGGGAAAAGTTCCAGTAGTACCATATATTCTTAAAATAAAAACCTGTTCCCTTGACAATTCCAAGCATAATTTATAGCACGTTCCTTCTGAGTGTACAGAGGACATTTATCTGATAAGAATATTCTATAAATTAAAAATACTTATATACATAAGCACATAATTTAAGATTTTCCTACTGATGTAATAAAGTTTAAAAAAATATCCCAGGAAAGGTCAAAAACCAGTAAAAAATATTGGTAGTTATTATAACTGTCATCTTGCCCATATGGAAAGAATATATTTCTAGGAAAATAAAACAAGTTTAAAAAATATCATAATGAATTCACCCATTTGCTATTAGCTTGAAGACTAAATGATAAGTTGGCTTGTAAAACAGAAGGGATGTCTTAGTGCAAAGAGTAAATATTTGACTATACTAATATGTTTTAAAACAGGTTTTGTCATTAGAAAAAGGCAATGGGAGGATCAAGTTAGAATTGATAATTTGTTGGAAAAGTTTTATGTCTAAGTAAATTATTTCTGCTTATATATTACACTATGACACCATTTCTTTCAGTCATTTTATGTTTCATCTTTGTTTTTTTTTGTGTGTTAACTCACTGAGGATTCACAGAAAATCATTACACATTTTGAAAACTGAACTTGAATCTGGGATATATTTATTCCTCTTTAAAGGTGAAGGAATCATTAATGCATCATCTGTCTTTTGGTTTCATATGACATTGTAGTTAGATACCTAGCTCTTGTATATGTTCACTTGAAAAAGATTTTTTTTCAGGAATTCAGTCTTGAGAAATGGGATCCGCTGATGGAATAAAATACCTCGATCGCCACAGCAGGTTATTATATGGCAGGAGGAGATTAAAGTTTACGTAATAATCAAATATTTACTGAAGTTTCTTTTCCATAATTGTGTTGTGAGACTTTACAACTGATGCCTTTGTGAGTTATCACAACATGAGTCTGTGCATATATGAGTATGGAGATGGCACTTACTGACAGTGAAAGGACACTAGTATTTTGTAAACCTGTGGAGATACTACTTTAACTACTTCACTTTGACCACATTTTCTAAGCTGCATAGGCAATCAAAATAATGGGCTGATTTTCAAATCCTGCAGAGAATCCATGACGGTCAGCATATTACCTTGCAACAAGTTCCTTTTGAAGTTATGGGAGATATTTCACTCAACAGTGCCCAAATCTGCAGCTATAAATTCAAACTACCATGTGAACAGAGAATTCAAGAAATCACCATGTTCCATCTGGTCTCCCTCAAAAAGGTAAGAAACTTAAAATTGCCAAAGAAGCATCTAACATAATTACATTAACATAACCCAAACACTAATTCTGAATATATCAGAAATTTCTTAACTGAATTCTGTACTTTTTTCTAATTTTTTGGCTATGTCAGTCAGGAATTTTGGCCTGAGTTTGCTCCAGTTAAGTACATTGCTAGCTGCGGATTATTAGGACATCAGGCGTAAACCTGAAAATTAATATATAGAAAAAAACATCTTGTATCTTTCTTCAGGCATAAACTAACAGCCATTTAAGTAAAGATATATTTTTTTCCAATTCCCAAGAGTCGTAAATGTTCTGGGTAGTTAGGCTTGGAGTTCCTTGTACATATACTTGGCAGTATCCTTAGAAATTACTTAGAATCCCTAAAGAGAGAGATCCATGTATGTGTCAAATGCCAGTATAATTAATCTGGGACAAACATGCACACTTGAGTGACTGGCTCTTACATGGGGATATACTTATCTGTCAGGAAATATCTAATGATAAAACCATAAAATTAATTAAAAGAAATCATTAATTGTATTTTTAATTATTATTAAATTATACTATTAATACCTTTTTTTCAAAAGTAGAACAAAAATATTTTTGGTGTATTTTTATTTGAAAAGGCCCATGCAGCCTTCAATAAAAGGAGCTGAGTTTAAAACACAGATTCTCTTGTTCCCTTAGAAGAAGAAAAACCCCAAGTTTTCAACCTACTTCTGGTATCATTGCTTCATTATTGTAAAGCCCCTATGTACTAAACTGAAATTATCTCATAGTTAAATTAAACTCATTTTGAAATGATTTAATTTTGGGACAATAATGATAATAAATAAATGTTGGAGAAGCCTTTTGTTATGGGCTGTTTCTGTCATCCAGAATGGATGTGTATGTGGGAAGTTGCACAAAATCACTAAGTAGAATAAAGGAAAATAAGGATATTGCATTTGGGGACACTTGGCACAGGGAAGAATTTGGAAGGATGTTTCTGGAGCTCCTACTTGAGTTCCTAATCCCATCCATTCCACCCAAACAAGTTTAGTTCTGTTTGTTTTCTGTCTGGCACCCACTCTAGCACTGGTTGAACAGCTCTCCATTGGAGGGAAAAGATGAAAAAAACGTTCTTGGCTGGGAGACCATGCAGTTTTGCAGTTATGGTGGTCCTTGGAAGAGACAGAAATATAACCCTCCTGTGTGGGACAGCGTCTAGAGCTATGCCTCTCCCACCTCCTGAGGGACTTTTTATGTCATTGGACTCCCACTGGAAAACTGCTGGTGCCGTATTTTACTTTTCAGCCTTCTCTGAGCAGAGTTACAACACAATGTTTATCAGACTTTAAAAATTACACGAAGATTTATTGTCTGTGGGAAAACAGACATGATGGACCACTGTCTACATTTCAGGATGCTTTTCAGCTTCTAAATCCTCTCTCAGGTAGGCTCTCAGTGTGCTGGCTGCCATTTCCCATATCCTCTACACCTAAGACACAATAACAATTCCTACCACAATAATATTTTATATGTCTGAAACTATTTGGATCTGAAATTTTCCAGAACTGAGTTCTGTGAAACAGAAAATATTGTCTAACATTTTGAGTGAAGACAGTTCAGCTGAACAGTGTGCAAAAATATATGCTTGATAAATTATGGAAGTGTTCCTGTAACTTGGAATTATGAGAGCAAGGAAAGTGCTCTCAGTGAGATATATCCAAATTATGGCTTTACATCACAAGTTGGGCATGGTCAGTGTTTGCCTCACTGGATTTTAGCTTAGCACCTGAGGTGTTTCTATGAGCAAGGCTGCAATGGGCACGCATGTCTGATATAGATGTTGAATAAAAAAAATTGCCCGTGGTATACATGAGTTATCTGCAACACTCTGCTCTCATTCCCTGCAGCTGTTCTTAAATGTTCACAGTTGTGAGGTCTCACACAGTTTTACAGTCATGAGAGAGTTTCCTGCTTCTACAGATGGTCCTGATCCAAAGAAGACCGTAGCCTGTGACTCCAAGGTTGGCACACCTCTGGTCTAATTCCAGATGCCTGCAATGAGATTCATATGAGTCATTGGGATGAGGTAAACCCCGCCCTGCAAATGCTTCTTTCATTCTGTTGACTATAAAGGCTGTCTAATAGAAATTGGTTCAGAGATGAATGTTTACTTTCCATTGCTACTGAGTTCAGTATATTTTCATCAAGGACAAGTGTCTGCTACAAATGACCCTGTGTTTGTTTTCTGCGAAACAATGGAAAATATCGTGTGCAATAGAAGTTCATTTGATGTGAGTGTCTTATAAGATATGACAAAACAGAATGGAATGGTCTCATCAGAACGATAACCTTCTTGTAGGGGAAAATTCTCTTTTTTTTTTCTTACTAGTGTAAAGTGGAAATAATCTTGCAAAGGTCAATAGAGGGAAACAACTGACATTCATTCTATGGTGTCAAAAGTCTATGATTTCTCAAATAGTCTACTTCTGACAAACTATTTCTACAACTGTATACATTTACTATATAAGGGAATTTTAAACTTTTGTTAATCATGTATTAGTTTAATTTAAAATTACATTATTTATACATTTTTTTCCCTAGGTTTTCAAAGGATTTAGAGCCTAATTCCTATTGTTCTCAATGCCTTTGAGGGTCTAGAATTTGATGGATATATTTAATTTTGACCATAATTTCCTTCAACCATCAAATTCACTAGGCAATTAATAGATAAGTCACCATGTGCCTATTTTGTTTATACAGATATGCAACTCTGAAAAACATAGGGAAATGCACTCTAGTGTTATAAAACCCAATTAAGGAAAAGGAAAATTAGAATCAGATTGTTTCCTTTTCTACATTCCTCCCAAATTATTGCCTCTGGTGTGATGGTTACAACCATATTAAAATACGATTAAAACGGAGCATAACCCAAAACCTCTCTACTTATAATTCACTTTTAGGGAACACAATTTGAGAAAATAGAAAGAGTCCAATCAAGAGAATCAGAAATATTGTGTCTTGGTTTTAAGAAATTTTAGAAAATCTAACAATATTAGGAAAGTAGTAAAATTTGGCAGTTGCATGGATGCTTCAGAATCTGAAATAGTTTAGAATAAACAACAATTAATACTAGCTACTACATGTAAATGTCACATTATGAAAATGAAGACTATATTTCAGGATGTTTCCAAGCCTAAAATACCCCTTAGCTTTACAGACATCTTCCAAGAGAAGAAGACAATACAGGGTGTGTCAACAAAGAGTGATGGACAAGAACATACATCTGCAAACCGCAGACGCCACAGTACAACCCAGCCATGAATGAATTTACCCAGCTGGCAGAAAACAATACTTCAAATCAAGACCAAAAGCGCCAAAAAAAGATTTTGTTTCAAATACATAGTTCCAGACCTGAAGCTGTCCCCAAACTCTTCCCAGATGTCCCAACCTTAGTCAAATATTTCATTGTGGAGTCATGCTGTGAGTCCTCTCTGCCTTGTTTATTCAAGGCTCCAGGAGGAAAGATGAATTCCAGCAGCTTGGAAGGGTACAACTGGAGAGGCAGATGAGGCACTGAGCTGCTCCAAGACTTTACAGTTTAGATTTCACTGAAACAAATACAAGTTTTAGGGAAAGTTAATGATACTTAAGGACATGTTCACAATGAATATATTTCCAAAAATATTTAAAATACATTACTCCCATCCATTTAAATTACATTATTTTTGTAAGGAGACAGTTAATGGGTGAGTTATTAAATACTTAATTCTCTGGTATGTGGATGGTCAAATACCCCACACAATAACACAAATATGTGTTAAAATACATTCCATCTGTACCTTTACCACATCTGATCCAAAGAATGACAGATCTTTCCCAGTGAGGAGTAGTCATTAAACCAGTGCAGCATATCTTTCAAATAAATAATCACACCTTATTTCAGGCAGTCATCCTGCAACTCCTTTATGATAATCATATTTAAGTAAGATTAAAATCTTTCCAGCACAAATAAATTCAGTCTAAAATTCTACTCAGTTCGCAAATTTGTAATAAAACAATGCTTTCAAATGTATTTAAACTCCTAGTAAGGAGGAGCAAGGAAAGAACCTCAAATTTAGTATATTGTTTTTAATTGATATGTTTATATATTTGTTTATATATATATCTCAGAAATAGTCTGTATTAAGTATTTCTACAACATCTATCCCAGTTGCTGTTTTGGTTGGCCTTGTGCAACAATGGTTGCTGTTACTGGAAATTATGTCCTGAGCATGCTCACTTTCACCGCTGTGCAAGGAATATGCACAAAAGCAAAGTGATGACTAATGTATAGAAACACCTGCAGGTTTTCAGTGAGATCCAAACTTATGGGTCCTCAAAAATGTTTGGACTGAATTGCAGTTAATAATTTTGGGGTCGTTTCTTTTCCACAGTGAACTATCCAAATAAAGAGGGCTTTTTTTTTTCACATAGAAACAGATCTCAAGGTTTTTAGAAAGAAATGGAAAGATAAGCTAAGAAAGACTGAGTATCTTGTTATTTGGCTAATCCACAGAACTTCAGAAGCTTCATCAAAAATCCTTTGCTGTTTGTTTAATTCAACACCTGCATTCAAACATTTTTAAAAAATATATTCCCAAATATAGGGTTGTGAATGATTAAAAGTCTTGTCAAGGATGACAGATTGTCTTATATTCAAGACTCAGATACATAGATAGACTAACCCGAATCAGAATGTCTATCCAGACATGTAGGTGTTGCTACTCTAAGTTTGAAAAAAAAAGTACAATTTCTGATATTTAACGCACTGGGAAAATTTGTTCTTTTTCAAATTAGATACATTTTCTTCTGTTGTGGGCAAAGAAAATTAACACAATCGTTGCAAGTAGTGATGGTTTGAGATTTTAAGAGCAGCCACTATCATCGGGGTAGGGAATGTCAGCCAATCAGTACATGCATGTCAAATGGCATCTGGCAGTGAGGTTTGTCAAACACCAGTGTTTTGGTATCAAACTAAAGAGGGAAAACTGTGCAGAGGTGGTGAGCCACACTGTTGCTAATTAGTACCTTCAAAAGACATCTGAGATTTCAAAGGCTTTTGACACTGTCTCTCACAACGTCCTCATAAAAAATCTCAGAAAGTATGGAGCGGATGAGTAGATGATGAGGTGGATTGAGAATTGACCAAGTGGCAGATCCCAGAGGGTTGTAATCAGTGTCACAGGGTCTAGTTGGGACCTGTCACTTGTTATGTCCCCCAGGGTTCAATACTGCACCCAGTATCAATTGAGTTGAATGACTTGGATCAAAGCATAGATCCAAGATGCCTCTTCAGCAAGTTCAGTGAGGGCACAAATCTGGGAGAAGTGGCTGACACCCCAGAGGGCTGTGCAGCCCTTCAGAAGGACCTCGACAGGATGGAGAGATGGGCAGAGAAGAATGGCCTGAAATTCAGCAAAGGCAAGTGCAGAATCCTGCAGAGGGGAAAAAAACCCCTCTGCACCAGTACAGGCTGGGGACTGACCTGCAAAGCAGCTCTGTGGAGAGGGACCTGGGGGTGCTGGTGGATAACGAGCATCCATGAGCCAGCAGTGTGTCCTCCTGGCCAAGAAGGCCAGTGGGATCCTGGGGTGCATTAGGAGGAGTATTGCCAGCAAAGAGGGGATCCTGCCCCTCTGCTCAGCCCTGACAAGGCCACATCAGGAGTGTTTTGTCCAATTCTGGGCTCCTCAGGACAGAGCTCCTGAAAAGGGTCCAGTGGAAGGCAACAAAAATTATGAGGGGACTGGACCATCTCTCTTATGAGAAAATCCTGAAGGAGCTGGGCCTCTTCAACCTTGAGATGACTGAGATGGAGCCTCATTGATGTCTATAAGCATCTGAAGGAAGGGTGTCAAGAGGATGGAGCCAGGCTCTGCTTGGTGATGCCAATATTGGTGGTGCCAATCTTGTGCAAGCAATAGAACAAGAGGCAACGGGCAGAAACTGATGCCCCTGAACACAAGGAAGAACTTCTTTCTTTGTGGGTAGCTGAGCCCTTGAAGAGGTTTGCCCAGAAAGGATATGGATTCTTCCTCATTGGACATATTGAAGAACCACCTGGGTTCCATCCTGTGCCATGTGCTCTGGGATAACCCTGCTTGATCAGAGAGGTTGGGCCAGATGACCCACTGCGGTCGCCTCTAACATGACCCATTCTGTGATTCTGTGACACCCCAGGAGATTCAAGCAGCTACAACATTCATTCTTTACTGTACTGCAGACAACTGTGGGGGGAAGGTGGTGGGGGGCGTTATGAGGAAGATCTCTAAACTGGAGTAAATAGGCGTGTTTCCAGAATTCTGGATCTCAATGGACACATAATTTTGCATTTTGACTGTCCACCAGGATGAGGCCATGGTGTGTCCCACTTCCCTTGGTACTCTTTTGTAAGAAGACCTGAGGGTGAAGGCTTGTGGGTTGTGGAGTGACACAGTGTTAGATCCTAGTCTGAGCAGCTTTGTGTCAAGACAACAAAATAACCGTGACTAGGAACTGACTCTGTGTAGTTGAGGCTGAGTTATCAATACTAACCTTTATTTAAAGGAATGAATGACTTTTTAAAGGCCCCTACTAGGCTGGGAGCCTGATGGAATGATGTAGCCATGTCTGGTGGTCATCAAGTTCCAGATTCTGATCTGGGCTTTGATGCTCATGGCCTCTGCAGTCTTGGGCAAGTTGTTTCTGTGCTCTGTGCCTGCAGAAAGGAACAATGATATTCCTCTTCCTCCTCCTTCTCCTTCTCTGCCTCTTCCTCCTCTGCAGAGAGAGGTTATGCAAATTCATTAGTGACTGTTTGTGAAGGGCTTTGAAGTAGAAAATCACTCCATAATTGCTAAGTATTATTTAATAGCTCTTTTATAGTAGGCATTTCCTTCTGAATTGCCCTGCTTGATGTTTCATTAAAATGACATCATGCTCACTTGCAAATTACAGTGGTAGGTCATGTGCTTGCCAGTATAATGAAGCATGAAGAATTATAGACATGCCTCCTCCTAAATAAATTAATTTGCAAAAATTATCACTACTGAGGCCAGACTGCAGGTCTCTACTTTCTCACATCCATGATCCTAGTCATATACTGGTTCTCCTTTATTTTTATTGATTTTTGTAACATTAATTTGAAACTACTCTTTCCATCATACCATCCAGGATTTTTTTCTGTATCAGATGAAATATTGGTCTATTTGTGATCTATAACTTAAATACCAGAGATCAAAACAGGACTATCATTTGCAGCAACTGCACTCTTAGCAAGAACAACAAAAAAAGGAGGAGGAAACTACAAGAAAATAAACATAAAGTTGTCCTACTTGGCTTTACTTTAGAGCAAGAGCAATTTTTGGTCCTTATGCTGTAATTGTATGAAGGTGAGCATGGGAGTGCTGTGCACCTCAGAATTCTGCTCCAGTGTATTTCATGTTTTGGACTCTGGGGCTGTGTCTGAACTGCTGGATGAGAGTACCTCAGGCTCTGATTCGCCAGATACATCCCGTCCATGAAGCTGTTACTTCCTCTATGTGTATTCAGGTCTTCAGCTATACTGATAGGCAGGACTCAGGCCTGGGCTTGATGTGAAGTTACCTGGTGCCAGGGTGAGCATCTGGGAGCTGGGACTTCAGGAAGCACCATTTATCCCACAGCTAATAAGGGAACTCCAGTGGCACTGAGACCTTTCTGGATTTTAGAGAGAAATAAGACTTTTTTCTAAACAGCCATCATGGCTTTGCTATTTCAATTCAGTATTTATTTCAGGATATTCAGCCTTAACTAGCAGTTTACAAAAGTGGATGCTATTTGTAGTTCATTTCTCTGTAAAACATCACATCTTAGCATAATAACAGAATTGACTATTAAGAAATGGAAACCGTTTATTGGACTCATAAAAATAGTAATTTGGCATGTTACTTTATTATTCTTCTGAATGATTTTTGGCTTATGAGTAGGAAACATCTTCAAGTTAATTCTTTACAAACAGGATTTCTATCAATAGCTACAAAACTAGGACATCTTTCAGGAGAAATATAAATATACAGAAATAAAGCATGGGCTTTTCCATACTTTTCCTAGATTTTTTATATTGTTTCAGTATAAGGATCATATTTAGTGGGACAAAGAATAACCATCAATGTCTGTATTCTCAACTAAAAGGAACAAAACAGGGAAATAATTTTACTTTGGATGAAAAGCCACATACTAGGGACCTGCATTCCCCAAATGAAAACTGATATTCAGGAGAGATAGCAAACAATGTTCTGGAGAGCAGAACGTGCTGTTAAGTGTCTATGGCACCAGTGCAGTGGGAAAATGTCTGGATATGCTATTTGCCAAATAACTGCTATTTGCCAAATAACTGTTATTTGTGAAGGAGTAGCTCCAAAGTCATATCCTACTGCTTTGGCACACTGAGTGATCCAATAAATGAAGACAGACGCTGAACCTGGCCTTGATGTATCCTATGTAATTAAAGAAGAGATTTTAAAGAACATTTTCCTAGTAAATTAAAAAAGAATGTTTTTTTCTAACTTTCAGTGTTGAAGCGTATGGTTCTTGGTATCCCCAGGCTGTCTAGTTTTTTGTGGGGTTGTTTTTTGTGTTTTTTTAAAATGGAATCCCACTGAAAACTGTAGAAAAATGGATGAAAGGGTGAACTTTAAAAACTTAAAATTGAAATTTTAATTTTATTTTCTAAGCTGTAAAAAAGAAAGGCAGACGAGCATAAAAACAACAAACATATTAGCATAATAGATTCAGATAATCATTCACATTCAGTTACTACAATTAACTTTTGCTCCCTCAAATAACAAAGGTGAGTTGAATATTACACTCTTAGCAGGGGGAAAGACAACAGCACAGTGAAAGGGAAAGAAGCAGCTTTAAGTATTCAAATTAAAACCTTGCACCCTTAGATGCTCCAACTTGGCTGACCACTTTCCTTTCGCAGAGGAAGAGTCTTTCACGTATGACTCCTGTTTGGAAATGAGCTTCCTTCTTGCAACTCAACCCTACAGCCAAAGAGAACACCCTCTCTCTGCAGGCTGCTGGCAGTGGTGTCACCCAGAGCCCTCACAAGCCTGAGGCTCCATTTGTCAGTCAGAAATAGGAATCTGCCAGATAAATCAGTTGTACAGCCCTAGTTTTCCTGTGTTACTAAATTCATGATAAATGTGAAATCTTTTTAATTCAGAAAAGGCAAATGAAAATTTCATGTGTACCCTGTTTAGAGTTGTCAATTCTTTGTTTGGCACATGATTCTTCCTGTATAAAATAAAGGGAAAAGCTCTATTTACACGTTAATGTGCCTTACCTAGTCTTCACATAGCAAGAGAGTTTATATCTTTATTTCTGTGCAAGTTTATTGCATGCTTTCTTTCTGAATAGGTGTTGCAGAATAATTTTTGACAATATTGTTGTTCACTTTTTTAAAGTTTATTTGTTATAGATATCAGAATACAAAGTCTGCTTTTCTTCTTAATAAAATGCCAATATTCTACACAGCCCCCAGCCCATCAGTTATTTGAAATTATATTTCAGGTCACGCTCAGTTTAAAAATTAATTGAAAAGCAATTAGTCCCAGAAGGATAGAGCTGTGAACTGTAATTTTGACTGACAATGGGATAAAAGACTGTGGATTTGATCACACCACTTTTAAATGCATTTTATATATGTAAACTTTTTAAACCTGCCATGAGCATACATTTAAATTGATCGTGGCAGACATCTATTAATCTGTGTAATACATGAGCACTATAAGGAAAAAAAAATAGGAATTACTTTGAGATACCTGTCACTATTATTTCATTAAAAATGCACCTGTCATTCTGAGAAAAGCAAAACCATCCCAAACTCCAACTCAAATTAAAAAAAAAATGAACAAAAAACCCAAAAACCCCAAAAACAAAGACCAAATGCTGTCCTGTTTTATAACTGAATTGATTTGCTAGACTTAGAGTCTTTCAAAGGTCTGAGAAGTCATGGCAATGCATCTGTGATACATGATGTATCTACAGTATTCCTAATGATGCAGGAGACTGAACAACCAGAAAGACATCAATACATAGAAAGATTACATGAAGAGAACCAAAAATTTGCAGTGTGTGGTTTGTGGTTCATCAAAATATTTCAAATGCTGATTGTGACAAACAACTGTTATGGGCAGAATCTGAAGGAAATTGCTGTGTTAAATTGGGCCTTACTGAACCATCAGGGTCCCTTTGGCAGTCTAGACTCATGTGTTTAAAATGTGTGGAAAAGTATAAGGATGTAATTTCAGGTGTGGGTTAACACTTTGATGTGAATAAGTACTTTCTTTCAAAAAAAAATTAAAATGTTTGAATCCATTCCCATCCATTTCTCTCATGTATAACTGTTTTGAAACATCAACAGCTTGCAAAATTAATACAAATATAGAAACACATTATTACTTACCTAGAAGTAAACTGGAATTAAAGTACAACCCCCTCCCCTCGCTCACAACCTAGTAATGACATTTTGTTCTGCTTTACTGATTCACTTCGGCTAAAGTGATGATACATCCAGGTGATACTTTGTCCTTCTAAATTTATCACCTGGGGAAAGAGGAAAGGAACTAAATGCGTTCCTCCTTTTCTGTCTTTCAAAGGCAAGGTCATTAAGGTGAAGAACAAAAAAGCAGTAACTCCTTAGAAGAGTTACTAACGCAGTACTTGGACTCTCTTTTAAGATTTTGTCCTATGGTTTTGCTTTGTCATCCATCTCCTTCTGCAACTGAATCTGCATTAAAATATCTCCAGTCCAGTCCTGAGGATGTCTCAAGGATGCTCCAGCAACCTGAGGATTAGGGAGAGAGATCTGCTTTAACTAAAAAAATTCAGTGAAGAGTCAGGATGGTGTATTCAAAAGTCAGTTTTGACATTGACTTTTAATTACAATCAGGCTTTTCTTTTAGGGACACTGGCGGGACTGACAGAGGAAAAGTCTTTCTCATTTCAACTTTAATAATCTACAATATGAACCCCTAGAAATATGAGCTTAAATGAAGTTGATAGTGAAGTCGATAGTACTCACATAGGTGAGTATTTTACACTAGGACATTAGTATTTTTTCTGAGAGCTATGAGCCAATGGCTAGAGAGAGTTTTACAGACAAAGTTAATAAACACATGGCACAATTAATCATCTTTCCACAGTCTGTTTGGCCTAAAACCAACAGATGTATTAAGCAATAGGTGTAGATGTAAAAATGTGCTAAGCTAAATTTCCTAAATAGGATTCTAAAATGACTAAAGTTAGAAACATTTAAAATGCTATTTGGCTTTCTGGGGTAATAAGATTCCTTAAATAATTGAAAGGGACCCATCAGGATAGCTGAGTCCAACTCCTGGCCCTGCCCATGACAAGACCATATGGTCCTTGCACATGACAAGAATCACACCATGTAGCTGAGAGCATTGCATAAACACTTCTTGAACACTGTCAGGATGGGTTCTGTGACCATTTCCCTGAGCAGCTTGTTCCAGTGCTCAACCACATGCTGTGTCAAAAAATTTTTCTTGATATCCAACGTAAACCTTCCCTGACTCAGCTTCAGGCCATTTCTTCAAGTCCAGTCACTAGTCACCAGAGTGATGAGTTTGGTGCCTGTCCCTCCACTTCCCCTTGTGAGGATGTTGAAGACCTCAATGAGATCTCCCCTCAGTCTCCTCCCAGTTGAACAGACCAAGTGACATCAGCAGCTCCTCAGGAAATAAAGATCAGAAAACTAAATCAGGAAAAAATAAATAAATATGAGACTGTCAAAATCTTGGATAGAAAATGGATGACTGAATTACACATTAGCTTTCTATTATGAAAAGTTTTGGAAAAGAAAACAAAGGGTCCTATGCACACAAATCACAGAATGTGCCATTTCCACAGCCATCTGCTATAAGGATATGACTGTCCAGCTGTGCTGTATTGTAAGAAGTGAGAAAAATGACCACTCAGACAGGACCTGCAAGGAGAGAAAAATCCCTTGACAAGCCTGAAATCTTGTTTCACATCTCCCTCACCACAGGAGTTTTCTGTTCCACCATACAATTTATTAAACTTGCATCCCAGGACAAACCTAAGCTGTAAAGTATGGTGATTTGTAGAACAGAAACCTAAGTTGTAGTTATCACAAAACACAAGGGAAAACAGATTAAGTAATGGACTGCAAACAAAGAGTTTTTCCTAATTCTAAAGTTTATCACAGATTCTCAAATTGTCCTAAGCACTTAAAAATATAAATGCTGATTTTCAAAACAATAAAAATGACAGTGTCAAAATTTCTTCGGAGCAGTAGATTGTAAGTGTGCTTAGGCAGAATACCAGTAATTCATATATTGTAATTGTTTAAGGTTATTCTTTTTACCCTCATTTGTAACTCCAGTGCCTTGTTAACAAAGTGAGTAAAAGAATATCTCCAAGAGAGTGACTCACAGAGGCTTTCAGAGGGAGTAGCCTCAGACATCAGACCTGTCTACAATTGTTCACCAAAATCAGAAAGATTAAGCTTCTTGGGCTTTATATCACTAAAGAGCAGAATATGTGAATAAACCATACCTTTCCAGGATCCTTGCAAGGGGTAGATAAAAAATATTAAAGATAAACCATCAGAAAAAAAAAAAGAACAGCATAATTCATTTTCAACTGAAAAGCATAAAAATACTTAAAAATACCTCTATAGAAAATTGTTCTCAACAAAGATGTAACCTGTGAGGATAAATAACAATTAATTTTTTAAAATCACCACCACATCAAGAAAGGAAATTGCTGGAAGCTGCTGAATCAAGTTCCTGTCAGTACCTCAAAGGCTGTCTGTTAAAATTTTGCTTTTCCTGTCAAATTCAAATGAAAAAAAAAAAGAAAAAAGTCCCAAGCCAAACCAACAAACAAGAAACCCCAAAACAAAATTGCTTGAGCATTGGGATTAAATTTAGTTAGGTTACATAGAGAGGAGAGATTAATTCAGTGGTCATCAGAGAGCTGCAGGTCAAGTCCCACAGGACTCCTAATTAACCAGGCATCTTCCAAAGAGTGCACATGGTAAGAAAATGAGAGAAGTAGAAAAGGGTTGTAAGCAGAAAAGAGAAGAAAGTGACCAAAGAGTTAATGTCACAAGCAGGAAGAATGTATAAGCCACTTATAGTACTGGAAGTTTTCATTTTATTATGCTGCTTTGGAAACAGTGTGATTATTTGCTCTAATGTTATGTGCAAAGGCAGAATTAGATATAAGTAGTAGGTTGAAACATTCTGAGAGAGCTGTATGTCACCGTACAGCTAAGCACTCTGTTAATAGATATGGGGGATCCATGCTGGCTGAATAGGAACAGTGTAATTATGGCAGTCATCCAAGAGCAGATGAAAGGACTGGGATATGGTTTTAAAGGGCTTACATTTGAAATAGTTAGCTTCCAGCTCTCTGTTAGACAAAAGGGACAGAGAACTGTAGAAGGCCACCCTGGAGAAGACCTATGACTGGTCCAATTCTTGTAATATTCCTAAATCTCGACATTTCAATGAAAAAGGTGTGGGGTGATTTGCAGTGCACACATATTTTCCCAGTGGTTGTAATAGCTATATCTCATTGGATTTTGCAGCTTTGATGAATGTGTCTCAGTTCACAGCTGAGAAGAAAAGCTAAATGCACACACGTTCTCTGATACAATGGCTCAGCTGAGAACGAGTCACTTGCCACATTTCAGTGACTTGGTTTCTTTAGACCACATGACCATGTCCTATGAGTGGTAATTAATACATCACAGGTAAAAGCATTTGTGCGTTTTACTTCAAAGTGTTCATTTTAGCCTTTGATATGAAAGAACTGGCATTTAGTATTGAATTCACAGGGAATATGTGGGTTTAGGCACTCAGATTTCTAAAGAGAAAAAAAAGCCGCGAGTGCTGTCCTTTTGCCTGCATCCTTCTCGAAGCAGTCTGGGAACCTGATCCCACAGACGATGACTTGTTTGGTTTCCCTTTGGCTGCAGAAGCCACATTTCTTTTCAGCATAAAACCGGACATGAAAAGGGAAGGTTGGTGCCTGCCCAGGTTGTGCCCCATATGGAAACAGGAGGTAATTGGGGGATATTCCAGCTCAGAGCCAGGAATTCAGCAGTGCCTCTATCCCTGCTAGCATAGGCGTAGTCTCTGAGAATGAAAAGCACCATTGTTTCTTCTCAGACTTTTGGCAGAGTGCAGCGAATGTGGCTGAATGCTGTTCCCCCACCACATAAAAGCAAGACAAAATTCCTAAGAAGTGGTATTGGACAAATTCTGGGAAGTGAGTGACTGAGTACAGCAAAACCAGTCAAATTCATAGTTCAGTAAGCATGTAAAAACCAGAAAACTGACAATGAGCCACTCCATTCACCTCAGCTGAAGTGTACTAAGCATGTGGAAACTTCAGAACTGTTAGTTGTGCCAAAAAAAAAGCATCACTGTGTTGTAAAATCAAAATAGCAATTGCTTTCTAATTTGGGTGTTGTATATCACAGGTTTGGTTTCTTCAAAAAAGCAAAGAAAAGTCAAAACCAGATATCTATAAAATATATATTTTAAAAAGAAGATGAAAATCCATGATATCGTGCTTGCAGAAATTTTTAATTATGTCTTTGCTTTCATTGATCAGTTTCTGAGACTTTTTATGAAAATCTGAATGCAAAATGCAAGTGATATTGAGAAAACACCTAATAGGTAACTGTACTTTATGTTGTGAACAAACATGAGCCAGTGTGAATGTAAAAGCTGCATCATTGTATTATTTTGATGCTGAATCCCAGGGCTTTCACTCTGTGTAGTCTTTCTTTTAAATAAGATTTTCTTCCCTTGCCATATGCTCACTGTTAATATATTTTCCTTCACTTGTCATGATTTTGAATCTCATCTAGTCTGTCAGAAGCAATAAGAGTCTTTTGATTGAAATCAGATCTTGGAGATATAATTTCAGCAATTTTCTGTAAAGAAAATTGTCAGGTGACCACTGTTGCAAGAGAAAACTGCTCAATTCACATAATTTAGATCAAATCAGTATCAAATATGTTTATGAATTATTAATGTCACATAATTAACCAGCAAATACAAAGCTATATATTCAGGATCAATATCAGGAATTGAACAGATAAATCATGATACTGGGGTCTTACCAAAGGTTAGTAAACAATTACAAATTTCTAAACACTTTCCTATAACGAATCCTCACAGCACACATACACTTGAACTCACAGACACAAATTCCCCAGCAGTACACATACTATCTATAAGAAAGATCACCAAATGCAGCCTTTTACATTAAAGATGACATATGAGATAAGCTTCATAAACTACTTAAGCCACATCTTAACAATAGTTACAGTTTTGCATTTATTTACTTCCACTGAAAAAACTATATCAGAATCCCACAATTTTCATGATTAAAAAATTGTCCTAGCTTTCAGCTATATGTATTTAAAGTGAGGCAGAACATTTTTCTTCTGGGATAGCATTGC
Organism: Picathartes gymnocephalus; assembly: GCA_013390045.1. Lineage (NCBI taxonomy): Eukaryota > Metazoa > Chordata > Aves > Passeriformes > Picathartidae > Picathartes > Picathartes gymnocephalus. The sequence goes on from WEKY01007800.1 coordinate 29,005, forward strand.
CCGTTAGTACATACAGATGTTCTGGTGCCCTATCTCTTCCTCACCATACTGAGAGGAACAGCAATCTGTATTGCAAAATTAATTATAGAAACGGGGAGGGAAGAGCACCTCTAGGAGTTGTTCTGCTCCAGCCTCTAATGGAAATTGGGACAATTGTACTAGAGCAGATGGCATTTTGTCTGCATAGCTTGTCTTTGAAAATATCACAGGAAGGAGATTCCACAACCTGCTGGGGCTCAAGGCCAAGAATGGCTCAGCCTTGGGGTTACCTGCTGGGCTCATCAATCCAGCTCCTTTACCTGTAACAGAGATCCCTGTTCTCTGGAGGCTACACTGATGTAGTGTCCTCTGAAAATGCTGGTGGTGAAGTGCATTACAGAGCACATTTGTGTTTCGTTTAGTATGAAGTGCCCTGTGGTAAATTGACCTAATTTCATCCTGCTGAAAGGATTTTGAAGAATCTTGCATGCAATATCAGCTCTTTCCTCAGCTGTAAGGAATATTGAATATCAATCATTTATACTGATAGTGCAGAAGTGACTTTCAGTCAGATTACATGCAGTTGTCCATTTGATAGATGTTTACAATGTTCTCAATAGGTAGATGCCTGATTCATATGTTCACAATGTTCTCAGTAGGTAGATGCCTGATTCATTGCCACAACAGAGAGCAATCTACTGAGCAAGTTTTTATATTCTTTCTTCAGTCATGCACTAGACATGCATCTTTGGGATTAAATATTCCCTAGTGTTGATATTAACTTCCTGAGGGGACAGATGTTCTAAGCTTAGGGTTATGTTTACTTGCAAGGGCAACATTCAACAGGCACAGCACATGAAAATTTCTTGAGTCATCATGTCTCAACCAGAAACAAAGAACTCTGTTCTTGAATTAAGGTTTCAAGAATTCTTTGTTCCAACCTAAAATTAACTTGCAAGTGCAGGCTCTGTAAGTCCAATTTGTAGAGGAGAGAGGAGAGGATAGAACGAACATCATTATTTCAGTATAATCCCTATCCTATTTACATGTTCAAAAAAGATAGGTTATAATGTAAGTAGGAATAAATATCCATGAAAAGAAAGTAAAGGAAAACAAGCCAGCAAGTAACCACCCTACTGCATGAAACAGCATAAATTGCTCCATTCCATATTATGTTTTTGTCACAAAGACAATGCCTTTACCGTTGCCTTAAGTGTCCCATATTCTTGTCCCACATTGAAATTTCTGGTCACAGTCAGAAATACTATCATTGACTTGGCAATAGCAGATCATGTGAAAAGACAAGATAGCATTTTTAGCATTTTTTGTGGTGTGCCGAAGTGTTCAATTGTCCTGTATTATCATTCAGAAGTGGTAGAAAAGCCTCCCATTCCTGTAAAACATAACAATCAATATTTTAAAAGTAGAATAGAAATGCAACTTATAAACAACATACTGTGGAATTTGATTAGTTTGCTGACTTTCTGATGATGCAGCAGCACAGTTTTGAAAGTCCAAATGGAAGCCTGCAGCCACATATAATGGCTCTGGTTTATGCTTCCTATGACTTTCTCTGCTCTCTGTCTATCCAGCTCTCATTTAGATGTTGTATTTCCATGCTCTAAGGCAACTCTAAGTAAAAAGTCAGTGTTGTGAATTCTAGACTCATTTTTCTGACACACAACGAATTGCTAGCTAGCAATGGTGTTGCAAAGCGTATGCTGAAGCCATTTGGGGGCAAGTAGCAGCAGCTCTCAAAAACCTCTTTCTTGTGGCCTATGGTCATATTGTGTTCAGAAGATTTCTCTCTCTCCCTCAAGTGTACCAGATGGACTTTTTGCACATAACTTCTCAAGTCCTGTTGCAAAACATTCCAGTTCAACTGCAGCAATATGTTATTCCACTGGCAGTAGTGATCTGGACATTAGCTAGCTGTATTGTCTTTGGCAGGATTTAGTCTCAAACACCATCCTGCTGAATGACCGACTTCTGCTACCGCCTAGTACCTCAGGATGCTGTAGCCAGACACATTGTATCCTTGAAACACATAATAAATGTGTTGTGTTGCAGGCCTTGTGTCACAGACACACTTTCCCTCTATTATGTGAATTTCCAGATATCTGGAAAGTAAGAAATTGCTTTTATTTACCCAGGGCTTTGCAGTCAGGGATCTCTGAACTTATCTAATAAAATTGACACAGGAATCAGATATGTTTCCTTCTTGGGCAGGTTGAAGGTGGGTGGATTGGGGAAGGGATGGTCATATTTTTCTGGCAATTACCAAGTGCTCTGTGTATAGTCTGACTAACATAATTCCACTCTGCATTTAGTTTGTTTCCCCAGCTCTATAACAATTCTCTGACTTTATTGGGATTTGGGTATATTTCTTGAAAGTTTGTACTTTTTTTGTGCTATTTAGTTACTTATGTCTGTCCTGTTCTCCACACTTGGATATGGGCTTCTTCATCAGTTCAGTGAATATTTTGAGATTTCAGCAGAGTTGCTCAGGGCTCTCTGAGAATCTCTAACCCTCTTATACCTGAGTCATTTCCTGAAGATAGAATTTTCTGAGCATTGAAATATGGTATTGTTTGATTTCAATCTGTTAAACCTTCTGGCCAAAAGACGTTTTCATCCCAGCAGAAAAGGAAAAGCTGCTCCAAAGATACTGTGTGCAAACAACAAAGGTAACTGCTATCCCCACTGCACACTAACTGCTTCAAGGTGGTGTTTTGCACCAAGCTGACTGATTTGATTACTCTGAGTGCCTCTTCCTTGCATGAGCTCACACAAGTCTTTCTCCATAACTGTGGCCATTCTTGACTGACTTCATAGCTTTCCCAAGTCCAGGAGTGTTTCTTACCTGTATGGTGAGCAAATCTGTAATTACTTGATAAATTGTATATTTCCTACACATTCAAGAGTGAATGTGAAGAGATCTTTTGTGTATTTTCCCATTTCTCTATTGTAATGAAAAGGCCATACCAGTTTCTTTCAGCTGAAAAAGCAGCTTTCAGATTGGCAGCTCTTATTAGGAAGTACATACTATGAAGTACAGATTGAAAACAATAACAGATTATGGTAGTGCAGCAGAATCCTAATATTTTCTGGACCTGAAGAGAAAAATGTAAGGGGTGACACTTTTAAAAAATATACTTATCTGTTCCTATAATATGGAAAAAAAATTGCCTATGGCAGAAGGTGAAATGCTAAATTATATGACCTCATTAAAAAAAAAATCATAACTGTTCATCATAACAGTCACTCATTTGCCTTTATTGAATGTTACTGCTCACTTCAGTGACCCACACTGGCAGTGAGAGAAATCTTGTCTCCACTCTTTGTATCTGGCAGCAAGCATAAGAATCCTAACTAATTTTATTTTATTTTCATCTTGAAGCACTAAGCCTTGAACGTCGTCCATGAATTAATTATATTATGTGGAAATATACTGAGTAAGGCACTGGCATTTCCACGGCTGTTCTGTGCTGTGCCTCTCTGTTCCCCTAGGATGCTGCTTTATCTCTCCTTAACGACATCTGATTGCAGATGTCCTATCAAAATGTAACTCTTTCTTCCAGAATTATGCACTCAAAACTCCAAGCTTTTTATTTAGCTCAAAATATTCAATAGTACATTGTAAGATGGCATGCACAGTAGTTGACATTTGGAACCTGCGGATCACACTTAGAGATGTGCCAGACTTGTTACTTTGGGTAACATCTGCTGCTTGGGGAAACATGGTACCTTACAACTGGGTTTGCAGCAGGATGAGATGGAATTCCTATATAATGTGTCTATGCTTGCAACTGTGCGAATTTCTGTTCTTACTTTGATCCACCCATATAGAAGAAGGGAGTGGTCCTTCAAAATTGCATTTGACATTTTCTTCTCTCTCTTCCTACTGAGATCAACAGTAAAACTGCCTTTGTCTTCTACTGATACAGACTTAAGTGCAGGCTATGATTTTCTGAGGATTCTCTTTGTATGCTCATGTACCAGATAGAACATATGAATTTATCTCCCAATTCAAAAGATATTTCAGAAGATATTACTTCCAAGCAGCCCCACAAGACATCATAATTACATATTTGTTCTTCTATAAGCAAAAAGCCTCAGTCCCAATGTAGGTGTGAAAACTTCTTACATCAAGCAGAGAGTTGCTGCATTTCTTCAAGTAACTGGCTTCCATCCTACCCATGTACTATGCATGTACACCCAAGGCTCACTCAGCACTCACGTGCTTGGAGTGGCATTACAGCAGCCTTCTGATAGTTTAAATTCATGTTATATTCCTATAAATACATCTGTATTCCTCTAGACTTTAGAATTTTTTCCCATTAAAAGTTCATTCACCCAGGAAGAAATTCAGTCTTATCTTGAGATAAAGAATCGAACACTTTCTCCTTCTATTTTCAATGGAGGTCAACTGCAGTGAAATCTGAATTGAGTTGGATCCATACCCTTTCACTCATAAAAAAGTAACAGTGAAAGTCATCAAGAAGTAGAAGGTAGAGGAGGCCTCTATAGGGAAATGTGTTCAACTGGATATTCCTAAAAGCATTTAAAAATGGCAGGATCAGAAAGGGTTAGCTAAGCTATTAATCTCTGTTCAAAGAACATGCAAGTAAATTCCCTGGTGCACAGAAAACTAGATTGAATCCTTATGAACATGCTGACCTGTTGGATCTGAACATTATAGTGCAAAGAAAAATAAAAATTAAAAATAGGAGAAAAAGAAGCAGAATAAGTACATCATTTTTCTATATAGCAGTAGTTTATTTCCAGCTGGACAAATAATATCTTTCTCTTTCTTTTTTTTTTTTTTCTCCTCTGAAATAAAGAGAATATAAGGGGTTTAGTTTTCCCTTTTTAGTTTTCTCTTGGTAGTAATCTTTATCCATTTTGTTGAAAAACTTTACTCTCTGTCTCTAAGCACAAGCAATATGTCTCAGGAAGCTTTGCTAGTTATTCTTTCTGGACAATCATTCTTCTTATACAGAAGTTGTCTGCATCTGGGTGGTCAGATTAATATCTCACCATAAGTGCAAGTAGACTGGAAACAAAACAGTACAAGGAAAATACAGCACCAACTAAGAAAACTTAGACAGTTATTTTTTTTTAAAAATTAACTTACTGGGTCAAATATAGATACATCTATTTATCACCCAGACCCCCCCAAAAGTGTCAGACATGAATACCTTTCCTGAGTATTTTAGGTACAAACAGGTCAGAGACTTCCAGAGGCAGAAGTAATCCTTGATCATGTCAGCACCTCTGCAGATATAGTCAAGAATAATATTTTGTAAATCCATGTGAAATAACATTAGTTTAACATAACAGAAGGTAAGTAAAAGTGTATGCAACAGAAAATATAAGACATTTTTTATGTAGGACAAAATAAATATATATTATGATTTACACGCTCATTTTCATTAATTGAAATTAAAGGCAGTATTACAATATTTTAAACTTCGGAAATTACATCTAAAAATATCAGATATTCTATATTCACTGTAACAGAAAATTAATTTCTACCATAAGGCAGGAGTCACAGAATCACAGAGTTGGAAGGAAGCCACGAGGATCATCAGAGTCCAGTTCACGGCCCTGCACAGGGCCATCCCCGAGTCACACCCTGTGCCTGGCAGCATCGTCCAAATCCTTCTTGAACTCTATCAGGCTCAGTGCTGTCACCACTTCCCTGGGGAGCCGGTTCTAGTGCTCAAACACCCTCTGGGTGAAAAACCTTTTCCTAATGTCCAACCTAAACCTCCCCTGACAGAACTTCAGGTCATTCTGTCAGGCCTTGTCACTGGTCACCACAGAGCAGAGATCAGAGCCCGCCCCTCCTCTTTGCCTGACAAGGAAGCCGTAACTGCAGTGAGGGCCCCCCTCAGTCTCCTCTTCTCCAGGCTGAACAGAACAAGTGCCCTCAGCTGCTCCTCACACAGCTTCCTCTCAAGACCCTTCACACCTTCATGGTCCTCCTTTGGACGCTCTACAGTACTTTAATGTCTTACACTGTGGCACTCAAAACTGCCCCCAGCACTCGAGGTGAGGCCGCCCCAGTGCAGAGCAGAGCGGGACAATCCCCTCCCTTGCCTGGCTGGCGATGCTGTGCCTGATGCCCCCCAGGACAGGGTTGGCCCTCCTGGCTGCCAGGGCACTGCTGGCTCAAGTTCAACTTGTCATCAGCCGGGACCCCCAGGTCCCTTTCCTGGCACTGCTGTCCAGCCTCTCCTTCCCCAGTCTGTCCATACATCCAGGGTTGCTCAATCCCAGGTGCAGAATCGTCACTTTCTCTTGTTTAATTTCATATGGTTGGTGAAAGGTGAGTCTATAAAAGACATAGAATCAAGATATCTAACAAAAAATATTCATCTTCTCAACAGGTGCTTCCAGGATCAAAGCTGAGTTAATTATAATTACTGTTTTAACTCCAGAATGGAAACAAGTCCAACCATCCATGTCACAATATGCAGTAAGGCAATTAAATGCATAATGTACCTCACTTTGTAGTTTCTCCTTTTTGTTTTGTCATATAAAGAGAGTTTGAAAGCCTTTGGGATTGTTCAGCCTGGTCAAGTGAAGGCCCTGTGAGAATCTTATTCCTTATTCCTTCTTTTATCTGATTAGATCTGACTAGATATCCTGCAGTTGTAATCTAAATTATCTATAATTAAAATCTAAAATATAATTTTTGTTTGATTTGATGATTTTTGAGCAGCTTGAAGGGCATATAGCCACAATCAACTGTCTAAAATTCAAGATTTCCCTTTGTCACTCTTTTTCTGAATTGCAGAATGTTTTATTGCTTTCTTTACAGTGAGGGTTGATAAATAACCCATTTGAAGCTGTGTAATGGACAACTCATACTGGCTGAAAAACACAGCAAGCTAATTTTAATAAATTAGTTAAAATAATTAATTTTAATAAACTTGTGGTGATTTTGCCCTCTGCTCAGCCCTAATGAGGCAACATCTGGACTACTTTGTCCAGTAGCCTTGGTTGTAGTGATGTTAAACAAAGCTGAGGGTGCTGAGGTGTGTGAGGAAGGAGTGTAACAGGGTGCAGACTCTGCATTTCACGAAAAGAGATTTGGGCTTATTCACAAAACTTATAGGTGACATTCAGATAGACATCATCTCTCAAAGGTAAGGAGTTTGGGAAAGATGGAAGGCCTTTAAGGACAGCATTGTCCTGCTGCAAGGATGGTCTATCTTTGTGCTTGGGAAGAAAAGTGTGATATTTATATCTTGACCTAGTTATCTGTCCTACTTTGTGCTCTTTATTGACAGAGCATCCTCATTTGTGCTTCAGATGGATTCATTTGGGGCAACAGGGGCCTAATTTTATTTATAGAAATGTGGACTTGTAATGTTTTACTGAGATGACCAAGGATCCCACTGAAATTTAAAGTTAAACCATGCAAAAAAATAGGTTATTTTATCATATTTTAATCCCATGAAAGCAGGGAATTCTGTGACCAAAATATAGTTTGTATTGGCATTAAATAAGGAACAAGATCATTTCAGTCAGTAAGGACATTTATTCTCCTGCGATGTTTTTTGCTGATCTATGTTGTGGTTTTGTGTGTTTTCTTGTATTTTTTTTTCCTTTCCTCTGCTGTGAAAAGCCTATTCCTTATAAATGCTATAAGGAAATTAGTTTTAATAATCTCTTCTCAAACCATATCAGGAGTCTAGCTTGGCTGGGATAGCTAGAGCCTTGATGCAGAAAGGCAGCACATGGGCTGGAAGCAGCAACAGACTGCACAGAAGGGATCTATAAATATTTCCCAGGCATGTAGAAGTGTCGTAGAAGTAGTGTGCCAGGAAAGCTGAAGATCCACTGGGGCTGAGCAGAAAGGCTCAAATAGACAAAGCTCTGAGCAGCTTGGTCTGACCCCAGAACTGCCCCTGCTTTTGGCAAGGGGTCAGACTAAAGGTATTCTGAGGTCTCTTCCAGCCTCAGCTATTCCTTTCTGCACTGAAAGAGGCACTAGCCAGCATTATTTTGACCAGCTTGATATTTTTTACTGACCTTTGGCATCTGCTAGATCTCTATCCATTATTTGGTGCCATTGAGTCAGAGCAGGGGTTTACCTACATCTCTCTAGAGTCAGCAGAAAATATTAGAGGCAACCACATGATGCAGAAAATAATAAGAAAGTTTTCCATACTGTGTACAAGATGACACTTAAGAGACTCAAAGACATTTCAAGTAAACAATATAAAACTAAATTTAGCTATTGTTCTGTTGTCTTTTCACTTTAGATTGCATTCTTGAAATGACTATCATGTTTTCTTTCAGCAAATCTAATTTCAAAATGCTCATCCAGCATAGCAGTGCAAACTAATATAAAGCAAAATGTATTATATCCTCTCGGAATACAAAAAGGCCCCACTGGACTTTGGTTTCATTTATAACCAGATCAAGCCAACTTCAGCTTGTCATGGGGTCATAAGTCTGAAATATCCTAATAAAGAAAGCTAAATTTTTTTTATTCTTCCCTGGTGATTTAAAATGTTTTCTTTAAACAATTATTTCCACTCCTCTCATCTGTAACTTATTAAGCCTCATGCATGATGAGAAGACAGAAAGACGGTTTCTCTTTTTTCCTCTTTGTCGCTTTTTCTCTACTTTTCTTTTCTTTCTTCTGTTATTTCTAGTCCATAACCTTTTTAAATTTTTTTTTCCAATTCCTTCTCTTTGCCTCTTTATCCTTTTAATGGAAAAAAAAGTCATCCTTCTATATATGCACTTCTTACACTTCCCTCTTTTGCACTGTCAGTGTTATGGTAATATAAAGAGGACAAGCATAGTAACTGTGCATGAGCAGTGCCTGGTAAAGCTGTGAAATGGTAAAGCAGAGATGGTATGTTAAATGTGTCACCTGGATTGAAACTGAATTATCGTTTTTATTTAAAACTATTACAAATGAAGCAGTTGTGTTAGAGGAGTTTGGATACATCCAGCCAAAACTAATGTATAGCTAATCTAATGTCTTCCACCACAGAGTTATGGAGGTTTCAAGAGAAACTGGAAGAACATGCAAAAATAGTAAAAAGAGTGAAAGAGATGTGAAATACTGTGTCATAGACAAGAAAATTTTAATTTCGCAGTTGAATTCAGAATTTAAACTTTCTCCAGTAAGTGATGAAGCAGGCTTAGTCTAGGCAGCTATATGTCAACACAGGCACAGACACTTAGGATCTGTACTAAGTACGTAGTGCTTCTTGCTCTTGGAAATATCAGTTTGTGTATTGCATCAGGGATCCCAGTGGGGAGCCTTTATTTTTGAGCCTTTTGAAAGCTCAAAAAAAGTTTAAACCACACGTGAGTCGTGTATTTTATTATCTCCAGCTGAGCTCTTTTCTATCTTTTCTACATCCCAGTCTATTGTTATAAAGGTAATGGGTCTGTAATATTTAGTTTTATTTCTGCATTACTTTGAACTGCACATTTACAAATGGATTCACTAACATTAGGCTTGCATCTGCAACAGAATTTCCCTATCACCTCCAAAAGAATTTCTTCAACGTCAATAAATGCTTTTTATTATTTTATTTCATTCCTTCTGGACACATAAGGGTTGTATGGCGGCTTTGAGGGGAATGTCACTGCCTTTCTCTTGTCCCATAGGTTAATATGTGCCTACTTTTCTTGAAAGATAAATTCATAGCTTGCCAAGATTGAAAGCATCTTTTGTTTTCTTGAAATGTGAGAATATCAAAAACCAGGGGAAAAAATTTTTGGGATCCACTGTTCTAGTTGCCATGGAGAAAACTAAATCCTTACATAGTTAATAAAATACCAGAAACTAAATTTTATTATCTCAAGTCTTAGTCTGAACTTTATTCTTTGTATAAAGAATATTAAACGTGGAGATTTGAAAGTACTGAAACTGCTATAGGAGCCATTCAAAACACATTCAGATTCCACTGCAAATGTCTCCTGGACTCTACATGTGAGAGGACAAAATTTTACAGACTTTGTTTTAACATTTTGAAACAAATCTCCCAAACTTTAGCAAACAAAACCTAAGTAAGTAATATGACTTGAAGCATTACTGAAATTACAAAATTCTCAACTTCTCTCAAGGTTCCTATTATTATTAAACATACAAAAAAATCTCTTTGTAGGTAAATAAAAACATATTACTCTACCAGGACAATAGACATGCACAGTCCCTGGTGTTGGAAGGTTATGTGGATAAACCATTCTCCCATACAATTCATGTCCAGTTTGACATTTTTAACCTAAAGTCTTTCTGCAGGGGTGAAACAAGAAACATGTTAAGCAGCACTGTTGATCTAGAAATGGTACACTGTATCTTCGTATTTAAGTGTTGCAACTACAAGAGGCATTAGATGGTCCAGGACATTTTCAGCTTAAATTTCAGCATTCCTACTATGACATAAAGTTATCAGTAACTGACGGCTATTTAAAAGTCCAAATATACTTCTATTCCTGTCAATTTAATCTGAAATGAAAATGATTTTATGGGAATTTTGTTAATAATGAAATCATAGGGAATTATGATTTTGACCAGATATAACAATCCTATGCACGTGTCACACTGAGCAGCAGTAGGAATGAGCTGTGATTTAATTAATTAATGCATGAATTAAAATAAAACTTCATTTTGTAGATTTCTTTTTGTTCTGGTAGTTATTTTGTGGGTACTTTTATCACTCTAGAAGTGCTGTAACCCATTCATATGTTGGCTAAGAAACATATTGGAGACTTCAAAATATCCAATGGCAAAGAAAGATGGTTTTTAGTCATTCAGTAGCCATATTAGTACTTTTTTCATGATTTGTAGCTGATTAAAGAAGTATGACCTTGGGGCAATTCAGGTTGAATTTAATGATGTAGAAAAGTACAGTTAAAATTTTTCTCTACCAGATCCAATTAAGAAACAAACTGACACATGGTATATTTTGGCTCGTGAAATTATACAACAGTGAAAAAATGAAAATTATGTGGTACTAAACAGAAAGTAGATTTGTGAAAGACAACTAGGCCATCAGAATTAGAAATGAAAATTCTGAGTACTTCTGCCTCATTTAATTCTCACACCAATTCAAGGACAATCTGGATTAGCTGTCACTTATGAGGAGAAGAAGGATTCAAATCCTTTAAAGCAGCAAGAAGGGAATTTTAAGAAAGTTTTTACAAGAAATTCTGAGACACAATACTAATTTCTTTATTTTAGTAATGTGATTGTGTAGATGTTGAAAGACCCAGCAGTTTCTGGGGTTTGGATTCCTTGCACTGGCATACGAACTGTTCTATCTGTGTTATTACAAATAATTTTCATAATTTTTTATCTTCTCATAAAACTACAGCAATATCTACAGATGCTCCTGAAAAGAAGCTACCCCTGTTTCTCAGTAGTGTTGGACAAATCACATATCCATTTGAGAATGGTTTTTTGTCATTTATTATTTTCTCAATGTGATGTAAAGATACTAACAAGTGACCTAGCATTCAAATCCATTTCTTCTTAGCAGAAAAACTTTATCATAATTTGTTTAAAGACAATTTTTTATTATTATTTTTGAAGTTCCTGTAGTTGCATTTTGGAACAGGAGTTTTGGGGAGGAACATATTTAAAGCAAATGGACACTATGTGAAATACTGGTCTATATAAGGTGTCACTGACAATATTATTAATTTTGCATTATGTTAAGAATGCTTAGCTTAATTAGTAAAACAGTGTCACACATTTTACCCATGGAACAGAAGATTCTCATCCATGATACGTTACAAACACAAGCTCAAATGCTGTTCACATTCATCTTTCTAATTTCCCCAATACCAAACAAGACCAAAGCAATTCTGATATTTTTTCTTCTCTTCATATATTTTTTCAATTTGTTTAAAGCAATTCGCAATAATTTTCTACTTTCTCCCACCCTACATTAAACTTATGCTATGTAATAAACTTGTTTTGGGATGACCAGCCATTTCCCTCAAAATAAATTCTTTTGAACAGTCCAGAGATTAGCAAAGCAGTCGTTTACTGTAGTTTGGATAGAAGACATTTCATCACAAATCCTTCTCAGCATCACTTAATGACAAGCAGTCGTATTCTGAAGTTATTTATGGCCCCGTGTATGCACAAGTGTGAAATCTGGAAAGAAAATTCTAGTTTTGACTGTGAGGTTCCTGGCTCATTTATAATTTTACCTTTATGCTGGAAAGACTAAAAACAAAACAAAACAAAACAACTGTTTTGAATCTACAAAATATTGGCCTCAAGTGTCTCTCCTGGGAGCCACATGGACATTTTTTATCCTTTACATTTACTAGTTCATGGCTAAAGAGGATCTGAATAGGAACAGACATTGAGGAACAAACCTCAGAACGGAGAAGCCCTGGCTGTCACAGCACCTTGGGCCAGCTGACCTCGCAATCTCCCTTCCCACCTATATTGTTCTGTACTTCTAAGAAGTCTTGGGGAATCTACCCAGTCCTGACTTTACCCCTTAAGCTCAAAGTAGCTTTCCTAAGCACTGAAACTAACTGTATGGAGTCTGCTTGGGATGGAGTTAACTTCATGTGATGAGATGTTTTAGATTTTCCTTTTAAATTGCCTTTATTTTGACCCGTAATGGGTCTTGTTGTCACTTTAGCCCTTCAGATTCTGTCCACCATAGCACTGCAGGAGAGTGAGAGAGAGGCTGGGTGGGTACTGGGCTAATCTAGATGGAGATCTGGAGTAGCTGCCAGCAGAGAATGAATGCCACAAGAGGAGAAAAACAATAGAATCTGCCACTACAGATGCTTCTGGCTTTCAATGGACTGTTAATAGCTGCCAAATTTTCTACTGAAATACCAGCTTTCTTTGTAGAGGATCACAATTATATTCCTCAAGAGTAAGCACTGAAGAGGAACTATTTTTAAGGACAAGTCAAGTAATTCGTCACTCTGTGATGCTGCAAAACATAAAATCTCTGCTAGGAATCTCTGTTTTGTCAAGTATCCAAGAAGCACAGCTGTGAGAAAGGACCAACCAACAGTGCACAACAGAAAAAAATGTTGTGAGCTATCTCCTTAAATCTCTGTTTACCTATCAAAGAGCAGCACTGTCTTGCTTCTCAGTGACTGAAGTTTCAGGCTGTCTTGCTAGTAGGTAGTTGTGCTACATTTGAGAAATATTTTACTTCTTCAATATGTAAGTCCTAACCTACCATATATGTGTAATATACAATTCTAATTATATTTAATTGCCTGGCTCCCAGTGGGTTTCTAAAGCTACATAGTGTCTATCTAGGCCAATACAGTGCTCAGCTGGCTTAGACTTCCCAGGAATTCTTAGGAATTCTTCCTAGGAAATCTTGATGCGCCATCATCAAGGCGTTATGAAAACCTCAGGTGATTATCCAGTAGGTTGTACTTTTTCCTTAGGTTACAACTGAGTCAACATCCCCTTATGGGGTTTCTATATCTTCTGCAAAAATTAACATTTGAGAAGTTGATTGGATAAATGAAATTCCACACCAAAGAGGAAATCCTTCCCACAGTACTGCTTATATATCCAGTACTTTAACTAGCAGAAGTTAGACTTTCAGGAAGAAAACATATCAAATAATAATAAAGACCTTAAAAAACCTTTCAGTATACTCACTGTCTTTCAAGATAAAGACAAAAATTTCTTTCAAATAAAAGTAAATTTCTTTATCACCTCCACTTTTTATTCCCTCCTGTACTTTGTCTTCCATTTACAGAATTAGAAGCTAACATGAACAGTGAAGCATATATATGTTAATCTACAAATAGAACACCTAAGCTATTGTTTCCAATTTTTATTAATATTTTCCAGCAGTATTTCAACTTTTCTATGAAAAGAGGAACTTTGTCAGTCTTTCATTTGCTTCTATCAAAATCCCTCACATCATTCTGGTGAGTAAAAATATATCAAAACAAACTATTGAGAAGATAGTTCTAATTTTTTTCCCTCAGATTGCTTGGAATATGATATACTCTTAAGGCACTAACTGCAACTCCCTGTGAACAATTTATGAGATAAATGTATATTCTTCTTGAGAATAAATCTATAATTCTAAACAATGGATAAATTTTTCACCCTTTCTGTGACACTTGTCATCCTATAGCTGTAGTAACTTAATGCTTTTTCATCCTCCATGTTCTCAAGAGTAAAATCAGGATGAACATGTTTGTTGTCACGGCAGCAAAACACTGGATGTGTTTTAACCAAAACAGACGCAGACAGTGCAAATCCCTAGATTATTTGGTTCTGGAGAGCTTTGAGGTGGATCACTTAACTATAAGTTCCTGCATAAAAAATGAAGTGGAATATTTCCCTGCTTTTGAATGTTAGAGAAACCTGCATATGCTGTGCCTCAGCTTGTACTTGCCCTGAGTGCTGGCATACAGCTTATTACTGAATTTTTTTGTTTTAGGACAGGTGATTAAATTTGTTGCATTAAATTTGTTGTTTAGAAGATGAGGTAGATTTTATAGGAAGCTTTGCCACAATAGAAAAACTTTCAGTCTGTAAAACTATCATAGTAGTTCCCAAAGTGACTAATTTAAGAGGAAGGAAATTGGTGTGATCTATGGTAACCTGAGAAGTAAGACTGAGTACCTAATAGCAGTTACCTTAAAAGGGCTGCCCAGCTGGTAAAACAACTGTGTCAGGCAGCAGGAACACTGAAGAGTGTTCTTTTTTTAAATACTGCCTCTTCTTCCCACAAAAAAAAATATGTGTCTCAGGTAGATTCACCGTCCTTCGTGGTCCTGCTCACTGCAGCATATCCGCCTGCTGGGTTGCTCAGCCCTGCTAGGAAAGCATGTGCTTAACCTGTGAGAATACACAGCGGAGGTTCCTTGGAATTAGAGGAAATCATTGAAGTTTGATGAGAATTTGGTACAATCTGCTGAAACCACTAAGCCAGTTTTTCTCCTACTTATTCTTTCCCTTCCCTAAGTTAGTACAATGTTTCTGCAGAGCACAAAGTGAGTTTCAAGCTTTGCACTTTCCTAAACTGTATTACACCCCTTTGCAATTTTTATAATCCTATTTCAGTTGTTCTGGTGCTGTGACTTGCACAACACTATTTTGTCTTCGGGAACTATAATTAGGCAATTTCCTGTAGAGAAGGCACTATTGGGAACTGAATCCACCTGAAAGGATAAGGACAGGATTCACCCCACTTCTTGTTCTGAAAAATAAGACAATTATATCGTGTACAAGAGACTGTGACTCCTAAAGTGCCTGCAGGCAATTTCTACAATCTCTCCCTGTAGCTTTTACTGCAGGGAAACAATGATGCTCTGAACTGGCCCAGGATGAAAATATTGAGAAGGCACAGTCTAGATCATTACACATTTCCTTGCCAACTACCAAAGACCTCTGTTGAACATCCCTCTAGCTTCCTCTCTCTCCTTCTTCCACCCCAAATATTACAGGGAATAAAAGGATTCTATAAAGCTGAGAGCAGCTTGTGTACTGAGTTTAGTAGTGATGAAGTAGGCACTTTACTACTAACCACTTTAAGACAGCCTCAACAGCAAACAGTTAAAGTTCTAGAGATGGAGTGATGCAGCGGTTTTTATTGGTTAATTGTCTTTTGGTTCGTTCTATGTACCCCTGTTTGGACCCTGTATACTCTCCCTGTCAATTATCTGTCCCCTCCCCTGTTCGAGCGAGAGAATCCCTCTCTCTCCCCTGTCATTCTCCTTTCACCCCTGCCCCAAGTTCTAGAAAGGTCTCTGTCATTTCGTTGTGCATTGGCCTTCACAGGTGTAACCCCACTCCCCTGTTCTCCCGTTTGCTGTGTAACCTGTCCCTCACCCCTGGACCACACCCTTGGGCTTTCCCAATTGGTCATGTTTGTGCCTCCACCCCTGGGATCCTGAGGGTATGAAACCCCCTGTCACCTGTGTTTCGGGGTCTCCCGGAGCAGAGCATAGGAGGTTCGGTCCTTCTATGGAAAACTCCTGGTGGCCTGACTCAGTCAGTCTCTCCCCATCAGCTAAATAAATCTTAGTTGGTATGCAGAGCTGCTGAGTCCTCCCCGCTTGGCTTCTCCTCGCGGTGGTCACCTGCTCTTCACGCTGCTCTCGGCTCTGCCCTCTGTGGCTGCGATAGGGCTCTGGGGATCAGAGAAGGTCCCCAGAGAGATTGCCTTCGACCAGCGCAGCCTTGGAACCCCGGGCAGCAGAGTCATTAGCGAAAATGGAGGACATAAAGATATTCACTCTTGCAAAAAGAGCTTAAAATTTGTATTGAAGGGGGAAATTCAATATAAGGGTGACATTCTCTGTGGTTTCTATTTTATTGCCAGTATTTTCCGTTATGGTAAATTGAGAACTATTATTTTTTTTGATTAGGTATTAGCTAGTACTGAGTATATTGCAAGTAACCCTTTTATACCAAGGCTTTAATATTGTTTTACAATATAGTATTACAGCAGTATTTTCCAGCATAAAGAGAAGCTTAGAAGAAAACATGTCTTAAATAAAATCCTGGAAATTAACATTAAAAATCCAGGCATTTCTGCTCATCTTATGTGTTTGTTTTGTTTACTGACAATATCAGCTAATTAGTACTGTTGAAACAGAACAATCCTGCCCTGAACTGAGATGAGATCTGGGGCTGTGGGCAAAGTAGGGGAGCCCTGGCAGACTTGGCAGGGACAGTTAATCCTGGTGCTGCCCTCAAGGCCCTTCCAACCAATTCTGCTGCCAGCAAGGCGTGTCCTCACAGCTCGCAGGTGCTGGGTTTGGATGTAACTCCCCATGAGGACCTTCCAGTTTCTGCCTGTGAACGAGGTAATGCTGTCTGTGAGGCCTTAGCAGCAGGAATCATGGCGCAGGACAAGGTAAGGAGTCTGTGGAGCCATGAGTCCTCCCTAGAAGGATGAGCTCTCCCAGAAAACCGGTCCGCAGACGCTAGGTCATTGTATTTCCCTGCAAGGCTGTCTGCTCTGCAGTGAAGTCGATGTGCTGGAAAAGTGCTGGAAGGTGGATGGAACTTTGAGGAGACCAAGAAGCATACCAGAATACTTGCAGTGTCCATGCTCGAGGCAGAGGACAGGTTTTTGCTCATTCCCTTGCCAGATTTGAAGCAAATAGCAATATCTTCCGATCTTCAGCTTGGTTAATTTGGCCAAACCTCAAGATATTCAGAGAGCTCTGGGAGGAGAGGCAAGGGATACTGGCTCCTCACTGACATATCTGTAATCTTCTCCCAGGCTAAGATCTCCACACTTCCTTTTGATGAAATATATGGGGTCCAGCAGGAGAGGTACAGAGACACATCAGCCTCAGTGCTAGACTGTTGTTGAGGTACTTCTAAGAGCACTAATTTAGCATGTGTCGAGGCACAGAGATGTGCCTGAAGGAAACCTTATCTTCTGGGATCAGGGTACAGGGCAGTTATGCAGGGTTTCTTCCCCTCTCCTAAATCCATCAGCCATGCTGCTGTGCTCCTGTGGGTGCACTGGTTAAGGCAAGGCTTGTTCTGCTGGGGCAGGCACAAGGGCCTGGGCATGGCTGTGGGGCCTGGGCAGGTCAGGGCTGCATCTTATGGGGCTGGAATCCATCTTTAGGCTGTGGTGATTGAGTGAGGACATGGTACAACTGAGGATCATCACATTTGGTGTGGCCATCGGGCAATTACATTCCTGGGTTACAGCCCTCAGGTGGAGGAGAGCTGCCACGTTCAGGAGATGTCTCAGCAACAGCCATGGCTGGCTGGTGGCACAGCCAGGTGTTGGGGGTTAGGTTTTCTTTTTTTTCTTTCCTTTTGTATAGAATTTTTTCCCATCGAGTTGTTAAGTACCGGATACTTAAGAAAAACAAAGAACTGTAGCCCTGGAGGAGAAGATCTGATAAAAGTCAGGGGTGGGGGCAGCATAAGTACTGGATACTTAAGGAAAAACAAAGGATTGTGGCCAAGCCCCGGAGGAGAGGGGCGGATAAAAGGCAGCACCAGGAGAGCTGAAACTGCACTTTGGAGGGGAACAGGAGAAGCTGCTCTGCCTTTTTTGGAGGAGAGAAGAGTCTCTGCTGCTGCTGGACCCTTTTCACGTGGAGCTGTTTCTTCTGCCGTGAGTGAACCCCTGTTCTGAACTGAGATCTATTTTACCATCTGCTCGGGGGCCCGGGATCCTGAGCCAACCTCTCCTTGCCGGGCTGGGAGCCGGGCTGCTGCCCCTGCCCTGCCCCCCGCGGCTCCATCAGCACTGCTCTGGGTTTCACTGCGCTGCAGCCCCGCTCCCCCTGCCTACCGAGATATCCTACTGTCCCAGTTTGCTGTTTTCCGAGAGTCCTGCTGAGGCGCCGGGATCGACAGCGTTCCTGAAGCAAAGCCTGCCTGTCCTCCAGCCCTTCCCCTCCCGGCCGTGCCCCGTGTCTGCTGGAGCTCGCGCCACAGCGCCCCCTGCAGCCGCGGGGGAATCATCGCACCTGCCCTGCCCACTGAGCGCCACCAGCGCCCCCTGCCGGCTGTGACCGTCACTGCACCCAAGGGGACAGTGCCTGCAGGCCCAGAGGGCTGGGACCACGTTCCTGGTTCTGTTTTGTTGTTAATACCATAAGTGTTGTTTTTTGTTGTTTTGTTGGGGTTTTTTTTTGTTGTTCACTTTATTATAAATACTAGTAAAGAACTGTTATTCCTATTCCTATATCCTCGCCCGAAAGCCCCTTAATTTCAAAATTACAATAATTTGGAGGGAAGGGGTTCACATTCTCCATTCCAAGGGAGGCTCCTGCCTTCCTCAGCACATACCTGTCCTTCAAACCAGGACACCAGACCACTGCTCATACAAGGTAGCAGAGGCACTGGGGGGCTGTGGTGGGGAGAATGGCCCCAAGAGGATCCTAAGGTTTTATCCTTAGTCTCTGGGATCACAAGGGAGCACAAAGATCTCACTCGGCAGTGAAGAAGGAGAGTGTAGCTCCCCAGCTAGGGCAGTCCAGGATGAGGGCAAAGGAGGGTATGAGGAGGGATGCCTCAGTGCTGGGGTTGGTCCAACAGGAATGATTGCATGGTGATATCCCCCAGCTGCTCCCCCGTTCTCCAGAAGTGACAGTGAAGGGATGGGTCGGGCTGGGGAGGCTGCTGGGCCCATGGACTGCAGTGAAGATCCCTGGAGAGGCTGATCAAAAGTCCTGTTGGTGCCGTGAAGATCAGCCTGGCCAAAAGGTGACAATTTAATGAAAATTATACTGGTAGAGAGCTGGAACTGTGATTTCACGTACTGGATCCAGGGAGAGAAATAATTGTTCATTTTATGGTTGCAGATCTCACTAGGCAAAGAAGCAAAAAGCAATCCAAATGAGGGCAAAGGCTATTATGGTTTTGCTTTTGCCCCACTATGAATATTTCACATTCAACAGTTATAAGAAAATTCCCTCATGTATCTTAAGTGCAAACTGGCTGAGCATTCAGGGGAGCCACTTAAATTGAGGCTCTTCTTTAGCTCATAATGTTGATGATACATCATATATTTTTACTTATTAATGCAGGATTCTGAACATGAAGGTTTGTCCCATCTTCACCAATTATCAATCTGTCAATTCAAACTGAACATTCACACAGATAATGTTATATTCTGCCTTAAATTTCTATGTCTCCGTAGTAGAGGACAGTGTCAGAGAACTTTGATGTACTTCAAAGATAGGAACACTTCATTATGTTCACAAAAAGTAAAAGAGTCCTACTATGACATGAACTCTTTCAATATGATGATTAAGTGAAGCTTAACAGTTTCAAATGAAGAAAAGCACTTGCTGATGTCAGGTCATTTTTCATATTTTACCCTTTTCAAGTTCCCAGTTCTCACTGAAAATTCTTACATATTTTAAAAAGATTAGGTTTTTTTTCATAGCATGTCATAGAATTACACTGATTTGTATTTCTTGCAGTAAAATGAAACATTTAAGTCATTAAGTTGACATTAGAAATAAAAGACTTTCAATTTACTATTCATAAGGCCACCCTCTCTTTTTGTGTAGAGGAGGTAGCTTAATGGCTCTCTTGAACCTTGCTTTTCTAGGCTCTCTGGAACAGCTTTGCAGTGACACAGATGATGTCTGGCACTATCCTGTGCATTTTTACTAATGAGTTAAATGAATCTTTCTTAGAAAGGTAGCAAATTTCACTGTGCAGGAGAAAAGGATACCTAACAGAGGTCTTTGCCCTAACTTGATTGTGCACATGTATTTTGTCACCTTCTTGTCAGTAATTTTGTCATTCTAATGAGAGAAAGTGAGAGAACATTTCTGGACTTAAACTAAACTGTTTATTTGTACTCTACCTATTTATAAAATTCATGACAAATTGTTATTCCATTTACAAGATACCAATCCAAATAGAAATTAACTAGGAAATAAGAAAGCCTTGTCCCTTTCTGTGGGCTGAGGTCTGTAAAGACATCATAATCTCTTATCTTGGTTCTATCTCTTTCCTTTAAACTGTTTTCTCCCCTACTGCTCATAACCCTGACATTCACATCTCCTACTGCCCCAGAGTCCCTTACCAACAAGGATATATTATAGCTGTGTCTTCTAAAATGTTTCCATTTTCCTTATGCCCATTCTTTAGAGAACTGCTTTGCCACATGGTACTTATGTCATACAATCATATCTATTATGGTCATGTCTAAAATTTAACTGAAAGGGACTTTAATAGTACCAAAGCTAAAACTGTATGTAGTGAAAACATTTAGGAATTATGTGAGTAGAAGTTATCTGCTGCTTAAATATGTATCTTTGCTATCTGTCTATATTCCCTTTATTTACTATGAATCTTGTTTTATGTACTATGAAAAAAAATGGGGATTTAATCTCATTCTGAAAAAGACATCCAAAATAGGTGAATCAGAGGCTGCAGTGCTGTATCTTTCTGGTGAGCAGAATGGCATCCTAAGCAGACTAACTCTTATATTTAACATCTAGAGGCAAGATGCCTGTGGTTAGGTAAGATGAATTTCTCCCCTGCTGAGTTGGATCAGATCCACTCGAGCAACGAAACTGAAACTTCTTATGTGGCATCTCAAGAAATTTCAGGCTGTAGTATCTACCAGTCATAGTTTCAACACATTATGTAGGTTTCATTTTGTTTTGACCTTGTCAGTGCAATTCTGTGCTTATTAATCAGAGACACAGTGTTTGCTGTTTAGATAAAATATTTTGATTGTACTGTTGCTCATGAGACCTACTTAGAGGCAAAAATGCCATTACATCTCTCTTGGGATCGGAGAAAATCGTCTTGGCTGTGTTGATGTCTTTCCACGTGAAGCTTTAAAAACTGAGTTCTCAAATGCCCATGTGCATAGTAAGGGTAGAGTCAAATACTTGAAGGCATTTATGCTTGGAAAATCATTTGAATAAATGGGATTTCTGGAAATTTAATAATAAACTGAGTTCAAAGGCTGTATTCTATGGTTCATAGCAAATACCAAGTTTCATAGGGCTAATTTTCATGAAACTGGAAGAATAAAATCATGAAACCCAGTTAAGCATGTGGAATTATTCTGGATCTTTAAAGTCATACTATTTTGGGAGTATATACTTTTTCTTCTCTCAGATTAAAATTTACTTATTTCCTTTTTTAAAAAACAAGGCTTTCAAGGAACTGTCTTGTGTTTTAACCCCAGTGGGTATCTCGGCTCCACCCAGCTGCTTGCTCACTTCTCCACAGGGGCATGGTGAAGAAAATAAGAAAGGTAGAAGAGGATTTTAACCATTTCATGGGTTGAGATAAAGCAAAAGCTGCAGGTATCATTAAAGCAAAATCAGGACTTCATTAGCAAATTCCCACAGCAGGCTGTATTTATTAGTTGTGAGGACAAACACTGTAACTCCAAAGTCCCCTCTTCTTCCTCCTCCACCCTGTGTTATATGCTGCTCATGACACCATATGGTGTGGGATATCCCTTGGGTCGGTTGGGGCCAACTGTCCAGATTTTGTTCCCTCCCAACTCCTTTTGCATCTCCAGCCTGCTGGGTAGGACAATGTAAGAAAGAGAGAAGGCCTGGATGCTATGTAAGAACTACTCAGTGATAACTAAACCATCCCTGAATTATCCGAGCCATAGCACCATGACAGCTATACCAGTGTGAGTCTACAGTCGTGTGCTTCTCATAGACTTGCAGAATTTGTCATGCTTTCACCTGTTAAAAGCAAAACAACAATGGAGGATAAATAAGAGATTTTTACAATTCAAGTGTGAGATTATTATCTGTCAGGTCACCATGGTTCAAAAAACTGTACATAATGGGACAGACTTTGTAGCTGACACTAAGAAAGTTGTCTGGGCTTTTTGCCACTCTATTTTTGTTTACAGCTACATATGAAGTAGCAGTTCAGACAGTAAGATCTAGTATTACAGTGTGAAGTATATGTAGCGTATGAAAACAAGTGTATGTTGCAATTGTAGGTACCAGATTGTCATCCCAAGACTTTGCTACATATTTGAATTTCCAGTTCTAGGTTTAGTAAACACAACTTAAAGCTAATAGGTGCTGTGAGGAGATGAAAGTGTCGAAAGAACAGAATAAAAATGTTGTTGGAAGTGTCGTAAATAACCCCTAGGTTTCGAAGCCATAATGCTGACAGAGATACAGCTCTTTATGTATATATGTTTGTTTAAAAATATTTAGTGAATGCAGATCAGTATCATGCAGTTAGATTACAAATGTTGTAAAATATGTGCATGATCATGGATTGTAAATGGAGCAATAACTTCTGACTGTGTAATTAATATGTGTTCTGTTGATTCAATTTGTACTGTTAAAAGAGTCTGGTTCCTTCTTATGCCAAAAATATTACCGTGTGTGTGATAAAGTCCATTGCATCAGAGAAAGAGATAAAACCAACCACCATGCTGTGTACTCTACATTTCAGGGAAAATACAGTGACACTTTTTGAAAGGACAAAGGAAACTTTATCTGATTCAACATAATTGAAAAGCTCTAAATTCTCCATTAGATGGGCTCAGGAGAATTTTTACTCAATATACAAAGCTTTTTACAATCCTAAATCCCACTGAAATCAAAGGAGTTGGAAATCTAAATGTGGTTCTTGCCAGTGGCCTCTCTTTTTCTGTAAACCCACTGATTTCAGTTCTCCTTGAAGTGCTCTGTGCATAAAGTTCTTACCTATTCTTCTTTGAAATCCTCTATGATAAAGTTGCATGACCCATATGTTCGGTGAAGCATGTCCTAGATATCTTTTGGTCTCTTACATTTGAAAATGTTGATAGGAATAATTACAGGATGAGATTTCCAGCCTCCAGTGGAAGGTCAAGAGAAACTGAAAGCAGTTTCACAGAGATAGCCTGCATTGGCCATAGTCCATGGAAGAAGCCATACGTCAGCTATTATGTCAGTAAGGAAAACTTCTGGGTGGATTTCTCCAGGAATGAGAGAATGCTCAGGGACTTGGAGCTATAACAAAATGCCACACTGATCTGTGTGCTTAATTAAAGTTATAGACTACAACGGAAGATATATTTGCTATTTGCTTTTAATTTGGACAAGTTTAGAACTGTGCAAGTCATCACCTTGATTAATTGTCTAGATACTGTTAAAATCTCCTTTTGTCACTTCCAACCCCTGCCATTTAGTGTGGTAATCTATGGGAAGAAATAATCCTCAATTTCATTCATGATAACGGTTTGATAGTTATCCCTTAAAGATCACAACCAAGTCTGTGACTGATGTGTCAATGATCTTCCACAGCTGCTGCTGGGAGGGGTGGAGCGGGATATTTGAATTCGATACTTCTGCTAAAATTTAAACTGCTGTAGAAAATAAAATTAAACTGCCACAATAATTATAATATGATGTGTGTAAGCCACATATGGTATAGTAGAGTTGAAGATAATCTGTAACATATATGAGCATAGATAAGTGTGATGTAGTGTTGTACAAGCACAAGAAGTTGGCACTGGTGCAAGGTACCATGAAGTCTTTAAAGTCAGAAAGCACCAGTGTTTAACTGATTGTAATAAGAACAAATGTCAGATGCATTAGCAACACTTCTGGGATGCTTGGTAAGAGTCTAAAAGTCCAATTTAAAAGCTATATACTGGTACAACACCAAAAGAAATAATACATGGGAAGTCAATGATTTGAATATAACATATCTTGGGGCTAAGTCAAGACACTTGGGCTTAAAAAATCTAGATTTAGTTTTTGCTTTGTAAAATACTTCCTTTGGGATTTTGAGGAAGCAAATTACTTTGAGCTATCAAAGATCTCTTTTAAAATAAATTCCAGCATGAATCTCACATTTTTTTCTAAATACGAGTTTTAGGATTCTTCAGCATAGCAATGAGTATTTTGTGAGAACCATGAGTTAGAGAAACACGCAGCATCATTCTTGTTAGACTACGTAGTAGGTGATTTCCAGTTAGCTAATACTCTTCCAGTAGATGATATAAATTTACACAAATAATTTGGGTCACTATTATAGTAAATATGTTTTTGTTATATAACGTGAAACATGAATTCCTGTATAAAAAATATGCACATAATCATAAGTTATTACATTTTAAATACTATTATAATACTATTATAATACTATGCAATGTAATATTAAATCCCCCCAAACTTTAAAAGCTGTTGCTCATAAGCTTTGTATGGAGTTCCCTTGTACAAAGGGGTATGTATAACATATATACAGATAATACAAGAGGGAAAACAGTACATCTGGTGTGATGTGTCTCACATTTTTCATGTATAATTTTTCTTTTCCTAAACAGAATAGAAAAAAAAAAAAGATATAGTTGTAGCTTATATTGTAGCATTTTGATTTAACCTATAAGAAAGTTATTACTTACAGTAGCACCACACTCACTGCCCTAACAAATGCTAGTAAAAAAGGCAAAAGATAAATAATTTTAAAAATCAAAGAATTTGCATTGCTCTCCAACAAAAGGGTCTCATTTGTGATTTTCGTTGTAAAATCATATTGGTAACAAGCCATATATGGTGAATTTTGATTTGATTTGCAAACATGTTTCTTTTACATTTGTGGTCATTTGTTCAGTCCTCAAGTGAGCATTTTCGCAGAAGAATAACATAAAAGAAAAGTTCAAAGTTCAGAAGAGAGTTTTGTAGTGTAGCTCTAACACAGCTATGACAACAGCGTTGTAGCTGCAATTCGTTTGCAGCAACTACAAGTCACTGACCTTTTAGAATGTTAGAATTGTGGATTTACAGTAGTGTTGGATGTGAATCAAGCAGAGTTACCTAGGCCTCCTAGTAAAGTCTTGCTACTGGTTCTGGGAATACTTCTTAAGCTTCACAGAGTTCTTGGTTTGTCCACTCTTCCACCTTGTTCATGCCTTTTGTAAGATGGCTCACCCTTCTGACATGTCCTCAGGACCCAGCTTAGTGTCATCAGCAAACTTGGTGAGGGTTCTTCAATCCCAGCTACCAGAACATTTATGATGCCGTTTATAATACTGTATGAAGACGTTGATTGTGTTTAGGACTAGGTTTGTCTGTATTCTTTTTGTGGGAAACTCACCTGTATATGGAGTTTGCTAAGAAAATGAAAAAAGTTCATTTGTAACCTACAACTCCCGCTTCTAAGTAAGAACACATATACATAATTGACATTCTCTATTTATGACATTTTCTAAGTGCTTTGCTTCATCAAACATGGCCAAAGATTTCTGCCTGACTATGAAAGAAATATAGCAATATGAAAGGTTTCCATTTCCTTTGTTAGCAGTTAGTGTGTGGTTTAAACAAAATAAAGAAAGAAAATTACTCTAAATACTTCCAAATTTGTGTGTGTGAGGTTGCTATAGGGTATGAATTGTTCTGTTTTCAGCTTCTTTTAATACAATTTTCCTTTCTATTAAAACAAAAAATAATTAGTCAAAATGAAAACCCCTTTCCCAGAAGACCCATTTTCTTATATTGTTGTATTTTATTGTGAACCCTGTGGTATCATTTGACATCTTTAAAGAAGAGTAATAGCCAAGCTGCAAACACATGCCAGCTATAGAATACAAACCTCCAGTATATTAATCTGTTGACCTTTGCACTTGGAAAATATCTAGAGTTCTTTATTTATAAAAGCCTATCAGCAGTACCCTGCTACAATGTTATATATAGTAAGTGCTGTATATATCAGTTGATCTCTGTGTATAGTTTATGGCATCTAAGGTGTAGTAAAAGGATACATCAGGGTTTATCATCTGCACCCTTCTGGTTACTTGACAGGCATTTCTGTTTAAGATATATGTCAAAGAGTAAAAATAAAGTGTATTGAAAAAAGAAAGGTATCTATTAAACCAGTACAACTGGCAACATCTGGGAAGCCCATCAATAGAATTTTACAGCTTGCATTTGCTTGAAATGAAGGTTTATTACATGGAACGTGTGGTAAAAGAATCATGTCATTTCTCACCTAGTTATAGCAGAACATGAGGAGTGTGTGTTGTACCAAATCCTACAATAAAAATCACTTCGATACACACACACACACACACACATAAACACAACATATCCTTCAAGCTGTTCGTCTGGCTGATGTGTGCTAAATAGTGAATAAAGTCAGATATGAATCAAAGTTTCATGCCCAGCTATACAAAATTTTTTTTAAAAAAAGAAAAGTAAAAATGTTCTTGTAGAGGATTGGTATACACCAATATTCTTTGGATTGTATGTAGATTAGTGCACAGTCATTGCTCAGAACACTGTAAATCTGATACTATTATGCATTTGTTTCAACTGATAAATGAATAGATCATACTGAATACGATGGATAGAAAAAGAATGCTGGAGACACTACTTGCATGCTAGGGAAAAATATGAAGAGTTATAAAACCTGTTTAAAGGACTAACCCACAGAAGTAAGAGCTCCTTAAAAAGACTCAGAACACATGTATCATCTGATTTAACATGTTAACTTCTTTTGCAGAAGCAACACTACAACACAGATGTACACTTGAACTGCACTTAAAGGAAATATTGATTTCCTTCAGTTTAAGTAGTAATGATCAAGATGCAATTTCTTCCTGCCTCAAATACTAAAACAAGTAGCGATTTGCCTCCTTCCTTTGTATGTAGACTGTCTGAGCCTTCCAAAGATGAGAGAGCTTTTGCCAGTTCCAGGATGATTCACTGCCCTTTAAAATAGGCCGTATTTCACTTTATGAAAACATCATAACATGAAGATTCAAGAAGAAAAGGAAAGGAGCAAAACTAAACCATGAACATTGTCTAAAGAAAACCCTTTCCTTTTCATTTTTGGATATTTTGGTAGAAATGATGAATAGACTCATTTCCACCCTCTTGAATAAAGAATCTGTTATAGAGGTCACATATTTGGTGCACCCTTAATACTATAATGAATATGTAAAAAGTTATCATAATGAGGGATATGTAGAAAAAGGAAGTCAAAATTACTGCTCTATTAAGAAATTGCTGAAATTATTCCTTTCTCACCAGATATGAGAGCTGCTCAATCCTATTTTATTCCAGTACAAGCTGTTCTCTATTCAGTATTTCATGGATAGAAAACCTGGAAGACAGAACATTTATTTAGACATATAACTATGTATTTTTTTATCTCATTTAGAAAATTTTGGTGAAAAGTCCTCAGGCTCCCTCTTAAAAGTAGCACTGTTAGTTATTTTGGAAATGATTCAGCCTTATTACTTTTTTCTAGGCAACTGTTCTTTACTTTTTTTCAGAAGTTTTTAAACTAGGTTAGGCTTAGGGTAGGTTTTTTTACAGAGCTGGATTAAATTGCTGAAATGTCCCATATGGTTAGAACATTTGGTTCTTTTAAAACAGTATGTAACTGCGGATGATACAGATTTTTTTAAAAATTATGCATAAGAGCAGAATCATATTCAATTATACCATCAGTTAGAGAAATTAGATTGCTCTTCAGTAACTTTTAAAAATTATAATGGATATGAAGACTCTGCAAACTGTCCAGATTTTCAAAATTAGAATTTAAATAATTCGAATAATAAGACTGCTGCTAAAGAGCCATGAATACAAAAGGAAAATCATAGGGGTTTTTTAATTATATAAAAATTGTCAAAGTTGCTATATTCCATTCTTTTAAAAAAAATGTCAATAGTTATGTAACACAAAAGTTACTAGTTCAAGGTAAGAGTGTGTTTAAGACCATAAATAGTTAAATGAATAAAAGTCTATTTGTGTTCAGAACCCCAGTTGCTTTGTGGGCAAACATTTTCTATCATTATTTATTCTAAGTTGTTCTCTTTTTCTAGTATTGCATGAAATGCTTTATGGGTCCTATACCATGCAAAGAGGACTTCACACAAAAATGAAAATAGAAGGAAGGAAACAAATGGCTATTCTGACCTTGTTAAGCAGCTTTTTCATTGTCAGCATTAACTCTTCCACTCTCAAATTGAGCTAGATATCTCAAAAAAACAATTTCTCACCTACTTTCATTTTTAGAAGTTTCTTTATTAAAAAGACAAAATTTTTACTATTTAATTGTGATCATATGACATTGTGATAATATACTGAAGACAATGCAAAATAAAAATGAGTGTTCTGGTTCCAACAGTTACAAAGAATTACATTAAGTTAGTTTAATTTATATGTTATATAGCCATATAAAATATATATAGATTTAATTTTGAAAAATGTACTTAAGAATTAAATACAGCATATTTTTTCTGATTAGTTTTTTTTTAAAGGAGACTGTAGTAGACTGGAACCAAACAAGCCCACCTCCTTTCCCCACTCCAATCTTTCCATGTGTCTTGCAGATGGTAGTACTTACAATCCCCTACTTGCTGGCAATTATCTGACATGGTATTAATTATTTTTGATTAATTGCCATAACTCTTTTCACAGTATGAAGCAATTTTAAGTTTATGAAGGGGAGGGCACAAAGGTAATATTTTAAGTAACAGCTTTCAACCTGCAGAGTAGTTCACGAGCTCTCATTTTCTGTCTGAAACTTTTCCTGAAGTGATTTTAGATACCCATCACAATATAGCACTTTCTATGTCATGTCTTATTCACCTAAGGGTTTATCTTTAGATTAACAGACAGGCTAGTTTGGACTATTTTTAATAGAGGGGGAAATCTCATTATACGGTGAGAAGATGAGTATTTCTGAAATTAAAGATAATGAGCCAAAGGCATTAAGCTATCAGCTGTCTTAACAGCTAAGATATTGACTCTTCCGAACATCAAAGCCTGGTCTAAATTGTCCCTATTATTTCTAGATTAGGGGAAAAAATAAAGAGGATCCAGTCTGAAAATTATCTTTGTCAGAAAATTACCATATTTTCCCCTTTTTACATTTACATACTATGGTTATGGGTAGTGTTTTCTGAAATTGTTTGACTAATAATATAGTCACATTTTCCTGGCTCTTTTAAATTATTTATAAGTAGAAATATTTTATATTTACATTTTTTATAAGCAGAAATAGGTACTATTTAATCACTGAATGACCAGAGAAAGAGGAACATTGAAGTGTGTATTTCGCTTGCTATCTATTCTCTAGGGCTGAAAAAATGCAGTTTGACAACCACAATGTATTACAGAGTGAGAAATCAGGTCTTGCAGAGTTTCAATCATGTACTTTCAAAGACTAAGTTTATGCATGCATATAAATACATGTAAAGAAGATCAACATTTATATCCATTAGGATTATTTCCACAGACAATACCTGATGATATCCAGAAAATACAAATAACCATGTCAAAATTCATTGGAACACAAGACTAGAAAAAATTATTTGGTTTACTGTGAGACTCCCATTTGTCCCTATCTACAAGTTAAGGGTATGTTTTCAATTCATTCATCATGAAAGCATAAGTTTTATGGGATTTAAAAATCATTAGCTTTAGCTATTGGACGATTTCATACCTCAGAAATTAAGAGATCACTACATATTCATATACTTAAAGTAGAATATACCATCCAAATTTTGAGTGCTTACCCTCCGTGCCTACTATAATTTTTAAAGGTTGACACTGGCATTATATATTTCAGGGTCTTATCAGGAGGTAATTTTCAGAAATTTTCAGATTTTCTATTCATCCTTCTGCTTAGGTTTGTCATCACTCAAGCAAAAAAAAGATTTTTCTTTCTTCCCTTATAATGTAGAATCATAGAACCAAATCTAGAATATCCTGACTTGGAACGGACCCAAAAGGATCATTGAAGTCCAAAGCCTGGCCCTGCACAGGACAACCCCCAGCGTCACAACATGTGCCCAAGAGCATTGTCCAAACACTTCTTGAACTCTGTCAGGCTCTGTGTTGTGACCACCTCCTTAGAGACCCTGTTCCAGTGCCCAGCCACCCTCTGGGGGAAGAATCTTTTCCTAATGTCTGACCTAAATGTCCCCTGACTCATCTTCATATCATTCGCTTGTGTCCTGTCATGGTTATAATACATTATTTAGAAACAAACTAAAACAAATTAAAATGTAAAACAGTAAAACCCTAAGCAAACAAACAAACCAACAATAAAAATGGAAAATACAATGAGTAAGATGCAGGATGATTATACCCACCTTTAAGTTAGAGTGAATATATATTAAGCTGTTTTTATTAAAAAAATAAATTAATTTTTCTCCCCTCTTCTTCTATTTTTTTTTTTTTTAATTTAATGTAAAACAACAGAATCCCTAACAAAGATTTTAAATGAGAATGGAAAAAGACAAATAGAAGTGCAGTCCATTCTTTCTTTTACTTCATGGGAGGACTTTAAATTTGTTAAATTGTCACAAACCTACATTACAACCTTCAGTAATTAAACTTTGATTTTAAGTGCAAAAGGACCAGTTATAATAATGAATTAAAAATAACAACAATAAAACTGGAGGAGAATGACACCTCTTTAAGACAATTTTCAACCCATGAAGTGTACTGGGAATATAGGAAAAGGTATTCTGCCCTTACTGCAGAAGCTCACCTGCATCAAAAGTTTTGCATACAGTGGAACTGCCTGTGAGAGGTGAAGTAGGTCCACCATGGCTTTATTATGGAGACAGCAGATGCTGTGCTGAACCAAAGACCATGGTGGAGCATTCTTTCAAAGTCATGCTGACTGTCATAGAAATTTATGCAAGATATTGTTTTGTGAACTACAAACTACGTGGCTAGGTATGGGGATAACCTGAAGAAGTCTGATGTCCTCTGCTGTAGCAGAGAAAAGCGTAGGCAATGCTGACAGTCTCCTCTGGTCTCCAACAAATTAGATCAATTTACAACAGCAGTAACCAGAGGCTCAGCCCAAGGACAGGTCTAAGAAGCAAAGAAAGGGTGAAAGACTATAGGGGGAAAAAAGCTGTGAATTTGCATTTCTAATCCAGCCTGCCCAGCTGCCAGCTTCTCACGACTCCAAGCACCCATTCAGAAGTTTCTGGCTGAAGGTTTGTGCAAAAGGGCTTCTGACATGGATACGCTTGTCTAAAACCAGAAATTCCTTAACAGGTGCACAGCATGTTTCTGTCTCTCCAGTTCATTAGTATTATTAATTTTGTCCTTCGAATAGTTTAGTAGATGCTTCTTTTACGTTTTCAAAATTTATGCAGATTTTTAGCATACCCTAAAACCATAAACATTTTGTCTCTCTTGAAATACATATTTAATAATAAGTTTCACCTTTATAAGACAGCTTGCAATGACAAGGGCTTAGACTCTTTGTCAATGTCAATGTTACATATCCAGGAGTGTTAAGCATTTTCATGTAAAATTTTTATGTTGGGATTCAGGGACTCTTGAAATTGTCTTGAATGAGAGAGCTCTACAACTGATTTTTGAGTTAAGTAAAAAAAAAAAAAACAAAAGTTTGTTTCCAGTAATGGTATATCAGACAGCTTGAGATATTTAGTTTCTCAGAAATGCTATGTATGTTATTTCAGTTAGATGTGAACGGAATTTGAACTTGTATGGAAGATTATGATAAGTGAACTATGTGACTGACAGGATATTATAATGGAGCAGTGCAGCAAGAACAGATTGTCAATAGCAGATTACTTGTTATGGAATTCCAGATGAGATGTTGGAGGATAATGATTCTGATCTGACCTGTTTCCACTCTCTTCTGTATCTGTTTGAATATACTATATAAAACCTAATCAAAGTAAAATGGGTTGCAGTAAGGTTCCATGTAAATAGTGAAGAATTTGACTAAAATAATGAGCTATCATCTATTTAAAAAAAACCAAAAATTAGTTCCAAAAGTTGAAGACCATGTATCTAGAGCTTTATATTGTATTTTTAGTACAGAGAACAATTCAAGGTCTGAGAGTAATATGTCAGAGGTTAAAATCAAATAAGTAAGTGTTTCAAAATTACCTAGAACATAACATTCTTTTCTATGTTTACAAATGACTGTATTCTAAGAGGAGATGGTCTCTTTGTCAGGACACCATTTCTGCCAGGAGACAGAGGGGACCAGCCTAATGTTAACTTGAAATCCAACTTGCATGCTGTGGTGAAAAACTACAGTTCTGCTCATTATAACTGGTCTCAAACACTTCCTTGATTAATTTTGCAATGCAGCTTTAGGAAGCCTGAGAGAGCATGTTTCTATTCAACATTTTCTACTAACGCTATCCCAAAAATTTGAGTTTGTTAGCATATATTGATTATTTCCGTTCATGCTTTCTGTGTCTCACATATTTGAACATACTTTTCTAAAGGCGCAGTGATGACTAAAGTTGTAGTGTTTTCTCTTTGTCTTGAATGAAATTTGGATTTCTCTACTAATTTAAATGTCCACTATTCTGTCTTTTGTTCTCAGACTAAAGGTCTGTACCTCCACTCTGATATAAATGGCGTCCCCTGAAGCAGAAGACCTACACAAGAAACAGAACATTTTATTTGTGATTATTCCAGCTTCTTGGGAGAAAACTGTGAATCTGTGATGGCTTTAATATATTTAATAATTGTTAAATGTTAGTCACTGCAGTTCTAATACTAGTCACTCATATATGGTATAACAGCAAAGTTTTCAATTAGCTTGTTTTTTGTCCCTCAGGAGTTTTCTCTCTTGAAAGGATTCCAGTCAGATTAGAATTCACCTTTAAGTTAGATATCTGCTCTTTAAAAAGCACATTTGACTTACTTTTCAGTCATCAGCCTGACTGGTGAAAATCCTCCTGGGATAATGAAGAGAAGGTAAGGCTGATATAACCATTTGTAATCATTACTGGCATTAGGCTCTCTCTGTGTTAAGAATTCTACATGAGAAATACAGCGTAGGTGGTTTATGTAGCAGATAACTTATCACACGTCTGATGTGAAAGCAATGAGAGAACTTTCCTCCATTTAGGAGCTCATATCACTGAGCTAACTGGCTAGAGCCGTGTTAAAGTTATTTGTAATGCTCCCTGACTTCATGCTGGCTTCACTGATTATTTCTCTAGAAAGACACATTACAAAGTTTTGCAAATAATAACCAAATGAGAACCTTGTTGGGACTATTCCTTCTATATATTAATTTGAAAAACTGTGTCCACCTTCGCCCCAAAGAAATTAGGGACTGAATCAATGATACTTTTTCAGTGGAAAGACACCTCCTTTCTATCTTTCTAATGGATTATGAAGCTATTCTTAATCATCACATCCTGTGATGTATCATATTTTATTCCAAAATTGTCATTAGTCTACTTCTACATGAAGAAACCCTCTTCCAGTTCTGGACTGTTTCATTCTGCCATGTAATTATTCTTCTGTTCCTATCTTACACTGATTAGAGAAGCATACACTTAACTTCATCAAATGCTAAGAATGGGAAAGGTTATTTTCAAAAGTGGAAGATACAAGAAATTATAATTAGAGACATCACTTGGGAGAAAAGTCACCTATGGTAGACAGAGAAATGGGTGTGTTACAGAGCCTGGTGTTCAATGTGCAGGCTTTTTTGTTTGTTTGCTATTTAACACTAAGCAATTTTACATCTTATTATTTTGTGAAACAGAGTACAAAATGTACTTTTGAATACAGCAAATAATACTAGAAACATTTTTAGAATAAAAAAAATCCTGTTATGAATGTATTTAATTAAAAATTACATTGAGATAATGGAAAAAAAAAAAACTCAAATACAAGGAAAAAATAATTCACATTTGGCTGGGGGAGCACATGGCTAAGTTGTACTGTTTTGCCAACCATGGCCTTCAGCTGAACTTCTCTGATTGTTTGAAGAAATGAAGGAAGAGGAAATTCAAATAGTGTGACTAAAAGAGGAAGGAGAGAAAATTGAGAGTGGAGTAGAATTAAAGAATAGTAATGCTAATTATAAAATTGATAGTTGGTTGGATATTCATACATTGTGCATATCTATCATTCTGGTTTTAAAACAGGTATTCCATATTTCATACTGAAATCACCTTCATAGTGCTTATATGTTAGAGGTTGGTGAATACATGCAGGCCTTTGATTGCTTCCTTGGCTTTGAAGTGATAGTTCAGATAATCCAAAGGTGTCCGTGACAGGCACATAGGGCAGGTCAAGGTGCAAAAGTCAAGATGTTCAAAAATCAAGATGCTCAAAAATGTTTTTCAGGATTAGGTAAAAGCAATTTTAAAGGGAAATGTAGTCTTTTAAAAATAATTCCTCAAACTTACATTCAGCATCACTGAATGGTTTTCTCCTGTCGCCTATCCTGGATCACATGAGTAAAATCATCTGAGACTGCATTATCTGCATATTACCACGATATATCCCATCTGATTCTGGTTAAGTGAAGCACCAAAACCAAACTAAGCAACAGAACACCCCTCTCAGCTTGACCTATACTTCAGAACCAAACCTGTAAAAATAGACTCAGTTTTCAGATTTGTATTGAACTGCAGAGTCTGGACTAGCTCAAGCTCTTACGTTTTCAAGATGAACATTATAATTATTACAGTCTTTTTAGGAGTGAATCCTTCTTGTTCCCATGATCATCTGAACAAACTAAGCAAACAACATCTACATTAAATCACTGAGCACGCAGAATTCGTATTTTATATGTGAACTTTTTAATAAATTCAGACTTTTGATTTCTTGTGGGTCATATAATTGACTAATGCTTACTGGAAAACAAAGGAACTCATGCTGTTTGTAACAGGAGCTACCAGCACTTATTGTATCACAAAATGAAGTCATCTTTAGGCAGGCAAAAGCTTTACTTCAGTGCAAGTTTCTTATCATAATTGATTTACAATCACAGAGCTGACAATGGGCCAGGAACAAATATTTCCATTAGGTAATCAACAAAAGCTTGAATGTGCACCATAGTTTACAAGGCTCTTCTTTCTACTAATGGTAGAGAATATAATTGTGTTACTTGAAACATGGCAAAGCTTTCTGGCAAGGATTCAATTGAATATAAGTATTGCACATACCACACTATTTCAGTATCTTCAGTAATGAGCTAATATTCCTCAAGCTATTTAAGCATATGGAGTACATTATTTACAGTTGAGTTTATAGAGGGGTTGCTGTTATCCATCCATAGCTGCTGTAAAATGAGATGGGTTGTGAAGGAACTTCTGGAGGGTCTGGAGACTTCACATGTACCAGTCAGAAAGTTTTCTCTGTCCTCACTGTTTGCTTAGTAGTCCCAGGAGGCAATAAAATTAAAATGGCTTATAAAACAGGACATATGGACAAACCTGCCGTTGCAGTAGGTATGGATTATATAATGAGAGACATCAAATATCTGACATGAAAGGAGCATCAGCTAGGTGCCCAGTCACCCTGTGATACTGACTTCGAGAGTTTCTATGGGCTCTGCTTGAATAATTGACATTTATCCAGACAAGAAATCTGTAAGTGTGTCCTTATCTTTGAAGATGTCTTCTTGATCTGATCTCCTGCCTGACAGCCAAGTCTTCAAACGTGCAGCTATGTCAGTTCACATCTCAACATGTAGGTGAATAAAATTACTAATACACTGTAGGACTGGTGGGACTATTTTAGTTCCCCAAGACAAGTTTCAAAGAAGAGGGCAGATCTTATGGTGCCGTATTACAGATTTTCAGTCTTAGTAAGTAGTCCAGTAATAATACTGTGACCTTCCAGGCACTGTGATGATTAAAAAACACTGCTACTATCTGTATTTTCCTGTGAAGTTTAGAACTGATGTGCAATTTAAAATGTAAAGCTATAAAAGTTGCTGGGGTGTTTCCCCTGGAAGAAAAAATATATTTTGTATAATGGCTATATCTTGAGACTCCATGGGAACACTTCATCAAAAAATCTCATTGAAGTTTAATTTCTGACCATCTGGTGTTGCACAAACACATTTCTTCTGTCCAAAATCAGCATATTTTACAGGTTAGTGAAAAAGAATTGTAACAATAAATGGATCCTGGTCTGATTCAAAAATCTGCCTTTAAATATATCTGAGACTGTACTGCAAATTCAAATTGCCAGTGGATCTTATTGCTTACAGTTAAGTCAACTGGGAGTGAAATCCAGATAATTTTCTACCTTTTTTTTTTCTGCTCCTTTATCATATCTCTAAAACTTACTGCAGTGAAAGTGAAAGAAGACCCACACAAAAAACATAGCCATGTAAATGTAACTGTTTAGGGGTTTTTATTTGTGTCTTGAGCAAGGCAGAAGAATTGAAGAAGTATTTATTTTGCTTCCCTTGTTTTCTGTTTTAGCTTCCTTGAAAGTATATTATTATTTTACAGTTTTATAGCAATTAAGAAATTTTTTTTTTGGCCAATAATTTCTTAACTTCAGAACTTCTGCTTAAATTCCACTGGGATTTATAGATTAAACACATGCTTAAAATGAGAGTGTAATTAGATGTTTTGCCGAATTGGATTTTTAATTGCTAATTAATTTTTAGTAAAGTTTTATTGACATCCCTGTCTATTTAAAAGAGCTATTTATGTTTTCAACACAAGATTTCATTTGCAGAATTTCTGAAGAATTGCCTACATTAAAGCAATGAGGTAGAGTTAATTATTAAGAACTTAGAGACAAAATTAGACAGGGAGCAATAAAACTGAAATCCCATGTATTTCTTTTGGACTTTTTCCATTAAAATAAAGGTGAAGTGGACAAACATTATTTTATCTGTGAAGTACTTTGATATCTGCTTTCCTTCATGTACAGTGAAGCAACTTTGTGGCTGGTAAAATCAAGAAGGGTTGGGCTGGGGTTTCTGTTTGTGGTGGCTTTGTTTTTTTTCCCAAAGTCTGCTTTGTCACAGCAAAAATGACATTGTAAAAATAAAATACACATAATGAAAAAGACGAAAATTGACACCTACCTTTATGGAAAACCAACCATATATAGGTGTCCTTTCTAACAGAGAAGGAATATGGGAGACTTCAAAGCTTTCACCAAGATTTTTGTTTTGATTTGTTAGCAATATAGGAGAACAAATAACAAAGCATGTTGCAGGAAAGAAATGCTAGAATTTCACAAACAGAATTATTTGAAACTATAATCTGGTTTATTGACAATGTAAAACAAACTTGGCATAAGAAAAATTCAAAACTTGTCACAGGAAAAAAGCCAGCTAGCTTGATATAGACATGATTCCTGTCAAAATTCGGTAAGGTCACATTGTATTTACCAGTGATCTCAATCATTACTGTATATCCTGGTGGCATCTATATGGTCTTGTGTGTGTTTAAACAAAATATTAAAATTGCTGATGAGAAAAATTTATGTACTCACCCTTTTCTAGGACACTTTTTTCACCCAATAAGCCTTTTCTTAAGTCTTTGTAATTGCTTTCAGTGTGGTCTTTTTTGGACTAGACTATTCCCTGCTGATGCTGTGGGGAGGTTGCTGTTTCTCCCTCGGAGCTGCCTAAGAGGCACAAGGTGGGACAGAGAGGGAGGCTGTGGGTTCAGGCAGACAGGAAAGTCAGGCACAGAGCCCACAGGGCCTGCAGTGGTGACAGACTTCATGTTCCTCCAGAAAGTACTGCCCTCAGCAGTGAGCATATCTGTGGTTCTACATAAAATTAGGAGTGAATCTTTGATGTATTTTTGTGATTTATAAATTTTGTTGGGTTTTTTTTTATTTTTTTCAATTGTTCTATCTCCAAGTAGCACATTTCTTATCCTCAAGTTAGACACTGTGTTATAATTAAATCAAGTTTTCATTGCAATGAGTCAATGGCCTCTTTTCCTAATTTATCTTATATGTAAAAGTCCATTGGAATGAACACAAGAATCTGTAGTAGGCAGAATAGGTACATTGAAGGCCATTCAGGTTTTGTATATTCACTGCATGCACTTCTATCTGACATTTTACCTGGGCTTTTAGTTGACAAGGTGCTGAAAAATAGAAGACAGGCAAAGCCTCTGGAGCAGCCAAATCCATCAGCTTAGTGCTGTGCTAATGTCACCTTGTGGCTTCCTTTTTGCTGTGAGAGTAGGAAAGATTTTACCTTCACCTGTAATGTGCAGATACCTCCCATGAAGTTGACAGAAAAAAGCCCCTTCCTTCTTAGTACCTCCTCCAGGCTTATCAAAGAAATGCTCCCCAGTCTGGCATTTTTGTCTTGCAGACCTTTGCACTAGGTTTGCAAAACAAGAACAAAGAATTTGTAAACAACAACAACAAAAAAATCCCCAAACTGAACTCTCTATATTAGTTTTGTACCCATGTAAATGCTTGCATACATATAACAGAAGGTGACAGGAAATACAAGAACCATACATAGAAGCAAGGTTAAAGAAACATCTTTCTGGATTGCCCAAGATAAATTCAGCTTTTTGGTACTATCAAGTCTGAGTACTTCGTGGCAGAATTCCTTATCATTGGACATTTCATTTTCATCACTTGTATCTCAGTAGGGAAACACATCAAATATTTTTGTGTACTTAAAATCTGTCCAGAAATTCCAGATCAATTACTTGTATATAATAATCTGAAGGGTTTATAAAAGTGCGTGTAGAGTTCAGAGTGGATTAAACACAATCAAAAGCTGACATAATCTAAAAAAGTTCAGATTCTCAGAAAAAAACCCAGTAGACTGCTTTCCAAACATTTTGGGAGCAGAAATTCATTTAAAAACCAAGTATAATTCTGAGTTGAACCATAAAATTGGTAACATTATCTACAGCCAAGAGGAAATCTCCTGGGGAGTATTAGTATTTTTCTAAAATATATAATCTGAAAGATGTCATCCAAATAATTAGCTGATTATGTTAAAAATACTGAAGAGCGGGATCCTGCTTATTTTGGGAAATTACTTTGGTATTTTGAAATAATGGTCCAGTTCTGTTTC
Organism: Picathartes gymnocephalus; assembly: GCA_013390045.1. Classification (NCBI taxonomy): domain Eukaryota; kingdom Metazoa; phylum Chordata; class Aves; order Passeriformes; family Picathartidae; genus Picathartes; species Picathartes gymnocephalus. Next base: position 68,207 of record WEKY01007800.1, read on the forward strand.
CTATGAGAACCAAGGCACACACCCAAGGCTGGCAAGCATAAAAAACGTCTGTAAGACCTAAAGCTGCAACTGGGGAACGATGCAGGATAGCACAGGGCCTCCTCCCTCATGGCCCGTGACAGGCCCCTGCAGGAGCAGCTGGGCCGGTCTCTGGGTGCGTTGGTTGCATGGATCAGGTCTGCTGTATCTCTTTGGAGAGCTCAGAAGTGAGGAACTCTGCCTGTTATACATCTCATATCTGATCACAGAAGCATGGAATGACGCAATATTTTGGGTTGGAAGGGTCCTTAAAGACTATCTAGTTCCATGCCTTCTGCTATGGACAGGGACACGTCCCATTACATCAGGTTGCTCAAAGCCCCCTCCAACCAGGAATGGGACCTCCACTTCTCTGGGCAACCTGAGCCAGTGCCTCACCACCTATGTCAGAAGAATTTCTTCCAAATAGTGAATCTAAACCTACCTTCTTTCAGTTTAAAACCACTACCCCTCTTCCTCTCACCCTCTCCTTGATGTCTAAATCTGATGACTGCATCTCATCCTGAATAGATTGTCTCTCACCTGTAGGTTCCACTATGAGAAAAAAACTTTTGATCCTATATCCATACAGACTATGTACCTCTGTTGTCAACAGGAAATCGTTCTGTCTTTGGGCAATGTCCTAGTAAGTCCTCTGCTGTAGAGGCTGATAAACCACCACTCTGTCTCTGGAAATCATCTCCATCTTTTTTTTTCTATTCCCACAGCTGTCTGTAGCTGGATGATTTTCCAGAGACACTTTGATCTCCTGAAAAAAGGTCAATAGCTAAAAACGCAGCTCGTCACCGGAGTATTGCGTAAAAAAAAAAAATACTCTTCAGATGGTCTCTGCTGTATCCATGAAAACATGACAAGTGAGAGGTCTGACTTGTCACTCCTTGTGAGGGAAGCTAGGGAGTGATGATCACGGAATTCAGACAGCTCATGTGTTGGCATTGTGCTGATGAAGACACAGTAGCTGGAAATTTCAGAGGGACTCAATAGACTGGGTAGAAAAATAACTAAAGAAACTACGCTGTGGACATGCTATGTAAGAGGATGAGGCTGAGCTGATATTCAGATATAGCTGAAAAAAAATAACCACATCACTTTTCACACTGAAGAATTCTTCTCCAAAGAGGTGGAGAGAGCAGAATCACCAGTCTCAGTCCACATTACACCAGGAATGGGCTCTTCCTAACTTATGGGTTAGAAACCTAATGATGTGGGGGAGCACAAATTAAACAAAAAAGAAAATCGATCCATCAATCTATCCATATGCTTTAACATTTTACACTGGATTTTATATTTCACTTGACCTGCTCTTGGCTCATTCAAAAAATAAGGCAAGAGTACCAGACTGAGGTTGTAGCAAATTTCATAGTGAATATTTTTCATAAAAACCTGAATCCAGAGTCATCCAAGGCTCTCCAAGGTTAAATCAGCTTAGGTAGAGCTTTATACAGAAAAAAATCCACCAGTTAATAGCAAATTATGCAAAAAGGAAAGCCAATGTAAATAACCTATTAGAACTTAATGGTAATTATGCAAGTTTTGTTTCTATAACTTCTGTCCTTAGTCCAATAATAATGAACTCTTTATGAAGAAAATACCATGACTTTTCAACACATACAGTTAAAAGAAAAAAAAGTGAAACACCCCAGGACAAAAATAAATCAGTTTTTTGCCTTATGTGAACTAGTGCACAAGATAGAATTGGACAACTTGAAAATTAAGTTAACACTTTTCTAAACCTGCTGTCATATAGAAGTAAAAGATGGCAATTTTTTCATAGAGAAGATGGGAAAATATCATATGCTATATTTAGTTACATTTTCACATTTTTCAAGCCTTTTTCACTCCTCCTTTCTCTAGCATACAGTCTATTTTCTTTATTCATCATCTGACAATCTTTCCTGAGAGAATGGAAGAAGAAAACTATGAATAAAAGACTCCATTTCTTGTCATGTTCATAAACAATGTACCGAGTTTAAAATAAGGCTTTCACAGCAATTTTAACAGCCAAACTTAACAGCTCATTTGGAGTCTTGCTTTGCCTACAGCCAAAAGGTTGGTCCAGACTGATGAAGAGTTTTGAAAATATTTTGGCAAATTCCTCTTTTATTCAATATACAAAGTACGGCCTGACTAGTTTTTAAGGGAGTTGTAGATTAAATTTTCAAAGATGTCATGGATAGAGTTTTACACAATTTCCAATAATAACTAGACAACAGATCAACCTAAAAAATACTGAAAATATTAACTCTAACTAGTAACAGTGATCAACCCTTTCCACTAAGGACTGTATTTCACAGATGAAGCATAACACCTCAGGCAGGATAATACATATATATTAAATAAAATACCTGCAGGATCTGAGTCTGTAATAATAGTCAGGACAGAGACAGTACAGAAGGATTATTTTGAATCAATCCATATAATTAATTTAAGGCTTCATATTAAAAGTATTTGTAAGCTGTAGTTTATTAAATAAATTAGACTAAAATAAACACTGAGAACTCCGGCTACAGATATGAAAAATGCCGGTTTGTTCCGTACTTCAAAGCCAGCTTCTGGATCTGTGTGTTAACAGTTTATTAAATTATACTTTGCACATAAATATGTATATATGCATACGAAAACCCAAGTAGAAATATTCCAACATCACAGTGGGAGACTAGAAAATGATTAAAATATCAGGACAACTGGGATATGAGGTGAGGGAAGAATGGCCATTTGACTTTTGGCTGACACTTCCAACCATATGTGACACCTCCAACCATATGTTATAATGAATGTAAAAAATCAAATTATACACTTGACTGAACAACATCATGGGAAAATTTGTAGTTCAGTTTGTTTCTTTAAACTGAGACTGATACCTGATTTCTAAATATGGTGCCACTGCATTAGGTTAAATCTGATCTGGAGTTAATTCCAATTTCATCTCTGGCAGAGCTATCCCTGTGAACCCTATGATATATTCTGCATTTTCCAGCAGCGATAAAATAGCTTTACCACATAAAGAAGAAGCCAGAGGGAAGAAAAATGATTGCTTGGTCTTAAAATAAACAAATACATTGAAAAACTTGAGATGGAAATAGTTTTTTAGCTTCTGTCCAGGGGTTTGCTGGAAATCATTAACAAGGTCCATTACCTCAGAAAGGTGCAAGTAAAAGTGGGTCCATGTCACAAACAGTGGAGTCAGAATGAGATTTTCCTGATCCCCTAAAACTCCCATTCCTGTTGTGTTTGTTTATATACAATCTCAGTCAGATTTGAGCGTATTAATAATTGAGACCAAGCATTTGGTGGCTGATTCTTAGTAGGTGATTTAACCCACTCAAATAACCCAACAATTAACATGTTGCCTTCATCTTTGGTTGCACTGTAATCATCTTGCTAGGGAAATAGAGAACTACCCTTGACTAGAAGTGAAATTAGTACAGTGCATTAGAGAGAAGTCAAAGTAACAAATTAGGCTTCCTTTTCTTATTACAGGATCTGTTGCAGCCAAGTAGTTTTGCTCTAATTTTACAGTGCTTGTAATTGACAACCACCTTCCTAGCCAAGGACTGGAAAATGTACCAGTAATGGCAACACAAAAATACAAGGGCAAGTGTAGCTGAGCTGAGAATGGGAGTAGCCCTAAGAGTAGGACTTGGTGGTGTTGGTGGATAAGAAGTTCAATATGACCCAGCAATGTGCTCTGGCCCAGAGAGACAAATATATGCTGGGCTGCATCAAAACCGGCATGGCCAGTGGGGACAAGGAGGCAATTCTGCCCCTCTGCTCTTATGAGATCCCACCTGGATGCTGCATCCAGCTCTGAAGCCTCCACATAAGAAGGACATGGACCTGTTGGAGTGAGTTCAAAGAACAGTCACCCAGATGATCAGCAGGAAGGAGCTCCTCTGCTATGAAGATAGACTGAGAGAGCTGGGGCTGTTCAGTCTGGAGAACAGAAGGATCCAGGGAAATCCTTATATCAGCCTTCCAGTACCTTCCAGTTGGCAACAGAACTGGAGAGGGCCTTTTTGCAAGGGCATACAGTGATAGGATGAGAGGTCATATATGAAAACTGAAAAAGTGTAGGTTTAGATTAGCTATTAAGAGAAATTCTTTATGCTGATGCACTGGCACAGGTTTCCCAGAGAAGTTTTGGGTGCCCCTTCCCTGAAAGTGTTCAAGTAGAAGGCACCACTCCCCATGGAAAGAAGCTTGGAACTAGATGATCTTTAAGGTCCCTTCCAACTCAAACTGTTCTATAATTTCTTTCATATATCTTATAATTTCCCAGGAATTTGTATGTCAAACAAAAAAATGATACTCACCAAAACTAACCAACTAATCAAACATATAAAAACAATCACAAATCAAAGAAAAAATTCCCTATATTTTTCCCCACTTGACTCCTTTCCTAAGTTTAAAATACATTTTAGGGGGAAAAAAACGCATGAAGCTGCCCTGGAGAAGAAAACAGATTCATACTGTCATTATTGACACAGAGCCACAATGCAAATTATTTTGAAAAATTAAGGAGTAAACATTAAATTATCACTGTTTTTAACTGAAACTGGAGTAACAAATGCCTTCAGTAGACAAGACACTTGAGTATCTTTAAGCTCACCTCTAAAATATTATTTTTGTTTTAAATATGGGTCCTGACCTACAGTATTTGAAAGCTTGTATAGCCTCTTAAATCTGCATCTGAGAGAACATTCTCTTCAAATTAAAAAAGAGCACATTACAGTTTGTTTCTTGGAGACTTTTCTACCTAAAAAGCAGACTGACATTAAAATGTTTAAGGAGAGAAACTTCTGGAATGGATGATTAATTTATTAGAAATAATCTTTTCAAGCATCATTCTGGGGCTAAAAATATTAGAAAGACAATATGTCTGTCTAGTCAGCATTTTAGGTTAGGGTCATGAGTGTAATTTTCAAGCAAATCTCCCACTTGGCCTTTGATTAACACTGTTTTCCTTGATATCACAAGGAGTTTCTGAGTGTGTAAATAATTTTTCTCTCAGAAAATAGACCAGAAGCCTCCTTCTTAATGCAATCCAACTTCTAATGATCACTGAGAACCTGGGACCAGATTTAGAATTACTCCAAAAGTAAATACCTGTCTGTGATTTTGGTGAGTACATCCTCTGCAGCAATTGCTTCCCTTGACTGTACTGAAGGCAGTGATGATTAACTTTTCCTCCTGTGGGCATTTACTAGAGTTTTACTTTTTTGGTGACCCACAGCAGTCCCTAACTTAAACCTATCCATAATTTGCATTTTCCCTGCTCTTTGATCACGTTACTGTAGCTACTCACAAGCAGTTTAGACAAATCATTTTTTTGTTCCCTATGTCATTTTTCTCTCAGTATGAAAACAAAATATACCAAGAAAGTAAAGAACTGAAAAGAGTTCATTCTGACACCTATTTTGTTTTTAATTGTTCCATGACTATATTTAAGGCTCAAGGGGGGTTGCTATTTACATGTTACTATGGGTAAAAAAAAATCTCACTAAACATATAAAAATATTTCTGCTGTTTTTAAACTTGCTTTGTTTAATAACTGCGTAGATGCAAAGATAAATACCTATATAAATACTTCCTGTACATACATATGTTAATTCTCATAGAAGATAAAGTATCACAGTCTGCCCCTCCCCCCTGCTAGAACAACAATAAAACCCCAGTAGTTGAAGTAAGAAGCTTCAACTCGTTAAAACAAACTGTTAAAGGAAACAATTTGCAGACAAAGCAGATGTTGAACTGGTCTCAGCTGAAAAGATTTAGTTGCACTTCTTCAGCCTTTTCAATCAATCAAAAGGAGTTTCATTATTATGGTTACTCCTTATCATTCAAACCAGGCAAATGAGCATTTTAAACTAGAGATGTGTATATATGAAATAATGATTCATAACAGAGCACAAACGAGGTTTTAGGGGAAAAAATGTCTTTGCTGATAACTTGCTTTTGAAACAGCAGTGCTTTTTTAATGAACTCTGTTTTTCATGTGTCTGGAAAAGTGTCAGTGTTTCCCACAGTAATCTTTCATGTGATCTCATGAAGGAGGAGGTATTAATACTTGTATAACCTACCATTCTACTCACTTAGCCCACTAAATTGTATGTGCTGTAGAAAATTCCCTTAACTACATATACATCAGCTGCAAATATTATAAAAATACTATTTGCTGTTGGCATTTCTGCTAACACCAGATTTCACTTATTGATGGCAGCACAAAACTTCAGGTTTTGCATTTTTCCTCCTTACCTTCTTAAAATGTTTCTTTCACTATCACATCATCCTGTTTCCATCAGTCCTGAAAGACACAAAACTAAGACTATATCAGTACTACAGAGGGGAAACCACAAAAAAGAAGAGACAAGTAATTTATTTAAGTTTCAGGTGTAGCAGTGAAGTGAGTTGAAGTCCTGTAAATATTATAGTAGCACAGTAACCATTGTACAGTCTCTTTTCTGAGGTGAAAAATTATGGTTTACATAAGTTCTTCTCAGTGTAATGAATACCTCTCTAGAGAGATGGAACAAAGAGGGGGAAAAAGTCCCCAAGGCCAGAAAAAATTCAATACAAATCCTATATTTTAGGAAGAGTTATGCAGAATTATTAATCCGCTGTAGTAAGACATAATGTGTGAAAGTGGTGAAACATAGTTTTAGATATCCTTATTGGTGTCATTCTTTAAGCCATATGACATTATATTTGCAACAGACTAAAATAAGAAAAATAACAGTGAACAAGTGAGTAGGCACACTGTACTCAAAGTTCCCTTTTTGAAATTATTATTTGGTTAAGTCACAGGTGAATTCTGCAGCAAATGGAAAGTACATACTAGTAGCAGAGTTTGTTCGTTTTCTGTAGGTGTCCCTCATACATATCCTCTGTTTTCAAGTCAACACGTTGGTCAGAAAACTATGGTAAGTCATGAAAGACAACACTGACTGTAAGCCTGAGTTAGAAAATGTGTCACTGAACCACATGATAACTCAGGTAGGAAGGAAGGGATCTCAGGAAGTCTGTAGTCCAACTCCATGCCCAAAGAGGCTCTGGGCTCAGACTAGGTTGCTCAGGGTTTGGTCAGGCTTGAAACCCTCCAAGAACAGCTGAGAATAAGGAAGATGGGAATCTGCACAGCAAGGAGAAATGCCAGGTTCTCTAGACAGGGAGTAAAAAGCCCTGCTACCAGGGCAGGCTGTAGGCCAATGGGCTGATGAGCAGTGTGGCAGTAATGATCCTGGGCTCCTCACGGAAACCAAGTTGTACACAAGCCAGCAATCAGTACTTGCTGCAAAAGCTGCCATCAGCACTCTGGGCTGCATTAGGAAGAGAGTAAATGAGGGAGTTGACCCTTCCTCTATATGGTGAAATACATCTGGAACTTTGGGTCTGGTAATGGGCTCCACAGCACAGGAAAGATGGGGTCTTACAGCAGTAGAGTCTAGGGCAGGGCCACAGGATGACCAAGGAAACACCTGGAGGGAATAAGAGACATGGTACTATCCAGCCTGGAGAAGAGAAGGTTCAGGAGGATCTCAGCCATGTGCATAAATACCTGGTGAAAGGAGTAAAGAAGCCGAAGTCAGTCTCTCTTCTGTGGTGTTCAGTGACAGGACAAAAGGCAAAGGGTGCATGTGGAAGTACAAGAATGAAAGCTAAAAATACTTTACTTATTGCTAATCAAATAGTGGAACAGGCTGCTCTGATAGGCTGTGGAGTCTTCATGTTTGGATTTAATTTAATACCTGATTGGACACAGACCTGAGCAAACTGCTCTCCCTGACCCTGCTTGGGCAGGAGATTTGGACTGGATGATCTCCAGAAGTGCTTTGCAGTCTCAACTACTCTGTGACTCTGTAATAGAAGGATAACATAAGGTTGTTAGGAGTAGATTTCATCCCTCTCTTTATTCCGACATGGTGGTCTGTGCCAAACTTCCACTGGATGTAATTGTTATTGACGTTTCCAAGAATTAAAAGGGTGTGGGGAGGCATTATGCTAGTATAGTGTCGGGAAATAAAATAAAATAATAAAATAAAATAAGTAATGCCTAATAATCATGGACTTGTCAGAATGTGCATGCAACCAACATCTTGGACAATATTTATTGTGAATATATAATATGACTTTTTACAGGAACCTTTTTATACTCAAAAGAAAGCAGTTACCTTGCAGGCAGGACAGAAACAAGAAATGCTCTCAGTGTCCAGATCAAGGGGATATCAACAGGCACATTCACATTTCTTACAAACCACCAGCTCATTGGCTACTGGTGCAAGAGAAAACACAACTTCATTAAATGCTGGACATTACTAGTTTCAAGTAGAGCTATGAAATGAATTTGCATACTTCAGCTGTACCAGTGTAATTGGAGAGCTAATTCCATAGTAGGAATGGTCTTTGAAAGCTGTTGCTTTTGTGAGCCTCCCTCCTTGGTCCTTGGAATCTAAGGAATTGTAGTTGAGAGAAATGTTGCATACTGCCATGAAGAAGCATGATCTGGTCATCTTGAAAGCAGAATCTCTGTTTATGCATATTTGCATGTGCTGCCCAGTCTTTTCGTGTGACTCAATGCTATGAAATATCAGTGTAGTTTCTGAATATAGAGACTACTTTTGATTTCACAGAAACCATACCAGTACTCACAGGACTAAATAATAGTCCTGAATTACAGTCAGCCATGTCCTAGTCAGTCAAACTACCCAAGGAAGTGGCAGAGAGATTTCCCACATAGTGTCCTGTGGTACTGTGACTGCTGTATACTCTTCTTTATTGTAAATAATTACAGAAAAATTAAATAACAACAACAAAAGAAACATTTGTTTA